>JANEYF010004410.1:35000-635000 GCA_029963845.1 Rhamnusium bicolor | reverse complement strand
GCACCCTAAATAATCCAGCATTTAGCTGATAAGATACCAAGTAGCATCCTTTAAATTGGTGAAAGAAATAATCCCAAAACAACGATGATTAACATCCACTAAAATAATTTTGGATCAAATTTCAATCCCTTACCAGCTACAAGTAACAAAATGTACGTCCGAACACTAAGACGACTGACTATGAAAAAGGAGGAAATCAACCGACGGAGTTATCACGTGATAGATTGACAGAATCGCGGAAAACCACTTGCCAGAAAATAAGGTCTGTCAGATCTCGAATGAATGTGAAATTATTTGAACACGTATCAATATTTATCAAGACGAATATAAAATGTAAAACATTAATTAGAGAAGTTAGAAAGTTACGAAAATTATATAAAGTAATATTTACGTAAGGTGAATCATAAAATACTCATAAAATACAAGGACTGTAAAATTCCGTTATTTGCAGAATCCATAAGGTTTGTCGACCCTAGTGCTAATAACTGAAGTGCGTTCCATTAATTTAATTAACGTACTAACATAGCTAAAATAAACAGTCTAAGTAGTAATAGTCTGGAATTATTTTGAAACCAACCCAACTATCGTCCAAACTTTATTCCATTCGTTTTACACACAAGGTAACGATCTTTATAACGGAACAAATCTATACAGAACAGATGAGCTCACGTGACAACAGATCAACTCGGTGTGTAACCCCGACAACAATTGAACACTGCCAATAACATTCGAATAAATGACATTTAACTGGTGGCATAATTTAAGTAAATTTTCCCCCAATTAGAAATTAAATATTTCTAGAAAGAACACATAACGAGCTAAAGATAATCCACATACCCTATGGTAAATAATACAATTTCAACTAAACATTACAAGGTTACATTGTTTGAGTTTATCTTAGACAGTCTGTTATCACACAAGACAACCAGTTCAATAAACAAGTAAACAACTATGACCATGCAACACTAGGAAAGTCATAGATAGGATATAACTTATTAATTTATTAATAAGAAACTAGTGCTCTCTTGTCCTCTAGCTTAAATATCATCCTATATCTCAATAGAAGATCAGAGATCAGAGATATATAAACAGAAATCATGACGTCTATGATATAACCTTGAGAAAAGACTTTTACGAATGGACAAAATATTACAGATAATAATTTTTGTGAAGTAAAGTTGAAGATGTGGTCCAAAATGTAATCTGACAGGAATGGTAGAACGTGGAATTGTTTGTTAAAAGTTTACAGCGACAGGAAGTATTTGAAAATGAGTTCACAAATTGAAAAAAACTATAATGTGTCTAATATGTTTGGGCACAATGACGAAACCGATAGAACAATGCAAGAATGGGCATAATATGTGTGGAAATTGCATAACAGCTAACAGTATAAAAATATGCCCAATATGCAGAGGTACCTGAACATATACCAACTGCTTTCAAAGTGAACCGATCATTGAGGAACTCCCAAAAGAGTGTTCAATTATCATGTTGTTACTTTACAAAGGTTTGTAATTTATAGTGTCATATTCTGAAAAAGAAGACCATAAGAGTGAATGCAGATTTCGAAAATTTCAGTGTGAAGGAAAGCAGTTCGCAAAATGAAAATCTAATGTTTAAAATGTAATTTGTAAAAAAAGTTAATGAAAAAAAAATCACTAGTTAATTTTTATACTTAAAACGCATAACCATTTCTCATGACGATGAATTCAACCGTAACAGATTCCACCAATAATAATATAATAATAATAATAATAATAATGTTTATTTCATACAACAATATACAATTTCGTATTAAAAACAGGAAGAAGTATACTACATAAATAAACATAATACACCACAAAATATCCTAAGATATTTGAGCGTGGGATGAACATATCTATAACAGCAATTGTAATGAGTAATAATATAAGAAAATATGACAACTGGAATAAACATTATTGTAACTTATAAATACTGCTTAGTATATAAAAAGGCTCAATAAGCGCCAAACTTAACAACTATAAATACATATATACATGCATGTGTATATTCACATATATATACTCATGTACATACATACACACACCTATATATACACCCATATTTATACAATATATACATATCCATAAGCACATATACACACACGCTTACAAAACATATACAATAATACTACATACATGCATACATACTCTTATACACACATATAATATCTGGCTAGATAGGTCATATACTGTAGATATCCCTGTAACAATCCGAGTTGGTTTTATTGACTCTATTTAATATTAATTTGCCAAAATCAATAATAATGATTTAATACCAATATTAATCATGAAAATGATATCTCTGTTGGAGGACAATTTTTGATTTAGTTGTTTTTTAAATCAATTATAGAATAAATATCTTCTCGTTTTTGCAGTAGTAAATATCTCTTACATTCTTTTTTAAATTTATTTAACGAGTTTATTAATCTTAGTTCAGATGGTAATGAGCTAAAAATCTTGGGACCCAAAAAATTTATATTTCTTTGCCCTATCGTTTTTTTTTCGTAAATTCAATGGAAAAATTATGTGACTTGTCTTGTACTGTATCCGTGAGCTGATAATTGTAACAAATGCTTATTTTTGTGCATATAAATGTAGACATTATAAAAATAGTTTTGTCATATCAAAAATTTCGATTTCATCTAGTAATCGATTTGTGGGATACATAACATTTTTCTTTAAAATTATTTTAAAAAATCTTTTCTGTAATATCTCCACAGATTTTATGTGAGTTTTTAGTAATCCTCCCCATCCTATTATAGCATAAGATAAGTGCGGACTAACTAAGGCATGATATAATGTTTTGAGATCGTGTGTTTCCAGAATATTTTTGAGTTTGTAAAATAAATATGTAATAAACCTAAGTTTACTTGTTATGTATTCTGCATGAACATCCCATTTTAAATGAGAATCTATAAATGTTCCTAAATATTTAACACTATTTGTTGAATTTATGTGTATTATTTGACCATCCTCGTTGATCTCTAGTGTATTGTACGCTGGTAAATTCTTTTTATGTGAAGAAAAAGGGAGAGAAAAAGTTTTATCATAGTTTATGGTAAGTATCTTACTGTTGAACCATTTTTTAATAAGTGTAGAATCTGTTTCTACCTTCTCCTTTAATCTAATCCAATCTGTTTTTATAATATATGACAGTATCGTCTGCAAAAGTAATTATTTGTCCTTTAGTTTCAAGGAGAAATAAATTATTAATATAAATAATGAATAGTAGTGGTCCCAAGACAGTTCCCTGGGGAACACCATATTTAATAGTTTTCTTATCACTACATACACCGTTAAGGGAAACATATCGAATTCTTTTGTCTAGATAGTTAGTGAATAATTTTAGATTAATTCCCCGAATACCAAGATCTTCTAAAGTTTCGCAAAGTAGTGAGTGACTTACTGTGTCAAATGCCTTCGCTAAATCTAAGAATATAGCTAACGAAGGCATTTGCTGATCCAGAGAGGTATATATGTTTTTTGTGAGATGTACAATTATTGTACATCTCACAATAGCATCTTGTGTAGATATCCCACTTTGGAAACCATATTGTTTTTCTGATATTATATTATATTTCTTTAAGTAAGAAGTAAGTCTTGTTTTTATAATTTTTTTCGAATATTTTTGTGAAGTTAGTTATTAGAGAAATCGGTCTATAGTTATTTGTGTCCAGTTTATTCCCTTTTTTTGTAGATTGGTTTAACTACTGTTGTTTTAAATGCGGAAGGAACATCAATGCAATTTGAGTTTTTTGAAACGTCAAAAATTACTTTTATTACAAACTCCACACATCGAGTTTTATTACGGTGAGGAAATTCTGATCCCCAAGTAATTGGCAGCGGTTTTTGTTATTTTTTTAATGTACTTTATTTTCAGAAGTGTTTACTGGCCTATTAGCCACGGTTTATTTTGCTTGGTTATAGGAGTATAAGCATACAACAACTCTTGAACTAAATGTCGACAAATGTCATGTGGAGGGTTTATTCAGGAAAAAATCTCATATCATTTTACACAGATGAGTGTAGCAAAGTTTATGTATTGTATAATTAAGGACATCGTACAGGGTTATCCAACGAAAAGGCCCACCCGGATATGTTGTTTATATCAGTTAGAAAAAAATATTTTAAATAATAGTTGTAGTGGATCAAATAAACTCTTTTAAAATCCTTATAAAGAATATATAGGTGGTGCCATAAAAGCGGGACAAACCAAACTTACATTTTTGAAATCTGTGTTTTTTGTGATTTCAAATATATAAATATGTTGTCTCTTTTACTGTTTATTTATTTATTGCAAATTTTATACTACCAGCATCTGCATGGTTATCAGGTTCGCCATGGATGAAAAACAATTAATTTGATTCGTATGTATGCCTTACAAAATAATTTAATAAATTCAAAAAGAAAACTACATGGTTTTGTGTGTCATATTATTTGTGAAAACGTTTACTTTATTAGCGTGATACGATATGTTCACTATTTATAAAAAATAATTGCGTCGAAGAACCGATATATAAGATTTTTAATTTAATCATAAATAAAGGTATATTTCCAAATTGCTGAAAATTGTCAAAAATATGTCCAGTATGTAAGTCAGGTGGTAAATCTAGCATTAATAATTATAGACCTATTGCATTAATTCCAAATATTGCAAAACTTTTTGAGTGCATTTTGTCATTTGTTGTTTATAACAATATTTGCAGACAGATATGCCTTAGTCAACATGGTTTCATTAGAGGTAGGTCTACCTTGACAAATATAGGCAACATTATCCAATTTGTGTCACAAGCTCTTGATGATATATTTCAAGTTGACGTAATTTTCACCGATTTCACTAAGGCATTTGACCATATACACCATGGTATGTATTATCATAAATAAACTTCGACAGTTTGGATTATGTGAAAATTTAACACAAGTTTTATTCCTTGTTAACTGATAGAAAAGCTATGTAGAATACAAAGGTTTCAAATCTGATATATATTGTGCGTCAAGCGGGGTAACGCAGGGATCCAATTTAGGTCCGCTTATGTTTTTAATGTTTGTCAACGACATTGAGAAGTCTATAAATTCTCATATGTTTCTCTATGCTGATGATTTGAAAATAGTAAGAGTAATAAATAGTGAGCAAGATTGCCATATATTACAGGATGATATTGATTCCCTGTACGCTTGGTGTTCAGAGAATAAATTAGGTTTGAACATTAATAAGTGTGAAACGATGACGTTTTCAAGGAAAAAGAACATGTTAGAATATAATTACAAAATAGGTGACTCTATTCTGCAACGATGTCATCAGAAAAAAAGATCTAGATATAATATTAGATCCTGAATTATCGATTATTCTCCACTATGAATATATTAATAGTCATTGCCAAAAAATGCTAGGTTTTATAATCAGGAACACTAAACAATTCACAAGTATTGAATGTCTCAAGATATTATATTTCTCCTTTGTCAGAAGTCGATTGGAGTACTGTAGTGTTACTTGGTCTCCGTACTATAATGTTCATATTATGACGCTCGAGCGGATACAACGTAAGTTTTGCAAATACTTGTATTTCATAAAGCATAAAAGATACACCTAGCAGAATTATAGCTATAGCGCTTTATTAAATGAATTTGAAATCGAGTCATTGTTCATGCGGCGTAAAGTAACGAACATTACATACTTGTACAAAATTATCCATGGTCAAATGGATAACCCTCAATTCTTAGATCAGGTGCATATTAATATACCTAGATTTGGTACTAGACAGCCTTTCTAGATTTGGTACTAGACAGCCTTCAATCTTTATATATGATACACCCCACACCAATCTGCACATGAATTCACCATTACTTTCTATGTCTAGGCAATACAATGACGTGGCTTCATAGTCGAGTGGTAAGAACACATGCCACTCACTCTGACGTCCCGGATTAGATCCCCGGTTGAGGAGCTAAGAGTTTTTCTAAACCAGAAATTAATCCTAGCATACTCGACATTGGGTGTGTGTCCATTATCTCTGATTTTGTAGCCCTCTCCCACACGAGGTACCTTGAAGAACCTTCAGGGATACAGTGGGTTTTATTATCTGTTATCTGTAGTGTCTAATTTATTTTAAAGTGCTTGCTAATCCACCATAAAGTTCATCGGTTATCTCCTACCTTCAATTTGATTTTATTTAAATCATTCCATAAACCCCACGCAATTACCTCGATTTTTAAACTGAAATGTGCAGGTTCAGTATTTCCAATTTGTGTGACAAAAAATAATGATAATGAATATCGTAATTTATTTTCGAAAATTAAAAGCATACGTCGACGTATCGAAGTAGTCCATAATGGACATGGAACTAATTACATAACAGTTCCTGTACTAGTGAACAATGCCGATTTCAATTACGCCCAACGTGAATGTGCCTTGATAAATGGTTAAATGAATTTGTGAGGATTTCAGTCAGCATTACCGATTTACCTCCTGGTAATAGGAATTCGAATTGAATCCTACACACTGGCATTAGAGTAAATTGGGAGGATAAACAACGGATCGATTTATATAAACAATAATTTAGGTTTTGTTGATAATTTATTAATTAAATGTAATCCGTAATAAACCTTAATTCAATAGTAGGCTTCATTAATAATTGAAACATGGAATTTAATTGAAACGGTAGGTGGGAGCCTTCCCAGAAATATAATTTGCAAATGAACAAAGACGGTGATGATCTTTCAACGATTGAATGGAACAGCAAATAATGTGTTAATTATTACATCAATACGGGACACCTGCCAAAATATGTAGGGACAAGCGGTTTCTGCGCATGACCGAGCCCGTTTTTGCGCTCCAGTAATGTCCGTTTTCAGCAGTGGAAACAAGTTTTGATCAACTGGTTTTAAATATTATTTATTAGAACTAACGATATGCAAATAATAAACTAAGTTGTAGTCTACAGTAGAGTGTTTGACACTATGAAAAATAAATTATTAAATTATGTGAATATGATAATTTATCGAATAAGAAATCAGAAATTATCGGCTTGTATTCACGAAAACAAGATGTTGATTTATTATTTCAATTTTAAAATTGCAATTTTTTAGCCTGTGAACGATATGTCATAAATCGCAGCCCGCCATGATGGATTTAAATGTGACGTCACTATTGTAGTAAGCATTACCCACGGTTATCTTATCGCGACCGCTTTATGAATATTTGGACTGATTTCGTGTTGTCGTTTCAAGTTTATAATAATTAATCATGGATGGCGGTTTTTTAAAAGCAGACAGTATGAATTTGCCAAGCATTGACACAATAATTGTGGCTAAATTATTTGCGACTAATCCCGATTTCTGTTCGCCAAATTTAGGAACATTAAAACATAAGTGTAAATATACAATATTTGTTTACTTCTAATTTTAAAGCTAACTAGGTAGTTATATTTATAAAAGTATGTATAATGTAGGTAAATAGAATATTACTTATTAGACAATCTTCAACATAACCTCAAAATTACCAACATGACAGATATGTGGAAGACTTCACTTGTTTACATTAGTTGTAGAGTTCAAAGCTACTGAAATTATAAGATAGTTGATTGATTCGACCTTTACTTGATGAAAATCCATTTTACAAATAAACACAAGATAAACTTATGTTTGGTTTTCACAATTTAATTAACATCGAACTGAATAAAACTTCACGTTTTAAGATTTTCAAAAAAAATTTTTATATTCATATATTTACAAAATATATATAAACATGACAATTGTTTCGCCAACACAGTGGCTTCGTCAGATGTGAGTACTAGACTAGCCATTACAATTATAGAGTAGGGTGTATAAATAAGCTTGATGACATAGTAAAATTGCATCCTAAATAAATCACAATAAAAATAGAATTGTAAACTTGTAAATATTAAATATAAAGGGATCATTCACATTTAAAAATATAAAATATATATATAATAAAGGAAAAAAATGTATTGTTCTATAGTTCTTTTTAAGCTCGTAAATTGCCAAAGGATAAGGGTCAAGTTTTTACTAAAAAACCTAAAAATGTCTATTGATAATATTTGTGCATTGAAATTAACTATAAAAGAGCGTAACAAATTGTAGGAATTTAGAAAGTATAAAGATTTTAAAAATAATTAAATATGTGTATGTAAAGTAAACTTTTTTTCAATATTAAAACATGTTCAATAATGGTGAGGAGTTTGTTTCCAGTTGGTCATTTAGAATTATTTCTAAATCTTTTAGCTTATTGATTTCCAAGGATTCTAGTAGTGTTAATTTTAATCCTTTATTTTCGGAGTGAAAAATCTCGAAGTTTTCATCAAAACTATGGTTTTCTTCTAGGAGATGATTTGCATAAGTAGAATCTTCTCTTCTGTTTCTAAAACTTCTTTTGTGTTCTGATATTCTTTTCTTGAAACATCTTCCGGTTTGTCCAATATATACTTTCGGGCAGGTACCACATTTTAGCTTATAGATTCCAGATTTATTTTCTTTATTAGTTTTATCTTTATTATTTTTAATTAATTTACCAAGGGAATTATTCGTTTTATAAGCAATATCAAAATTTTGTTTCTTTAAATTTTTAGCGACTTTTTCTGTAGGGGTCCCAATATATGTAAGGGATTTGAAATTTGTTTTCTTAGTTGAAACAATAGGATAAACTAGTTGTATTGCTTTTTGGTAAGTTTTTTTTAGCCAGAATATTATCAATCATTGATGGGTTATAACCATTGTTTTTTGCGATTTGTTTTATAATTTTTAATTCTTTTTCAAAAATTTCCTGAGAAAGAGGGATATTGATTAATCTGTGTATCATGCTTTTATATGCGGCTTGTTTGTGTTTTAAAGGGTGTGTAGAAGAGTTGTGTATTGTAGTGTCGGTATGAGAACTTTTATGGTATATGGAAAAATCATGTCTATTGTTAATTTTTGATATAGTTAGATCTAAAAAGTTGATAGAATTTTGTTGTTCTATTTCTATTGTAAATTTTATGTTTGGGTGTAAATTGTTAATAAATTCTAAAAAATGATTTAATTGTCTGGTAGTTCCTGTGAAGCAGGTGATGATATCATCTACGTATCTGTACCAGTATATAAAATCCTTAATTAATTTGTTATTGTGGATTTGTTTTTCTAGGTAATCCATAAATATTTCGGCTAGAATCGGACTTAGTGGATTTCCCATTATTAAACCATCACTACCTTTATATATATCGTTATTAAATTGGAAATAATTTTGGGTTAAACATATGGACAACAGATTTAAGATTTCGGCTTTTTTGACAGGATTCGTGTTATTTTTGTCTAATAAGTTTTCTATAACTTGAATAGTATCCTTTATGGGTATACTGGGAAATAAGTTTTGCACATCAAAGGAGATAAATTTTGAATTATCTGGTAATTTAATAGTTTTAATTTTTTTAATTAATTCGTAAGAGTTTTTTATACTGTGGTTTGGATTAAACTTACAAGTATCTTTTATTATATTTATTAACATAGCTGAAAGTTTAGTTGAGGGTGCTGTACAGAAAGAAGCTACTGGTCGAATAGGAAAATTGTGTTTATGTAATTTTATAAGGGAATAAAGTTTGGGGGGTTGAGGGTTCATTATTGATAATTTGTATTTATTGTTAGGGTTTATAATCCCTGGGCTATTATCTATTGCTTGCTTAATTTCTTTTTGGTATTTATCAGTGGGGTCCGATTTTACTTTTTTTATAATTAGAAGAATCTAAAAAAGTCTCTTGTTTCCTTTACATAATCCTCTTTATTCAATGCAATTATGGTTTTTCCTTTGTCTGCTCTAGTAAAAATGATATTATTTTCAATGGATTTCTCCTTTATGGTATTGGCAATAATATTTTCTATATTGTTGTGTTTGTTGAAATTATTTTGAGATTTTATTATTTTTGAGTTTAAATATTTGTTGTGTGTACAATTAACACTGTTTTTTAATGCTAATTCCGTTTCTATACCCAAATATTCAAGTGATTCTGTATTAATTCGCGGTTTAAATTTTTGTGAAAATCTTAAAACGTGAAGTTTTATTCAGTTCGATGTTAAAATGGATTTTCATCAAGTAAGGGTCGAATCAATCAACTATTTAATTAACTTTGTTTGTTTCGCCACACAGTGACTTTATCAGATGGTGAGTACAAGAATAAATTCTTTATTACAAAGTGAGGGTACATATATCAACTAACTAATCTAGGGTAATAAAATGGAACGGTAATAAAATAAGGTACAAAATAATTTAGAAAATGTTTAACAGTGGTGAACAGTTTAAATCTAGCTGGTTTTTTAAAATAATATTACTATTTTTTAATTTATTAATTTCTGATGTCTCTAATAGTGACAATTTTAATCCTTTATTTTCTATGTGTAAAATATCAAAATTATTATTAAAAGAATGATTGTCCTCTAGCAAATGGTTGGCATACGTCGAATCTAATTTATTGTTATTAAAATAAAACTGCGTTTATGTTCGGACAATCCTTTTCTAAAATTTCTCCCCGTTTGTCCGATGTATACTTTAGGGCATGTACCACATGTAAGCTTATAGACCACTTTTTTGTTCTTTTTTTAGTTTTATCTTTATTGTTCTTAATAAATTTTCCTAGAGTGTTATTAGTTTTAAATGCTATTTTAATATTATGTTTTTTCTTAAGTTCAACTGATATTTTTTCGGTAGGTTGGCCTATATAAGTAAGGGTTCTATATCTTAAATCACTTAATTCACTGATTTCTGCTTTTGGATAAACTGACTCTATTGCTATATTATAATTCTTCTTTTTAAGTAAATTGTTAACCAAAGTTTCTTTAAAACCATTATTCACTGCTATTTGTTTAATAAAATTTAATTCATTGTTGTAATTATCTTCAGTTAAAGGAAATTTGGTTAATCTGTTTATCATACTAATATAGGCAGCGTGTTTATGCTTTACAGGATGTGTTGAACTATTATGTATCATAATATCTGTGTACGAAGGTTTATGGTAAATATTAAATTCATGTGAATTATTAATTTTTGTGATAGTTAAATCTAAAAAATTAATCGAATTGTCTTTTTCATATTCTACAGTAAATTTTATATTAAGGTGTAAATTATTAATAAATTCTACAAAAGTATTTAACTGTCTTGTTGTACCTGTAAAACATGCGATAATATCATCTACATATCTATACCAGTATAAAAAACTTTTACTTAATTTGTTTTTATGTATTTGTTTCTCAATATGATCCATAAAAATTTCTGCTAAAATAGGACTAAATGGGTTTCCCATTATTAAGCCCTCTTTTGATGTTTGAATTGGAAATAATTTTGGTTTAGACATCATGTGATCAGCAAATTTAGTAGTTCAGATTTTACAACAGGGTTTGTGTTATTTCTATCTAGTAAATTTTCTATAGTTTTTATGGCATCTTTTGGCGGTATACTAGGAAATAAATTTTGTACACCAAAAGAAATAAATTTGGCATTGTCAGGCAACTTAATTTTTTTAGTTCTATTAATTAACTCATAGGAATTTTTTATATTAAACGTTGATTTGAATTTACATGCATCTACTACTATATTTATTAGTCTATTCGAGAGTTTGCTAGAAGGTGCTGTTAAGTAAGAAACAACTGGGCGTATAGGTAAATTGTTTTTATGCAATTTTATCAAAGAATAAAGTTTGGGGGCCTGTGGATTCATTATAGTTAAATAATATTTGTCTTTAGAACTAAATATACTAGGTGAATTATCTGTAGCATGTTTAACTGTTTTTTGATATTTTTCAGTGGGATCATTATCAAGTCTCTCAAAAGTGGGCAAAATTATAAGACAAAATAGTACATGCATCAAAGTGATCCTCACAAAAATACAGTATACTTTTACCCGATAATAATTTTGAGTCTCTCCTGGCAAGTTGTAACCAAGTCCTTCTCATTTTAACATCATCTGGCAGTTTTATAAACAACTTTTGTGGTGTCTTTACACATGTACTCTTGCAGTTCGGCACCAAACATCACGTGTAAGCATGGGAACTCATTATTTTATATGATAGATAAAAAAACGACACCGAGCGTTACTTGCGCTTGTTTATTTACTACAAACATGACGTCACAGTAGATAGTGACGTGGCTCATGTTTTCGCGCCAATTTATATGTTTTAAATTTTGAATGCCATTTTATCCTATTATAAAGCGATTTCATTTAAGAGAAATAAAAATCCCAGTGGACTAATACTACGATATGAACATTTTAAGACAATTTAAAAATAAGAATCAAATAGCCTAGTACTATACTACAAAGTAGACCAAAAAACAAGTAACACTTAATTTTATTTTATATCGTGTTTTTCCAATTTTTATAAGAATTTCTACTATTTTTAAAAATAGACTAGAATAATCTGGACATGAATTCAATATTGTTAACAAATATTTTGAAAGACTACTACATGTAGAATTCTTAGAGCTTACAAAGAGTCTTAGAGGGATCTCAAGTTTACGAATTTTAGGTAGATAAAAAAATGCGGAGTTTTGCCATGTTGTGCAGGCATATTTTGTTCAGTATCGGTACAATCACGTTTATGTTTAAATAATATCCTATGTATTTTATTTTCTATTGTTTCTATTGGATCCTTATTTAATTTTGAATATTGTCACTCACTTGTTATATTGGTAATTTTTGAGATATATAATTGTATCTAAAATTGTTATCTTAAATCACTATGAAATCCGAAATGATGTAATCTTTTTCTTATTGGCCAATAAGTTGTAATAGCAAAATGTATGTTTTTGTATGCACATATTATTGCGTGTGATGTCGCTACATTCTACATTCGAATTTTTGAACAACAGCATGTTTTAATCTATAATATGAATAACATTATCGGTTGTTTGACCGCAAAGCGACAGAAATGTAGTTTTCCTTTAATGTAAAGACAATCATTTTAAATGTTTTGAACCTTTACAACAATTTCTGGAATCTGGTGTAGACTGTATGGTAAACAAATGTAGATAGATATATAACTCGTGTAAGTTAGATGTATATAAACAGAAGGGGAGAAAATGACTGATTTAGATAATATTTAGTTTTCTGGGATAACCATTTTTTATCAGATGAGACATAAGTTATAAGCCATGAACCTCTCTTAGAATCTGATCGGTAGAATTTGGACTGCATTTTTCCTAAATGCCAATATTTAAGTATGAGAACAATATTTGACAACATTTAATCATATACTAGGATGATCGATTCTACCGCTCTAGTCCATGCGGACGCCTGGTTTTTGACCCACTATGAGGTCTGATGGTGAAGTTCGGCTAGACTTAGATAAGGATAATAATTCGATGAAGGTTTTGAGAAAACCCTCCCTGCTTCTCCGCCTTTGTTTGTCTCCGCCTATCAATGTTTGGTGTTTTTTCAACGACACGTGTTTCGTCGCACCGGGCAGCGGCTTTACGCGTATGGCCTCCTATAACAGTTTAACTAACTTTACACGGTCTGCTATTTTTTACGTTCACTACTGCACTACAAATTAACTTATTATTTCTAAAAAATAAAACAAAAAATATTTGTAAAACCCTTTATCTACATAAGTGTAAGCAAACACTTAAACGATTTTCATCCAACCAGAGACTGTAAACAAGCCGTGCATATTAAAATATTAAAATATTTGACTGCATGACTTTTTTTATTATTATAATTTATATTTTTCTACTGTGCACTTTTTGTAAAGTAAAAAAATTGCACAGTAGAAAAATGTCTAACGGCGTAAAAGTCCGAAAGCCCAATAATTTTACCCCTGTAAATATATTACGAGACAGTAACTTGTAGATTCCATAAATAATTATATATTTAATAAGTATTTGCTTGGAGTTATAACCTTTATATCAATTTTTCTGGAAAACTACAACCGTATGATAAAAGAAGTAACGACCTTTTTTTGTAGATAATTGTCAACAAAACCACGTTTTTAACCCTCCTACGCATCATAAAAATTTGTGCATACAACGGATCACCACCGGGGACATTTGACACATTGTTTAGAGTGACGAAATTAAAGTGTAAAAGAAATTCAGCTTTCTTGGACCTTTTTCTTTAAACGATATATTTTTTTGTCTAAATGCATTGGACTATCAGGAAAACCAAGAATTTTGAAACATACGTAGCCCACAGCCCATAAACAATATCTGCTCCAAACAGTGAATGGAGCTTTTTGCGTAAGCTCTTGAATTATTCCAGGCGGACGGCATTATCTAGCGGTTGGCTTGCCACACTGCATGACATTAGTTAAGTTCCGAATTAGTTACAAGCAAATAAATTATGGAAAACCCTTTGAAAGTGCTGCTAATTTCTAAGTTTGTAGTCACTTAATCCCGAGTGGAGCACACGCGGACCGCCCAAATAAAGTTGCGAACTTCACTCGAGAGCAGTTTATAACTAATCGTCCACCGGCGCACGATCCACTTCAACATTTTGTTGGATATTAAAGGGCCCTACAAGATAAGTTGTAATGACCTCTTAACAGTTCTTGTTAGTTCACTTAATTATTGCTTTATAATAACCCAAAAGCCGCACACAACAATTTCTGCAATCAAGCGTCCATCAGGCATAGAAAATGGAATATGATATTCCGGAATATATTTAAGCACTCATGGAAAATGTATGCATGGAGGCATCATTTTCGAGTTGATACCGTCCACAGTACTGGTCCAAAATCCGTAAAACATGAACGAAAGTCAAATTCTTGACTTTCTCATAGGTCGTTCATATTGTGGTCTATGAAGGTATTGTATTAACTTTAGACGTGTTCGTTTCAAATCCTACATTACCTGCAAAATTACAAGAAACCGTCAAAGTAGTCTAAAATTGAAATTTTCTTAAAATTAATAATTGATTTGAATGTATTAATTTTTTTCCTTCAGTAATAGGGAACTTGCCTATAATTTTAAAAATAAAAATAATACTAAAAAACATAGCGTAACGTTGTAATAAAACGTGTACTTCACAAAAAAAATAAGTTTTCTAATTCCACGCGATCCGTATAAAGGATCTAAACAGCGATAAAATTGAAGTGGCCCGAAACGAGCTACTATTGACTGTGACGTCACACCATACCATATTCGGTAGTCGTCGCGCCGGGAAGCAATACAATCAGATGTTTACCGGTGCACAGTGGGCCACAACAAAAAAAAAGTGGCCAAAATTCTGATATTTGCAAAACTGGTCCAAAATTACAGGAAAAATAATGAAAAATTTCTATTGTAAATTGGGGTGGTTTTTTAGGGGATGCAAATCGAAATAACTAAGTAAAATTCTGAAACTTTGAATTCGTAGAGAATTCAGAATATAAATTAACGGAAAAATAGTTTAAAAAATCCTTTTTGATGAAATAGGGAAGTTTTTTAGGGGGTGGAAAACGAAAAACTGAGTAACATCCTAAAACTTCAGACATGTATAGAATTCGACCTCCAAATTAACAGAGTAGAGTAGATGTCTCCTTGTTAACATTTCGATGTAATAGGTTTCTGGAAATAAACATGGAAAATTTTACTAAAAGCAATGTTTGATGTGTGTTTTGGTGGTTAAAAAAAACACGAAATTTTGAAAAGTGAGGTTATCACTCCCTCAGTTTATGCGCTTGTATCTAAAATGAACTCGTGTTAAATTTCAGTCAAATCGGTCCACATTTAGGGAATGCTCAACGACCTTAAAATTTGCAAAAAGCGCCTGTTCGGTTGTTTTTTAATTTTTATTTTGGCCCTAAAATTTTTTTATACTTCCTTACATGATTATAACTGATACCAAAAAAGCAGATTTCTAAGAAAAATGTGCGTAAGTTCTGTTAAAATGAAGAAATTATCCAAAAAGCCTGTTTTTCAACTTTAGATACATATGCATAAATTTTTCAAAATTTCGTGTTTTTTGGACCACCCTAATGTGTATACTAAATTGCTATATAAATCAATAATACAAAATTCAATTCAACATGTTTGTAATTGGAGAAATAGTGAATTTATTTATTTTGGAATTAGCGGAACGCGCTTTGATACTAACTACATGCACACGCAGCGTCTGAGAGAATTAACAATATTTTGTAAATGGGGCTGAACGGGCCTACAGTTTTTGAGTACGGTATTTAGCAATATACAAGGTATTTTTCTAATATTTTTTTGGAGCATGACCTCGTAGGACTTTTTTTGTTTCTCCATGCAAACCTGACTAATACGAAAAAAAAAAACAAATTCAGCAGCCTCACGTTTTAGGTAAATAATTGCCATATATACAAGAATAATTAACATATCAATATATGTAAAATAATGTACATACCTTACTTCAGTTTCTTGAAAAATTGCACTTTAAACACAAACGTCTTCTAAATACGATCACTAGTCAAAGTCTGGCTATAGAATGAGGTGGCGACGCAATGAGTCAGTCTACAATAAAGTGTCTTGTTTGAAGGGCTCTAGCAGGTAGAAATTTCGCTTAATGAGTATGGGCTTCCAGGAAAGGATGTATTAGTTATCTATTTAAGTACCAAAGGAATGTGAAATAAATATTTGCACTTTCATAAAAATTGATTTTTGGCCACTTTTTTTTGTTTTGGCCCACTGTGCGGTGTTATAAGACTGTGGTTGATTTGTTAGTGACTGTTATGATATAAATATATAATTGTGTTTTATAGTACCGCTTATTGTAGTTGTACAGATATTTTAAAATGACTGATCAAGGTTTTTTAAAGGGCCAATCTGATAATTTGCCTAAAGTGGATATGTTTATGGTGGCATGTTTTATACAAAATAGTGAAAGTTTTTCCCTTGGAGAGGTCCGCGGGGTCAAGGCAGAGAAGTATGTATTTTTTTAGCTTTTAGTAATAATTTATAAACATAAAATAGTTATGACGATCACGGAATAAAAAGAAATAACTACAAAATACTTAGTCGCAACTAAACATTTTTAGCAGACTTAGTCTTATGTTTGAAAGAATTTAGGGCAATTCTTTACAACAGCCACTTCTATATTTTTCGTGTTTTTTTTTGTACACACGCATAAAGTGTCTCTATAGAAGACATTTGCTGCAAAGGAAATGTTGCGCAAATGTATAATTACCTATCGTAGGTATTTTCGTACTATGTTTTGGGGCAAGGGAAATAAGTGATTTGTGTCGTGTTATCATTCACATAATAGATAAATGTAAGATTTGAAAAGAATAAATTAAAGGACAAGGGAAAGGTATTTGCAATATACTATATATACTAGAGGTAAACATTTTATTCTTCGCAGACAGTAGTGTTATTGAACTTTTATATAATTGTTGCACATTCTGTTGGATACTCTTCGCAGTTTTTTGAAAAGAATCTTGTGTTTGTCTTATAAACTTCATTCTTACAATACCTAATGTATTGACTACATATTTAATTTTCTCTCCCGATGGTGCCGACTGTATTGGCGAAACGCGTGGCAGTATATTTTATAGTATAAACTAATATTCATTCTTACAATACCTAATATATTGATCACATATTTAATTTTAAATTTTTTTTTCATCTCCCGATGACGCCGACTGCGTAGGCGAAATTTGTGGTAGTATATTTTACAGGATTTTGGTGTCTTTAGAAAATTACTTCAATTTTAGTAGCACATTGAAAATTGCAACCCTCTGTAGATTCATATTTTTAAATAAAATGTCCTATAACTTTTTTATTTACTATTTGATTTTTTTCAAAAACAATGGATTTCTTCCTCTAGCTAACACTAACTTATTGCCCAAATTTCAATTCGAACGGACTTTTTTTTCTTTAGTTATCGTGCTTACAAGAAACGTGACGGACAGACAGACGGACGGACAGATGAACAGACGGACATTTTGAAAGTAGTTCAGAATTCGATGACGAACGAAATGATTTTTTCTCTGCGAGCGATATTAACGATTTTAGAAATGTCCCGATCAAATGCAATATACTCTTCGTAATCGTATTTGCGAAGAGTATAATAATAAATAGCTGTTTACTTTCGCACCAGGAAATTACCTTTACTTAGTATCACTAAATTACATTCTATCTACTAATCTTATTTTCTAACATTGTATACACATTCTTTCTTTAATCCTACCCTAATTAAAATTCAATTCGGAATTCGGAATATTTTATTGCCCGCCTGCGAAAAACTAGTAGATAGACATATAGTATTTAATAATGTACTTACATTAAAATGATCTTCACACACATGTAGAGACCTACTGCTCTGTGAAATGTCTTTTTCATTTCTTCTACACGCTTTTAGCCATTTTGATCGACGAATCTTATCTTCTGGCAACATTATAAATATTTTATCTGGCACTTTTACTGTAGCATTCTTACACAACGGTACAATGCAATATTTAAAATAAGGAGTTTTTGTTTCCATTTTAAGTACCTATACACTTAAAATTTATGGCGATGCTAGTATTTTTACGGCTGATATCAAGCAGTCGAGTGCTGGGATCTCCATCGTGGTATGGTGTGATGTCACGACTACTCCCGCGCTTTTGAACCTGTTTGAAACGGTGCGCGCGCGCGAAACTTTAATAATTTATAACAAATTTATTATTGGGAATTAAGGCGTCATATTTTGCAGATCTTATTTTTTAGTATTGTAGAACATTTTTATGAAGTAAAAAAAATGTGCAAGTTCCCTATTCGAGCAGTACAGTAAATTACTAACCCCAGGTTAATAGAGGGTTATTGGAATTATCTAGAAATAAGGTTTCAATTGCAGTCATTGGCACAGCGTTTCCTCTGGATTTTATTGTAAACTGTGTATTGTCACTATATTTTTATTAGACCGGTTAGAATCAATATCTCGTATTTGAAAGCCATTGACGTTTCACCGACGTGGTATTTATATTAGTCCGGTAAAGGGGAATTTAAATCTCCATTCGTACTCCAAGCCTGACTTTTTGACCAAAAATTAGTTATAAGATGTACATCAAATATCAATAAAAATTTATACAAGAGATGAAAAAGTGGACATGTTAATTATTTATGAGGAATGTAGAAAAAATGCCGTTGCGGCTAGACACCTTTTAGCCGAACGATATCCTGATAGACAATGTCCAGCGAGAATTTATTTTAATCGTCTTGAAAAATCAATTCCGAAGTGAGCCCGACAATGATCCCGAAGAAAATTTCATTCTTGATGAAGGAACGGAAATTAATGTTTTGGCTCGAGTAGAAGTTGATAAGACTGTTTCTTTAAGGCAAATTGGGTTTGAATTGGATATCAGTCACCAAACAGTAAGCCGAATTTTGCACAAATATCACTATAAATCTTTTACGACAGGGTACATTCCCTGCCGTAAATGGAAAAGGTAATTCAGCTAAACTGTCCTCAATTTCATTTTTCAAAAAATCCCAAGTATCTGGCACCAGTCAGGGATTCTTCAAATATTATTGGACCAACAAGATCGTGCTCTTCCCCATAATTAATTCTCCATTGATTATCTTCAACGGAGATTCGGAGAAAACGTAATTTCGACGAATGGTCCTGTGAGGTGGCCTCCAAGGTCACCTGATTTAACACCCCTTGATTTCTTTGTTTGTAGTCATTTAAAAAATATTGTCTATGCAACCGCCGTACAACCCGTGAAAACATGGAGCTACGAGTAAGACGAAATTAATAGCATAACGGTCCAGCAATTGGCAAACGTTCTTCGAGAAACAGCTATGTGAGTTCAGAAGTGCGTTGACGTTAATAGACAGCATTTTCAACAACTGCTGTAATGTTTTGTGTTCATTTTTTGAATTTCAAAGCCGTTTTATGTATAACAAGGTAATTAGAACAAAATTGTATTTTCTTATTTTCTTTTAGCTGTAATTTTGATTGTATTTATCGCACATTTTAATGCGACATATGAATAAATTCCTTATTGATAGTATTAATAAATGGTACCCCGGTACCAATATGGTTCCATTTGAAAAAATAGAGTTTTCCCCAAAATCCATTTTGATGAACTTTATTTGCTCATATATCACGTAATTTAGTATTTTTGGCGAGATTTTGATTTTTCTAGCATTATACGGGTCATTTTGAATAAATCGGAACCGTCATTTCACACTTAAATGGAAAACTAAAAATTATATTATAAAAAATATTGACGTTTGAAATGTCACTTATTTGGTATTGTTGGATTCAGAAAATTATGCAGAATTCAAAAATGTAATAAAAAACAGGGTGTTCCATTTAAAAATCGAAAGTTAGTGTCACTTCCGGCGAAACCGGATAGTGCCGCTTATTATGTACATAGGATATCCCGAATTTCAATCAATTATCTTCAAAACTAAAGGAGAAAAGGGAGTGTACCATGATCCTGTTACACCCGCTATGACAAGTTTTCTGATAATGTAAAACAAATTATTAATTCATTCAACTGGCAGCAGTAAGAATTTTGAAGAAACAGACTTTGTTCTTTTATATTCCAACATTGTTAGTTAAAGTATAAGTAACTTTTAATTATAGACATCAATTAAAAAATGTATATAATTATTTCCTTTATAATTTTCCTAACAAATAAGTCTGTATATCTCGTCATCTCCCTGTGTCCTAAAATATACATTGGTTCCGATCCGCATGAATAATTTATAACTTTTTATCAACCTTAAAACGTTATTTTATATTCCAGTTATAAAAAGATTTTATTAATAAACTACAGCCTCTTCATCTCATTAACGTAATTAAATTTCTTCTGGATTAAAAAAAGCTTGTTTTAACGATGACAAGCCCTTATTGGAAATCAATACATTTGGAGTCGCATGTTGAGCTTTAAGCACACAAAGTTTACGGATACCTTATTCAAATATCCGATAAGAAGTTCAAATTGATTTATGGAAAACTTATGATTTATAACCTTTACTTCTATACCGAAATTTACCTATACTCTTCCGAACTTTTTATGATACATGGTTCAAACAGAAACCATATTGAGGCGTGTGGAAGGTAATTGAATCGAAGTCGTATTATTTATATAGATTACATCTTGCTATTGGGTTTTTATCGCGTAAAAAATAGTTACGTGTGCGGAATGAGAACCGACTTTTAAAGGCCCGGATACAAAGGAATAAGGTGAAAGAGATCTCGTAGTACAATCCTGAGCACGGATTTTTATAAGTTATTTGTGGTTTATTTGGCCTAACTTGAGAGGCAGGTAAATTTTTCATGTAAAAAAAAAACATTTAATATTAAACCAGTTGCAGGTTCTTAGGAAGCTGAGCCTTCTAAAGAAAGTTATGTCTCAAGATACTTCGTCAAATATTAACTGCACAATTTTAAAAAGTTGTGTGTCCCTCAAGATAAAAGTTAAGAAAAAATTTAATAACTGTTCAAATAACTAAATAATAAATAAAAATGTCTTTATTTAACCTGGCGGGGTGTCAGCTCATTGAGCTACTGTGAATGCCAACCAGGGATCTACATTATATTAAACAACATGCGCATTATTGTATCATTTCAGTAGTGGTAATAATATCCATAAGACTTACAAAATATGTGAGAAGAAAAAAACATCAAAAAAATTATTTTACAAGACAAAAAAACGTTTAAAAGAAACTATTACAAGTACATAAATAATTAAAACGATCAGAAGAAAAAGCGTTTTTAATTTTTTTTTAAATAAAGAGTGGGATAATGACACAAAAGACTGGGGAACTTTATTAAACAAATCTATCTACCGCTAAATATGAAAAAGAAGATTTAAAAAGAGATTGGTTACAGGCCTAGGAATATGCAAGATATTTGCTACAAATCGGAGATTAGCATTGTGATGTTGATTTCGAAAAATAAGTTTGTTTTTGAGGGATATGGGTGCTTCATTTTTTAATACTGTGTATACAAGGCAAATAAGGCGGAGCTCCCATCTTTGATGCATATTAAGCCAATTATTTAATTTCAAATAAGGAGTGATATGCTCACTTTTGGGTACACTAGTCGGGAAAGGAACACATGAGTTTTGGACCTTTTGTCATCTATGTCTCCATTTCTGTTAAACAATGGCCATAAACAACATTATCGTATTCAATCTTGGGAAGAATTACCGAATTTGAGAGCCTTAACTTTGTTGCTGTCGATAGTACATGTTTAAACTTATAAATTGTTTTGAGTTTAGCGTATGAGGATTGCACAATCTTGGTTACATGACAAGTTAAATGACAATCGAAAATAACTCCAAGATTTCGCACCGCACTTTTAGTACAAATTTGCTCTCCGGCTATTGATAATTTTACAAGGTTATCTTCAAAATCACTCCCAGCAGATCTGAAATTTATAGCAACGGTTTTGCTGCAGTTAAGTTTTAACCCCTGTTTATCTAACTATACGGATATATTAGACAGATCCTGGTTAACTTTTGCCACGGATTGATCAACGGTTGTATGCCGATTAGATAAATATATTTGCGTGTCATCCGCATAAGAATGTATTTTACAATATTTTATAATTTTCGGTAAATCTGTCAAATATAAAGAAAACAAAATTGGCCCAAGTATTGAGCCCTGGGGTACCCCCCGAATTGACCACTAAACTATCAGACATTTGCAAATGACCTCTGTTATATATTTTAACGGTTTGCATTCTGTGTGACAAGTAGCTACGAAACCATGCTATAATATTTGATGTTAAGCCGAAGTATTGCAATTTTGCTAAAAGCATTTTATGATTTATACGATAAATCGCCATGGTAAGATCAAGCAAAACGGCTGTAGTTACCATAGAATTATCTATAGCTGCTAAGTAGTCATCATTTATATCCAAGAGAGTTGTAACAGTACCATGGCCGGTGCAAAAACCAGATTGGGCGTGAGAAAGCAAGTCATTTATTTGTACATGTTGTTTTAACTGATCATGAGTTATCCTGTCTAATATTTTCGAGAAAATTGGCAGAATACTAATAGGCCTGAAATCACTTAAAGTTTCGAGTTCACTTTTTTTTGGCAGAAGTATAAAGCTCGCCGTTTTTCATTTTTCACTGTATTAGTCTGAAGCGAGAAATTTATTATATGTGTGACTGCATCCAAATAAAAGGGTAATAACATTTTCATCATGTTTGAAGAAAAACCATCTACCCCAGCTGCATTCGATTTTATTCTATTAACAGCGATTGAAATACTTTCTGAGGTAACAAGTGTTAAAGACATTTTGCCTATAATAGTTTGAAGCGTATTGTTGTTATAAAAGTCCATATCCTCGTTACTGACTAATGTATTCGGAACAGAATTAATAAAATGGTTATTAAACATATTTGGATTACCAAAGTTACTTTGAACATCACCGTTTAAACTTGAATTATGAACGCCTAACTAGTTTAGTGTTTTCCACCAGTCATAAGAACTAGCCGTCGCTCTTAGTTTAAATTCAGTAAATGACTTTTTTTGCCGTCTTATTGATGCAGTTACTAAATTCCTTAGCTGCGTGTATTATATCCATTTATTATTTGCAACATCAACATCATAACCCTCATGTCGAATATATTTTTTGTATTTAGAAAATGCGCGATTACGAAGTCTCATCATGAATTTAATATTGTGAGTTATCCACGGACAGGGTTTTTTTACTAATCTTAATCTTTCGGTATGGTGCGCAAACATTAAAAACTGAAGTTATCAGTTCATTTAAACAGTCAATTCTTAAGGCGATATTATCAAAATTTCTATCATTGACCAATTCAATGACGAGGCAATGGTATTAAATAAGTTGTGATCAATATTATTGATATTTCTACACCATATGTATTGTGCTGCCTTTTTGATGGGCAAGCATTTAATGCAAAAATAACCAGTAAATGGTCAGACATGGAAGGAGGAGTAACAACACCAGTTTTACAAATCTGAATTTACTGTTTTCTCAAATTCTTGTTTCATGTTCAACAATTTGTTTTAAATGATAATTGCCAAAAATTCCATTGAGATACTTACAATCTACCGAGTTTTGATTTAAAAAGTTAATATTAAGGTCTCCCATACATATTAAATTATCAGACATCGGATACAAGATAGACAGATTGTCGTCTAGTCCTGTTAATGAATGATGTGTAATATTAGGTGGTTTATAAACCACATCTATTGTATAAGTCTGTTTATTAACTATGACTTTCACTCGATTTCTGGCTTAAGCCCCTAACGCTACATATTTCATTAACGAAAAATGTTTAATACCACTATTAATATATACTGCGACACCACCATCTTTTCTTTCAGCTCTATCGGACCCCAAAAGAGCATACCCGTCAATTGAAACCACACTGGATAATAAATTAGGTTTTAACCATGTTTCCGTGATTCCTAAATATCAAAATTCTGCATCAGTATATAGTCTTATATGTCATTAAAGTTACTAACAAGAGATCGTGTATTCAGGTGGGCAATCAGTAAAATGTGTTCTTCATTTTCGATTACATCATATTCGGATAAACAAATCATATCAAAATGTATACAAAGCCATAATAACAGTAAAAATTAAATAAAAAAAAGGAAAAAAGTATATAAATAAAATAAAGTAAAGTGGGATAGAAAAAGGTGTAGTGCAAGAACAAAAACTATCAGCATTAAAAATGTTTATGTATATAGACTAACTACATAATTGATAATTTATTTTAGTACGTTGAAAATTCTCTATTTTTAGTAAACAGTGTCTCTATCTCATACAGTATGATTCACATTAATATCTAAATCATATTTTTCCCTGGCAATAAAGCAATTTATGCATTTAAGACATTCCTTTTTTACAAAAATTTTTATCGTGTTCACCCTCACATGAAGGGCATACTAAACTACTCTTTCAATCTTTTTGTAAAAGGCCATATTAACAATTATAACACCTCGTTACACTTACATGTTCAGCATATACAGGACACCTACTCCAACCGATGTTTATTCTGCCCTCTTTGAGTGCTGCTCTATGGGAGACGGGGTCCACTTCGTTAATTAAATCAAATCTGTGTTTGGCTATTTTATATCTATATACCACATTTATTGATTGATTTCCGTTATGAAAAATTTTATTTTGTTTAACAATTTTGTCCACAAGAACCTCATTTTCATTATTGTGCTCCTCTTCGTTAAGACTAACAATTTTTAATCTGGGATTAGCCTTTTTAGGAGCTGCTACAGAACAATTTTCAGCCAAGTTATTTTCAATGGTGGCGTTAACTTTTTCTAAGGAGTTTTTATTATCACATTTTAAAACATCACCATTTTTGATAATTTTTCCAATACGAATTCCCATTTGCAAATCATGCGGTTTAATGGTATTAAATAACTCATTTTGAAGAGAAATACTTAAGAGTTCCCAGTAAGTTTTACTAACAACATATGTGGTTACTGCTGCAATAGAAGTATTATCACTGTTAACTGTTTCTTTAAGTTCTAAAAATGACTTAGGCTTTCCATTTTTTTATGCTGATTGACATTATCTTATAGCACATATCTAACTTCTTTTTAAGCTTTTACCAATTGCGTAAGTCCAGTACAGTCATAAGTAGACGCTGCAGAACAGGTATTGACTAATTTAGTATCTCCGCCACCACCAGTCATGTTATTTTTTAAATAATGATCTCATACAAGTGAACTTATGACGTCACTAGAGATTTTCTCCCAACCAAGATTAATTTTTAAAATCTGGCAACGATGTAGACAAATTCGTATGTCAACAAGGTTATATTTCAATAAAATATTCACTATATGACTTTATAATACAAAAACTTGATATATTTTACATTCACCAACCTTTACGTAGATGATTTTAGTAAAATTCACCAATTATTAATGTAAATTTTCAACTCAAAAGATCACTTGAGATATAGTATTACTTAACACTGTTGCTAATTACTTTAATGAGTCATCATATTTTACACACCCCGGGTAACAAATTAGACTGCATATCAAAAAAAATTTGAAACTTAAATTAATTAAAAAGTACCGTAGAAATTGAGTGTATGTAAAACCGTGTGAATAATTTCTAATGACAAAACCAAACTTATTTGAGGAAGACTATAGAATACTTTCAATATGTTTAGAAAACCATAATTTATGATCAAAAGTGACTCCCAAGTCGCAAGCGTATTCGGGACGTTCACGAATTTGAATCGTTTAGGTAATAATTCAGTTAAGAAGCAATACTTTTTCGATGGTGGGAGACAACATTATATTTCTTCACATTTAAACACAAATTGTAATTATAATCTAAGTGACAGTCACTTAAAGGCTATATGCCTATATAGTTTCAGGTCATCCGCATAGAGTAACTAGTGTATCCACAACGTCATTAATAAATATAATAAGTAAGAGAGGTCTCATTATTGACCGATGGGGTACACCAGAAGTTGCCTTTACCTCGAAGGCAATTTCCAGTAGTATCACATCGCTAAAGTTGTGGCAATTGTAAATTGTAATTTGCAACTTATTAAAGACGTTTGTTTTTATTATTATATTCTCAGTGCTGGATGTAAAACAAAACTGCAGTTTGAACATTTCAAAGTTGATTTAATTTTTTAATGCATTAGAAGATTGTCTTTTTGTGAATGCAATAAATATTATTTTAAATCGTATATCAAGAAATTATATAAAATCGTTAGGACTAAACAAATAAGCGAGTTTTATGCCACAAAACAATCGTAGACAATGCATTTAAAATTTAATTCATTCTATGTGGCTTAAGTATCTCTAAATCCATAAGAGCAACGTTGTACAGAAATAACTAATAAATAGAGTTGGCAAGTCGCCGGTTATTCAGTGGTGCAACAGCAGGCAGATATCTGGTGAGGCAATGTCCGGCTGGCGAAGCGGACCACGAGACTAATTCATTGTTGTATGTCGTAGCGTTTACACGCTAATTTATTTCTCTCCATTGTATTTTATGTTGTTGTATTGTTGATAATTTTATTTGTTTTATTTTATTGTACCCATGAATACAAACGAAGTAACCAAGGCACAAGTAGCAAAATGTTTCCAAATATTTAATTGGGTAGTTAAGGTGCCCCATCTTTCCAAAGGAATTAACTATAAGTTATACATGCCTATCTACTACTAATAATAAATTAAATGTTGAATATTTATTTATATAAAACTGTTTAACTAAATTCTATCGTTACACAATTACCTGATAAAAACATTTAATTTTTTATTCCCATTTCTATAAAGAAAACAGATTTATTAAATAGTACATAAGAATATTTTATCATTTCATTTTGTTTGATAATGTTCCATTAGGTGTTTACAATATAATATTAAGTCTACGTAAAAGTCGTCTCTGGAATTTATCGCTATATCCCGATTCCTAAACTCATAAGTAAAGCTGGCCGAGGTGGCTGGAGTACAGCCACGGTTTTGCGCTGGCGTCACACGTGCCGATTTAGAAGTGATTTACGCTGCAGTTTTATTTGAAAGGTTAATGCGTGAGGTTGTACCTATAAATTATACATAATGTCAAACGCGCCAAAGGGTAAAAAACAACCGTACGCGGACACAGTGAATAAATTTGTCGGTGAATTTCCGGATTTATTCTATGACGGATGCAAAATAATTTGTAAAGTTTGCAATCAAGACTTAATGTGCTGGCACAAAACAGATTGTCGTCATCATATCAATACCGTGCAACATCAAAGTAAAAAAAATGGCATGCCTTTGACAACTCAGTTTATGTTTGATTTATTGTTAATGTTAATAGCCTGTAATATTCCGCTACACATACTGGATAAACAACCATTTCGGAGTTTTGGAATAAATACAATCCCCAGGTGAACTTACCAAGTCGTACATCGTTACGTAAATATATTCCAGCTGTTCGTGAAGACATTGTAAATGGGATTAAATGTGGATTAAAAAATACACGGCTGTGGTTATGTATTGACGAGACGACAGATTGTAAAAAAAATTCTATTTTAAATATTATAGTAAGTGTACTGGACCCTCTTAAACCAACATTTCCACTTTTACGAGCTAGTAAAAAACTAACTGCGTGTACTGGCGAAATAATTACTCGTGTGGTGTTGGAGACATTTGAAAAAATTTGAACTTTCAACAAGTCAAGTATTGATGTTTGTGACTGGTGCCGCGACAATGCGCGTGATAGGCCGTTCTCTTCAAAGAGACAATTGTAGGTTTTTACATGTTACGTGTAAAGTGCATGCGTTACATCTTGTGGCAGAAACGATTCGAAAATGTTTTCCAGAGGTAGATGCATTAATAGCAAATACAAAAAAAGTATTTCTCAAATCTCCTAAACGGCTTCGAGCACTTCACAGACAGTGTCCTGGTATTCCTGAACCACCACAGCTGATTCTTACACGTTGGGGAACGTGGTTGAAAGCGGCTTTTTGTTATGCTGAATATTTTCAACAAATAAAAGCTGTGATACTACAGTTCAACCCTAACGAGGCTGCAACTATTAGGGGAAAGCCAGACAAGCTTTCAAGACGTTTCCCTTGAAACAGATTTAAAAACTATTAATAACAATTATAGAGGACTATACGGCGCAACAGAAAAATTGCAAAATAGTTCGTTGTCGTTAGTGGAATCACTGCAAACAATGGACGACGTAAATACACAGCTACAGGCTATAAATGACGCAAAAAATAATCGCGTTAGTGAAAAATTCGAGAGTGTATTACAGAAAGATCCTGATTTTAGCAAATTAAGACAAATTTGTGATGGTGCATCGACAATTTCGTTAAGTGAGTTCACAAATTGTTTTATTTATGCCTGTATTACATCCGTAGATGTCGAACGGTCATTTTAAAAATACAAACATATTTTTTCACCAAAGCGAACATCGCTGACGGAGACAGCTGTAGAAACATACCTGATGCTATTATACTATAGATCTTCCCCACTTTGTGATGACGACAACCAAACTACTTCATAAATCTGCTTAAAAGGGTGAGTTTTATACAAATTTTTATAAAATGTAACATTATTGTTAAAATTTATTTCCATTTATTGTACTTATTCAAGTATTATGTCATGATGTAAACATATGAGTCATATGACGCCTCTGTCGGCCAGGTGACCTCGGCCAGCTTTACTCATAATACAATGTACCCAAACTGTCATATAGACAGATTTGTATTCTTTGTGTTTAACTTCGATTCAAGGACAACATAGTAAGTTCCAAAAAAGAAAAAGTAAAACAGGTGCGCACACATAAACAAAGTAATTGTTACATTTTGATTTTTATGAAGAGATTTAGTAGTTTTTACATTTTTTTGATACTCAAATAAATTCTATCTATCGGGCAAGGATACAGTTTTTTTATTACCATCCTTTTCCCGCTTTTTCCACTCTATTGGTTTTAGAAGTGAAGTCTATTTGACCAGGTCTTTCGGATTTGTGACCGATAATAATATAAAGTGGAAAAATAATTGTGCCTTAATAGGCCACAGGAAGAATCTTTTATAGTCCAGGACAACGCACGTACCGGTCAGAACACACGCATTTTACATAATTTAAAAAATCTATTTTCTCTTGAGCACTCATTCGTTTTTTTCTTCTTGTTCTTTCAACGCTAAAATTTCAGTTAACTAATTCAGCAAAAGTTTCTTATGTCGCATGGACTAACCAGTTTCGTAAGACGAAATAATAATTATTAACGAAGATAAGAGAAAATTCCAAATTACAGTTAATTATAAATATTGAAGTTGAGTAGTATTTTTACACTTGTTCTGAGAAATTTAAAGCAATTAATTTTAAAGTACGACGCCAACTCCATGAAAGTTTTAAATTCTAAATTGCCGGAATTGCTGGAATACTATATTCATTATATCATGTCAAAAGTTTATAAAAGTTTTCAGTTTCCAAGTTTATAGGTGTGTCTCATAGAGTTAAAAGTTGATAAACAACAAATATTTTAACAGCGCTCGTTCAGAACTCTTATGTTTGGCTCTCGAGGAAGTTAAAAATGAGTGTCGCTAGCAAAGTTATTGTTCATTTTAACATTTATCAGTTGCCGTTAATTCTGTAACTGAGCCGCAAGATATTTTTAAATTACATACGCGTCCCAAATTCGATGCTCACCATTGGAATCTCGGAAACGGTAAGAGCCACAAGGTTGGTTAGATGAAACTGTTTTTGAGATTTTTCAAAAAAATAAAAATTTTGTGATTTCTTTTTTCGTTGTAGCCAAGTAATCCTTGATCAGACAGGTTTTAGACTTTTACAATATTGGGACGCTTTTTGGATACTAATATTTTGGTCCAGAAACGAATGCTCGATAGTCTTTTGTTTTCGAGACATCCGAGGTATCTTTTGTTTTTCTTATTTCATCAATAATATATTTTTTTGTAAAGGCAAATAAAAAAAGTTTGGACCCCGTGAACCTCCTTTCAGCTGGCCAATTTTGCTCGTCATCGAATTTATCATTGTCTTTGGCCTTTGGTACAATTGTACCAAATTTAAAAGCTTTATCTTAAATACTGTGGCTGCTATCGCGATACTACAGACATGCGGAGAGATTTTTTTTTCCATGAAGTTATGTTTTTTCATTATAATTCGTCGAGATTCGTCCAGAAATTCAATAAAAATTTTTTAATTTTTTTCCCGAAATTGTACATTTTTTCTTCTTTCATTCATTATGTTTCTTCTGGTGGTACCACATTCACCAAATTTAATGTGTCACCTAAAATGTTGACAATCTTAACTACCAAATTTGGGAACTCTTCCATTAGTATTTTTTGAGTTATTGTGAACACACACATACACACACACGCACGCGCGCACACACACACACACACACACACGCACGTACGTACGCACGCACGCACGCACACACACACAGATACACGCACCGACAGACATCATTAGGAAAATAGTCAAAATCGATTCAGGAGAGTTCTAAATGTATATATATCAATCAAAATTACGAGGTCGAAAAAAATCACGAGTACTATACTTCCTTATATAATAATAATAATAATAATAAAAACTTTATTTAAACTGGCGGGGTGTCAGCAGTTGCTGGTATCAATCCCAACCAGTATGACAAACAGTAAATACAACAATAGAGAAAAGGTAAAAAACAATTATCGATAATATAAAAAAAGATAAGAATAAGATACAATAAAATAAAATCAGAGGTCATAAAAAACAATTTGCTGCATTAATATGCATCACAGCTTTCTAGAAGGCTGTGGTATGCATGTAACATATTTAGGGCAAGAAACATTTTACGTACTTAAAAATATTTGCTTAACATTTTTTTTAAATCCTTCAAAAGGCTTTTGATGTGATCAGGGATTGCATTATATAAAGAAGCAGCTAAGTAAGTGAAAGAGGATTCATATTTTTTGGAGCTGTGACTTGGAATATTTAGTGTAGTATCTACGAAACTATGCAAGGAGCCTCTGGAACTTAATTTCTTGCTAAGATATTTAGGCTCTTGATATTTTAATATATTGTGCATAAGACAGACCAGGTGCAGTTGCCATTTAGATTTAAGATTAAGCCAATTAAATTTTTTAAAGAGAGGAGTAACGTGATCACGCCTAGATATCGCGCAGAGAAACGCATACACGAATTTTGTAATTTTTGTAGTCTATATTGTTCTACACCGGTAAGACATGGTCTGTAAATGACATTTCCATACTCAAGTTGAGATATTATAAGCGACTCTGATAGTTTTAATTTAGTGGATGTTGGTAAGACATGCTTAAATGGATATAATGATTTTAGCTTCGCATAACATATTTGTAGTAGCTTAGTAACATGAGTTTCAAACGTTAAATGGGTATAAAAAATAATTCCCAGGCTCTTTGCAGATTCTACGAAAGATAATTTTGTGCCATTTATGTATAAATTACAAGAGTTTTCAAATAATGAAAAACGCTTGGATTTGAAATTAATTGCGACGGATTTCTGTGCATGGAGCATTAAAATGTGATATTCTGAGTATTTACATATGGAATTTAAATCTCTATTAATGTTAACGATTGCCTGTTCTACGTCAGCTCGACTTTACGAACTTTATTTTCTCAGGGAGATCAAACATAAAAAGCACAAATAGTATGGGGCCCCAAATGGACCCTTGAGGTACCTCTGATGTGACAGCGCTTACCTGAGACATCAGCGGTTTTTCTGAACTGTATACTTTGACCTGCTGTGTTCTTCCGGATAAATAACTTCTGAACCACTTTACCGACTCAAATTCATATTAGGTATAAGAAAGTACAAATAAAACTTTATGAAAAAAATATCTGTCCGCATGTCTGTAGTATCGCGATAGCAGCCACAGTTTTTGAGAGAAAGTTTTCAAATTTGGTACACTTGTTCTAAAGGTCAAAGTCAATGAAAAATTCGGTGATGAGCAAAATTGGCCTTTTGGGGGTCTATGGGACTCAAACTTTTTTGTACTGGACTTTACAAAAAAACATATTCTTGATGAAAGATTATAAATCATGTCTACACATACCTCTCACCACTACCCAATTTACCTTAGTCAGTATATGACTAGCAGGTTGGCCACTATCATTTGTCTGTTCCATAACCTATGGCATACTGAGGAGAACTAATAAGTTCGAAACCGGTCTATGTCTGGTTAGGAATTGACAAATGATATTGGCTACCGATCTATCATGATTTGAAGGTATAATCCAATGCAGTTCGGGGTATTTGCCTGCTGAGTAGTTGTTTCGTTCAAATCATATTTAATAACATGTCTACTATATCAAGCGAATAAAATATATTTTCCACGTACTTAAATAAAGCTGGTGTAAACTGAAATATTTTACACATTTGGCCTCATAAAATGGGGTTAGGATAAGTTTAACAGTTTGAAGTTTTAAAGGTCTGGTGAACATAGCCGTACTGTGTAAGGGCATTGTAAGTGTGTTGGAAAATCTGATATTTAAATTGTGTATGGCAGTTCTGAAAACAAGATTTTCTTTAAGGTAGGCAGGTGATGAATTTATTAGAAGCTTTTGAATAAAAACATGATAGTGGTATCTAACAATTTTTTCCATATTTAACTAGTTAAGATTAGCAAAAGCAGCGGAAATGTGATCAAATTTTCTCAAGTTGCAAATGAAACGACAACATATATTTTGTACTTTTTGTATACGGTTTTTTGTCAATTGATCCAAGCAGGGAAAATATACTAAATCACAATAACTGAGAATAGGCAACACGAGTGACGCGCAGAGTTTTTCCTAAATTTGTAATTTATTAAGTGTCTATTCGCAAATAAAACTTTCATCATTACGAAGGACTTTTGAAGCAATTTACCAACATGAGATTTAAATCTGAGGCTATCGTCAGAAATGACACCCAAAATTAATTTTAGATTCATGTGACAGAGTTAAGGTTACATTATTTATATTAAGGCGTAATAACTGATTTATACCTTCTCGTTTAGTCTCTGAGCAAAAAAGGAGCATACTAGTTTTGTTTGGATTTAATTTCAAATTATGCTTTGTTGCAAAGGAAAAGCAGACTCAAGTTCTTCATTAATTTGTAATGAAATCGTTTGTACTTCCATTGCCCCGAAATTATATTGAAGAAGTATATCAACTGCGTTATGCTTGAAGATTTGCAGTTTTCACATATTTTATAAAATCCGACGTATAAATTAAAAACAAGAGCGAGCCCAATATTGACCCTTGTGGCACTCCAGAAACAACAATTTTTGATGTAGATATTTGATCGCAAATAGATACTCACTGATATCGATGAAACAAATAGGATTTAAAGAACATTATTTCTCTTTTCCCAAAGCCATAAAAGTTTAATTTGGCACCTAGTAAATCGTGATCAGTGGTATCAATGGCCTTTGAAAAGTCCAAAGAGATTAATACTGCAGCACGCATTTTATCATAATTTCTTAGTATATTGTCAGATAAATTGAGAAGTAATGTGGTAGTACTATATTCTTTGCAAAAGCCAGATTGGTGAGTAGGAAGTATGTTATTTGCTGATAAATATTCTGTTGTCTGAATGTGTACTGTTCTTTCAAATATTTTGGATAGAACTGGCAACAGACTAATGGGATGTAGATCGGAAAAGGTTTGTGGATCATTTATTTAAAAATATGAGCGATGGCTGCGAACTAAGATGAAATAAGATGGAATAACACACACCCAGCGAACATGGGGACAGGCTCAGTTTATACTCCACCAGCCAGCTACAATACACTCACACTGTTACGTCCATCTCGCTTGTTCAATCGCTTTTTGTTAACAATTGGCCACATTAGCCTTTTACACACGGTATAGATCTCTCTGGTATCCAGTGCGAGCCACTCTTCATTATTATTATTACACTTGTCATTACGAATACCATTCCTTGGTATTATATTATTGATAAAAGTTCTGAAATTAAAGATTCAAAAGGTCGTAATTATTTCTTAGTTTTCAGTTTGTCAGGGTTTCGAAGTATGACAGGGATCGTGTGCAATATGAATATAATTTTTCACGATGAATCACGCAATTGTCAAGATCTTGATATACTTTGGGTAGTGGCGAAATGAATAATAACTTTGAAATCGTTCTAATGAAAATATATTGCTTTTTATGTACATTAAAAATTAATGGAAAGCTTTTATCGCAAAGGCGATAAAGCATTCTCTTCTACAATGAAAATATGAAATCCTTTATTCATAGTATGTAGTTAAACAATGTAAAAGAAAATCCACGTGGATAATCTATTTACGAAAAAGGGCACTTTAATTTTATTTTTAGAAAAACAAACAAAATATAGAAATGTATTTGTCTCGCATTATTTCCGTGAGGGAAAGATACACAGAGATAAGAGTCTTCCATGTTGTAACATTCCCTGAAATAACCTTCTCCGCGATTCTCATCCATGTCAAGCCATCCGAAAATTTCTTGTCTTACAGTTCAGACTTACTGGGGATCATTTATATATTGCCCGCATAAAGAAGGATTTAAGTAACCAAGATGAATGCTTTGCACACCACTGCTTGACTTTCCCATTGTCTGTGAATATCTTTATCTTTTTATATTTTCTTAAATTGGTGTACATCACCCTACGTCGCGATGTCACAGTAAAAATAGATTTGCGGCATGTACCTTGCCACCGTAAGCAATGTTCCATGCGACTGCTTCTCGTTCTATTAGAATTTACTGGTATTGGTTTTCGTAAATTCTGTAGAGAAAAAAAATTTTTTCAGCTATTTATCACAGTGAAAGAGCATTTATTTAAATACAGGGGGACATATGCAAAATATAAAATCTGTACACGTGTCTCAAGCAATTTATATACACCTGTTATAACGATCCTTCTCGCTAGTTTAAATAATAAAATTAAGATATTAAAAAACGAATTTTGATTTAAAGTTACATTTATTAAACACAACACAAAGATGATACTCTTTTCCCTAGGCTCGGAAGTTAGTTGGTAGTAGCAAATCCTTTTTCTTTTAACAAACTTAATACTAAGCAGCAAAATAAACTGTCAACAATTTGCAACTTAAAACTACCAATGGTACACTGTCTTTACGAGTCTTCTTAGGTGCCACCTTTTTTTTTAATGTTTTTTCTAAAGTTCTAAATAATCTAAACACCAGTTACAGTTTAAAAAAAAGGAGAAACCATGTAACTGCGTCCGTCAATCGTTGGAAAGTCAAATCACTTTAATCACGCGGGCCAAAACGCTAACAGATTTTCAAATCATATAAGTAGAATTTCTTGTCGCCACTTGGCGGCATCGACAGCTGACACCGGCTTTACTACTTCCTCTTACTAGGTGTCTAGCTTTAAGTAAAATGATAAGGCCATATCAGGGGTTTTGGTTATATACTATCTTTTATTTCCTCGTCGCTGAACTGCCAAAATTCCAAGACAACATGTCAACTAGGGCTCAGGAACAAAAGCCAGGTAACGTAGATCGGCCAGAGCACGGCAATAAAGTACTCTCTCCGGCGGCTCCAGCTTATGTACTTTACACACACAAAACGTAGCAACTAATTCTCCACATTACCTATCTCTACCGTGGCTCTGCATTGTCTCAACATATAAAAGAATAAGATAACGTACTCACACATAAATAATCCAAGACAACATCTCTACTAGGGCTCAGGAACAGAAGTCAGGTAGCGTAGATCGGCCAGGGCACGGCAATAAGGTACTCTCTCCGGCGGCTCCAACTTATTTACTTTACACACACAAAACGTAGCAACTAATTCTCCACATTACCTATCTCTACCGTGGCTCTGCATTGTCTCAACATATAAAAGAATAAGATATCGTACTCACACATAAATAACATAAGGCAACTTATAATCAAGACACATGTCCTCTCGGTGCCGTGGCTCCCAAGCGTCTCCCCGCATTGTCTGTCTTTCGCGCCTGAAGCACTGCCCGAAAACATAGCTTTGTTCGCGGTACCTAATCACGAATACGTTTTGTGGTCCGACTCATGCGCAATTTATTTTTAATCGTTCGCGGTACGGAAATTAACGTGCATAAATAATTCTGAATTAATTCCGAATATATTAGGAACTAGTTCAGCAGTTACCGCGAACAAAGCTATAGTGTCCTAAACGCGCACACTACTATAAAAGCATCGGGCATAATCCAGTAGTCCAGTAGCGCCACGCTACAGGGGTAATACAGTATTTAACAAAATTATTTTAAGCGGATCTGGAATTTAAGGTATAACGCCAAGCATCCTATTTAATTTACAACGAATGTGCCACAAACTAGTAATTCAAAAAAACGGACCTTTACACTGTCTCTTTCGTTTGAGTGATCAGACCGCCTTGTATAAAAATAAAAACTTTGCCGGAAATCGCTGCAGTGGACCATATAATTAAAATAGTTGAACATGATCTATATACTTATTCCAATTTTTCGCTTTCACTTCATTTAATGCAACTAAAACCAGTTCTTTCACATGTACCAATTTGAACCTTATGCGTCGCGAATATCCCGACAGTATATATTATGTAGATACCTACACACACGGAAATCGAAATGCAATTGATCTTAAACCATCCACTTATCTTATTATTTCAATAAACATGGTGTAATGAGCGTAACACGCAGGAAATACTTTCTAGCGGCGGGAGAAAACGTCTGGAGTAAGACAGACCAGCGAGTAAGAAATATATTCATTGTTTTTATTTGAGTGTTGTAAATGCAATTTTTTATAAGGAAAATCACAAATAATCCATTTGTGAGTTTTTTTTTATTTGAACTTGAATCGATACCTATATTTGTAAATAGTAAATAATATGTTGTTTAATGTTTATAAAATTCAGATCATATAAATAAATGTATTTAATTACAACATAACTTTCTCTAATGATTGTTTTTCATACCTAAAATGAAATATATCGACCTTTGAGAATGTTGAGCAGATTCTTTTATGAGAATTGCCATTTCCCTATGGTAAGTTGAAAATAATTAGGTAGTGACTGGAAATATTTGGAATTTGTTCAGAATTAAAACTGAGTGTGTCTAATGATCCAAAGTTTCAGATTCAATGACAGGATAAGTATGAAAAAGAATTTAAAAACATTTTAAAAAAGGTACGCTGCGACTTTTCAACCAGGACGCTGAGATAATCGTAACAGATTTGTCAAAATTTTATAGAACCAAAGTTGTAGAGGGCAGAATTCTCCACAAAAAAGTCCACGACGGTATGTATTTATCTTTCATGGTTTAGCCGTGAGCCGCGCTTAAAACCTGTGGCGCTCAGAAGCTCTTAGTTGTTTAATTCATTATGTACATTTTGTAACTGTTGAAACGAGTCCAAAAAAAAATCTCAAGTTCATAGGGATTTCAGTAGAATTAAAGTTAACATATCTTGGAGATTATTTTTTCGTATTTTCGGAAAAGAATAGGATATCTACGATTAATATGCTCTAACCAAGTAACGGGTTACCCGACATACTGATTGGTAAAGTTGCAAATCATTTCTGTATATCATGGTCGTAGAGTACAGATGCACTTACTGTCGCCGGCATTCACCTTGACCGCGAAACTCTTTCTCCAGTCCAGTCTATTATTAGCTTTCGAGTTGTGTACACGTTAAGTTACTTGGGCGTATTGCATATTGTTTTTGTGTTTTTATTTTATTTGTTGTACTGTATTGTTGATATTAATTTAATAATAAAGGATGGCAGACGTACGCAGGGATAGAAAACGGTCATTTGCTGACAAAGTGAATAAATTCATAGTGAATTCCCGGATTTATTCTATAATGGTGCTAAAATAATTTGTAAAGTGTGCGAGAAAGATGTGATGTGCTGGGATAAGCGTGATTGTGGACTTCACGTAAATAGTGTACACCATAAAAATAAAAAAAATGGTGTGCCTTCCACAACACAGTTTATGTTTGATTTACTATTAATGCTGATTGCCTGTGATGTTCCGCTGCACATATTCGATAAGCAACTATTTCGAGAGTTCTGGAATAAATACAATGCCCAGGTAAAGTTACCAAGTCGCACAACGTTATGTAACTATCTACCAACTGTACACGTAGACATGGTAAATAAGATGAAATGTGAATTAAAAAATACACGGCTGTGGTTATCTGTTGATGAGACAACAGATTGTAAAAAAAATATTTTATTTAAATGCTATAGTACGAGTACTGGACCCTCTTAAATCGACAGTTCCACTGTTACTAGCTAGCAAAAGACTAAGTCAGTGCACTAGCGAAACAATTACCAGGGTGGTGCTGGAGATGGTAGAAAAATTTGAACTGTCAAAAAGTCAAGTGCTGATGTTTGTCACTGATGGCGCCGTGACAATGCGTTCGGTAGGCCGTTCTTTGCAACAAGGTTGTACGTTTATACATGTTACGTGTAAACTGCATGCTTTACATCTTGTGGCAGAAACTATTCGAAAAGGTTTTCCAGAGGTGAATGCATTAATAGCAAGTACAAAAAAAAGTGTTTCTTAAATCTACTAAACGTCTCCGTGCATTTCATAGCAAGTGTTCCGGTATTCCTGAACCACCACAGCCGATTCTTACACGTTGGGGAACATGGTTGCAGGCAGCTTTTTATTATGCTGAATATTTCCAATAAATAAAAGCTGTAATACTACAATTCAATCCAGATGAGGCTACAGCTATTAAGGAAAGCCAGACAAAATTCGAAGATATTTCCGTCGAAACAGCTTTAAAAAATATTGTGAAGAACTATAAACCATTACATGAAAGCGTAAAAAAATTAGAAAACAGTGCGTTGTCGTTAGCGGAGTCATTGCAAATAGTGGACGAAGTAAATCTACTTCTACACGCTATAGGTGACTCAACAAATTAGCGCGTTAAAGAAAAGTTCGCAAGTGTGTTAAATAAAGACACCGGTTTTACCAAATTAAGACAAATATGTGATGGCGCAGCCCCAGATGCGTTAAGTGCGTTCAAAGAATATTTTACGTATGCGTGTATTAGATCAGTAGATGTCGAACGGTCGTTTTCAAAATATAAGAATATATCACTCATGGAGACAGCCATAGAAACATACCTGATGTAGCAAAATGGCTACACATCTTCTCCAGTTTGTGATAAGCAAGCTAGTTCATCAAGCTAGTTAAGAGGGTAAGTTTTACATATATTGTTATAAATTTTACCAGATTATTGTTTCTCGTCTTAGTTAATTTCGCATACGCCACTGTCCCACGGAACATTTTTGACAGCCCTACTGATTGGTATTTCGTAACGAGTTTCTAAATGCCCCACCTACAGAAACCTCTAACTGCCACTATTTTATTGAAAAACTGATTAAGTATAATTTGGGAGCTTTTGGAATGATTTTTCATATGATACTTTTTAATTTTTCTGTTAAATAATTTTTTATTTTTGAGTTTCTTAGAACTCCGAGCACTTTGAAAATGCTACACTAGTAAAAAAGGACTTGGCAATAATTGATATTATCAATTACTTTTTTTAACACTTGATTTTCATAAATCGAGGAAATATATTACTTGAAATTACAAGGCGTTTAGATGAGTGCTTTTTCAAGCTTGCTATCTTTATGCATACCAATATTTTATGGAATGTAAACTATTCGTGGCCTTCTGTTTGTAAACGGCTTGAGATATCGAAGCCAACTAGAATCTCGATATCCCCTCCTGTCTATATCATCGTGTCCCTAAATAATGGCAATAAGTGACGGGTGTTTTTTAACAGGCTCCAAGAGGAAAAAGTTTATCGACAACAAACATTTCTACCTTCTTTACATAAAGAATAGGAAACCTATTTTCTGACATTTCAAGCCGATTACAGTGGGATGCTCTAAAAAAAACGTGGTCGCATTATTTGTGCATTATCTTTTTTCAGAAGAGGATGATATAACAATCTTCCATTGTAAATGAGTGAACAATAAGCTGAGGGAAAAAACTTTCAGATTATTAATGATTGCAAGACCCATTAAAATAATTAGTAGGTAGTAGTTGACTCGCTCTTTACTTGATGAAACCATTTTAACTCTTCAAATTAGTAACATATACGTGTATGATTGTCACATTTATTTCGAGCATGACAGCTGTTTCGCTACCCAGTGGTAAATGAAAGAAATCCTGTTTAAACTGCCTGAGGTGAAATTAATTATTTTCACATTATTAATTAATTATATGCATGATTTTGAATGAACTATGCAAAATAACTTCTAAACGGAAAATCTTCAATTGACAAAAAAGTTTCCAAATTAATTAGCCATTCCAAATGAAGAATTACCAGTGGCGTAATATAAAAGTAATTGAGGGGGTTTAAGAGGTAGATGGACTCGAAAACTAAGAGACCCAGTACATCTGATTTACTGAAGTAGCTACTGAATATTACTTATGAACTGTTTAATAAGTGTACTAAGTTTTATATCGATATCTCAATCTGTTTGAAAGATAATAAAAAAAATGGAAAAAAAGTCAGTGCCCTATATCTCTGAAACCGACTGACATACAGTGCACGTTTATTACAACTTTTTTTCTTAAAGTGGAGTCCTCACAGTTATCGAAGTCTTGGTATTTAAAAGTGATTACCCAGAACGCTTGATATTCCACCGTGTCGAACAATGCCAGTGTAAACATATTTTTTTGTTGCAACAACAATATGTAATCCAGACAATGGTCTTAGAGAGAAGTTATAAAAATAACTACATAAAAAATTTGACAATACTTAAATTATTATTTTGCAGTAAACCTGATACAACGTATATTATATTAGATTATTTTGCGAGCAATAGGTATTCTCCGTTATGTAGTGAATCTTTTTGCTAATTTTCGGAAACCTAGACGTGGATGTCTCCATCCTAGCTACAACAGAGAGGTCATATCCCTTCCCCGTATCTTGTGTGGTGTTCCAGAAACTCACCCATGCACGGTCCCAGTATTATTTCTTATCCGTTTTAACACATTACATATCGCCGCCGCATTACATAATCCCGTCAACCTCACTAATTCCGGCACATCTTGCATGCCATTTTCATACCATTGTTAAAGTATACGTATTTTTGCTACTTATGTCATTGCCTTAATTGCTCTTCTAGTGCCTTAAACTCAGATTAATAATATAAAGATAAGTAACACCCATAATAGATACACTGATTATCATGACCGATACATAAACAACAATTTGCATGTTTACATATCAACGAATCCAAAATAAACCAGGGGTGGCTCCAGGCTTCAGCGTCTATTTTAATGCTTTTGCGTAACAATACTTAATAGGTATACAAAATTTGTTTACTTGAGTAATGTATTTTTTCAATGCTATTCTGCTGTTGCTATTTTAATATCTGTTGTTTTTAAGTGATTTTAAAGTTTTGTGTTATTGGGTACTGATTAATAATTGATTTTTAGTTATAAAGATTTATTTAGTGAATATTTATTTAGAAACAATGACTAGTAAGTGTGTAGTGTGCGGCCACAGAGGAAAACCACGGGGTTGTTTATCTTTTTCACAGGTAAGTAAACAAAACAGATAAGGGTCGGCATTATGTGTGAATGCGAAAGTATGAAAGCTCAAAAATGACTAAAATTATTGTTAGCTTTACAAAAACTAAAAAAAAAAACAACATTTAATTCCATTTGAACAGTAAAAAATCCACATTTTATTAAAAAATATATTTATATAAAAATATTTATTTTATCTCAGATGGAAAGCTCATTCTTAAGGTAGCTCACAAATTAAAATGACACACGTTCGTCTTACAGAACACAATTTGTTATCAAGACGGTGATAGATTGGGCATCGATCGGGTTTCTTCGTGCTGTGTTCATGATTCTGACCAGTAGGAATTTAACCAGCGATAAAATTTACGTGTCTCGCGTGGAATGTGGACGAATCAGACAACTTTTTATGTTTTATTACTCATCTTCAAGTATTATTAATCTGAGGCCTTAAAAGTACCACAATGATAACACTAAATTTGTTTCTTAAAATTATGTCGGGTAACTTTCAGTCAAAGCTATCTGTGATATATTTGATTTAAAAAAATAATAAAGCAACCATATACCTCCAAAATAGAAAAGAGAAAAATTCCACATATTTTCTAAACGTACTATATGTACATATGTAAAATACTCAGCAGCTTAGAGTCACCACCTCTCTTGAAGGAGTGTGAGCCGAGATTTACGGGATAAGGTTAAAAACGGAAATTTCGATAAGTCTAGGCAGATACGCCACAGTATTTCAGGCTGAAGTGGCCGCAATACAGTGGTGTGCAAAGGAAATAATAAGGCAAGGGACTGTCACTCAGTCAACAGCCATTTTCTCCGATAGCCAAGCCGCACTAAAAGCAATCGGTTCCATGCAGGTTGAATCAAAACTTGTGTGGGATTGTGTGAATACCCTAAAAAACCTAGGAAGTCAAAATAAACTAACCATGGTGTGGGTGCCAGGACACGAGGGACATACGGGAAACAAAAAGGCGGATGAACTGGCCAGAGGCTCATCCACGGCCCTAGTGGTACCCGAACCCTTTTGTGGCATAGCCAAGCCAGGCATACGAACATCCATTAAGGAATGGGTGCAAAATAAATCCCTTGAGTGTTGGAGGGTCTTCCCGCAACAGAGACAGGCCAAAGAGTTCATTAAAGAAAGGTCGGCTAAATTTACGAAAGACCTACTATGCCAAAATAGAAAAAATTGAAAGGCCATTAGGATAATAGTGGGTATTTTAACAGGACACTGTCGACTCAATAGACACATGAGTCTGATGGGTCTGATACAGGATGCAACATGCAGATTCTGCCAAGAGGAAGAGGATTCCTCAGTTCATGTGTTGTGCCACTGTGAGGGCCTCGATTGACTTAGGTTCCAACTACTTGGGAAACAAAAACCAAGAGCGGACAGCTACATTAAGAACCGGAGCTCTAAGAAAATGAATAGAAGCTCCACAATAGACCCACAGGGGATCGCAGTGGTCAAGGCCAATCAGCCAGCTCCTCCCTTCTAATCTAATCTAATATTACCACCTCTCTTTCTGGCACTATTTGTAGTGGGTCGTACTAGAAAGAGGGCATCTCAGAAGGTGGTGATTTTAAGCTGATGAGTATGGTACGTACTAATCTACGATTCTAGTTTGTCAGTTGGCGGTGCAGAGAGAAGAAATATCGCCAGTGTGGGACAGAAACGTGTAAACCGCTTTACAGTGAAAGGGCGGGGTTTAGATCACTACGCATCCAATCTCAACTGTCAAGCTAAAATCGTAGACTAGTATCAACTTTAATAAATACACTCTGATAACACTGACGTTTTCCACGAAACACCAAAACACCATATATTGCACTCGACGTGCGTTTCGCCAACCATGTTGGCATCATCTGGAGATGGTTAAAACCCACCTTATGTTAACAATGTACCATATTTATACCTAAACTATTGCCACGGTTCGGTGAACCGTGACCCACTAACCAATAAAGCGGGCTATTTGGGATTGACCCTCTGTCACTATTCATACTATTTTTACACTTTTTGAATTCTAAATTGTCTAGTATTTGTTACATTCCTAATTAATCTTAAATTGCTACCAACTATTTTATGGTTGTTCTCAAACGCATGTTGGGCAACACTAGACTTATCTATTCTACCTTATTTGAGATGGGCCATATGCTCTTTGAATCTAGTTTGAATTGATCGTCTAGTTTGTCCAACATACTTTTGATTACAGTTCTTACAACTAATTTCGTAAATCACCAACTTTTCGTTTATCTCAATTTTGTCTTTTGGATTGCCTAGAAGTTGTTGTAGTTTATTTCCCGATGACCGAATCACTCTCATACCTATATCTTTAAAAATCTTACCAATACCACGGGTGAATCGAGGTACAAACGCAATCGATACAAATTTCGGATTTTCTCTTTCATTTTGAGAGGTTGAGGAATTTCGAAGTGACTAAATTTTCGTTTCCTAATTATTTTATCAATTAAACTTACTCGCAATTTAACCCTTATCAGTGCCTTTCCTTTTTCAAACCTCTCCTTATTGAGGGGAAGCTTAATAGACGATGGACTAGAAAATTAAAACTCGCTATTTTGTGTTGAGCACACTTGAATTCATCTTTTGCTTCTATCTCGAATCTGTTCATGAAGAGACTGGCAAAGAATGGTGACAAAGAGTTACCGATTGCTGTTCATTCATGTTGTTCGAAGAAATCATCGTTGAATCGAAACCAATTTTGTTTCATGCAAAGTTTAGTAAGTTGAAGATATTCCTTTACTATATCCTGACTGAGAGTAGATCCTTAAGGTAGTCCAAGGTCTGTGGTATAGAAACACTTGGAAACAACGAACAAACGTCAAAGAAGATCAAAATGTCACCTTCTTGCAACTGAATATTTCTTATTAATAAAATCATTGAAACTCATCACAGAGAAACTAGGTGATACAATAGGTAAATTTTCGAACTCCTCTGTTAACCATTTTGATAGGTAGTAAGTCGTCGATCCGATTGCTGAAACAATAGGACGTATCGACTTTCCTGGTTTATGTATCTTAGACAAGCAGTACAATCTAGGTACACTTGGGCTAAGTTCGAAAATGATATAATTTTTACTGGACTTCTTTCCTTTCTAAATAGTTAATGTAGACAAGGATAGAATAACACTGTGGGTTACACTTTTGTTATTTTCGAACGGGCTCTTGGGTTAGATACATGTAACCTCCAATTTAAAGCTGGAGTAATAAGGTTGCAGGATTTAAGTACATTTCTTACTTCAGTAATCATTCTTGGTAATGGATTTTCAGAAAGTTTTGTATAAGGACCATTACTAATAAGATTGTCTACCTGTTCATAATAGTCCTCTTTATCTTAAATTCCAGGATACTCTGATAAGATTGGATGGAAAAGTTTCGTTTCAAAGTCCCCTCGTAGCTTTATTCTTGTGTATCTTAAATTCTCTGAATTTTCTGTGTTTGTTGTTTGTAAAGTTTGGGGGACTTTAGTGACGCTTCAACTTTTTTTTTCTGAAAAAAAATAAATCCCACTATATATTCGATATCCTCTTATTGGAGTGAAAAATTTACGAAGTGGAGGAACTTAATCCGTTAAAAGCGTTTGTTAAAGTACAAGTCCGAGCTGAATCCTTGTTAGGGAATTACATTTTGCCAATTGGCAGCACGATTTACCCGTTTGGGCTTAATAGGCTTTACATTTTCCTTTGTCTCAGTATGGGCTTAAACATAGCATTAACTTGTGTTTTATTTGCTGCTTCCAATTTTCCGTCTTTCCTCCATTCCGTTTGGTTTAGGTTTTAGCAGGATTAATATTTACTGTTTCATGTATTATGACTAGGTATTTTATTTTTTATAGAGGTACGCGTTAGCTCTGCGATGCGGATTAACTTCGTTGTTAGGATTATGGACCCTGTACCTTTTTGCGTGTTGGTGCCTTGGGTATTTTCCTTGAATTAAAAAAAGTTATTAAATAATAATGAAATTACAGAGTGGGGCAAATGAGGAATGTATCAAGAGCTGGGACAAGCTAGAGTCAAATCAATTCGTTGTTTGAAATAATTTTATTTCAAGCATTTTTTTAAAGCTTCGCAGTGTTTCATTTGAAATCGAAATAATTTCAAAACAAATTTGCGGAATCTTTTGTAATAAGGCTTCAAATCGCTTTTCTTGAATGTTTATTTGCAGTAATGAATTCTGACCTCAAATATTTGCCGCACTTTAAAGGTTTCTTATTTAAAATCTAATGTAATGGAAAAGTTTTTAGACCGGCTTATTAATAGTTGGAAAAATTTTGTTGGGGAAGGGTCCTTATTTTGAGAAAAACTACTTTATTAACTTGCCGACGTTCGGTAAATTTTATTACCATCTTCAGGGCACTTAGTTATGAGTTTTTCCTGGTCACCATAAAATATGTACAAAACAGGAAACAAACAGATAAAATTGCTGAATATTAAGTATCGATCGATATAGGGAAAAGTACACACCAGAAAATTTTGAAAATTTAGGGAATTACTAATGGCAGTATGGTCAATCCAACTAAAATAATTACAAGCATCTGGCACTTCCAGTTATACCGGAAGTCGATACCAACTTACTTATTTTAAATGGAGTACGCTATATATTTTAAGGTTTTCGAAAAGAGCATAACATTCTGAGTCTGATACCATATGCCTAAACCCAGCCGTTTTAGAGATGTTTGACATTTTAAAAAAATTTTGAGTGGTGTAATGGCTTACAGTAACCTTTATAACTTTCTTCGTGTAAAAGATACTCATTTGCTTTTTTGGCATACAGAAAGACATGTTTTTTTGACTCAGAATTTTATGCTCTTTTCTAAAACCCTAAAATATATAGGGTGTTCCATTTAAAATAATCAAGTTTTATATATAAATAACACCACCACCACATGAATTTACAACCCCCTTTATCCCTGAAGGTCTGGAATGACCTTGTGTGGGAGAGGGCTACACATTTAGAGACAATGAACACACACCCAATATCCGAGTATACTACGATTAATCTCTCTCACAGAAAAATCCCAGTTCCTCGACCGGGAATCGAACCCGGGACCCCGAAGTTTCGAGGCAAGTACGTTACCTCTAGACCACGGAGCCACATAATTTATATATATATATATATATATATATATATATATATATATATATATATATATATATATATATATATATATATATATATATATATATATATATATATATATATATATATATATTATTAAATATGATTTGAAGGAAACAACTACTTAGCGGGCAAATACCCCGACCTGCATTGGATTACACCTTCAAATCATGATAGATGGAAAGCCAATATCATTTGTCAATTCCTAACCAGACATAGATCGATTTCGAACTTATTTGTTCTCTTCAGTATGCCATAGGTTATGGAACAGACAAATGATAGTGGCCAACCTGCTAGTTATATACTAACTAAGGTGAAGTGAATAGTGGTGAGAGGTATGAAACTTCTCATATAGTCTGAATGCTACTATCCGACCGACATCCTAGATGTCTCTGTGGCGGATAGCGACTTGCATCACAGCAAGTACCGAGAGCGGCGACCCCTAGCCCAGGTGGACTAAACTAATGTTATTAAATATGATTTGAAGGAAACAACTACTCAGCGGGCAAATACCCCGACCTGCATTGAATTACACCTTCAAATCATGATAGATGGAAAGCCAATATCAAGCCAATATTGATATTGGCTATCGATCTATCATGATTTGAAGGTGTAATTCAATGCAGGTCGGGGTATTTGCCCGCTGAGTAGTTGTATCCTTCAAATCATATTTAATCACATTAGTTTAGTCCACCTGGGCTAAGTCGCCGCTCTCGGTACTTGCTGTGATGCAAGTCACTATCCGCCACAGAGACATCGAGGATGTCGGTCGGATAGTAGATTCAGACCATATGAGAAGTTTCACCTCTCACCACTATTCATATATATATATATATATATATATATATATATATATATATATATATATATATATATATATATATATATATATATATATATATATATATATATATATATATATATATATATATATATATATATATATATATATATATATATATATATATATATATATATATATATATATATATATATATATATATATATATATATATATATATATATATATATATATATATATATATATATATATATATATATATATATATATATATATATATATATATATATATATATATATATATATATATATATATGTTACATAAATACTTAACATAAAAGACTTCTAAATACCCAGCAATTTTATCTGTTTGTAACATCGGGTCTTATGGAGTAATGAGACTATGGGGTACAATAATTAGCTTAAGCTTCAGTACAGCGGGTAGTCAAAACCGCAACCCGTAAGGAAAAAAAAACATCGGCTAGTTGATAAAGTAGTTTTTCTCAAAATAAGAACCCTTGCCCAACAAAATTATTCCAATTGAAATCTAATATTTAGTCATCGTCAATAAATACAGTGCCTCGTAAAATTTACGCACCATTATTTACCATAAGTTTGATCTTAATTTATTTTTAAACCGTTCGTCCGATTTGAATGATCTTTTTTTTATTATTGCAAGTTGACTCCTCAAAAATGTTACTACGCTACTCGTATTTGGTTAACACTCAGTTTTGCTTGAATACCAGGTGTAACAAGAATATTGGGATTTGTTCCGAAAATTCGTAACACCTGTGTAGCAACTTACAATTTAGAGCTAACTCTAGCCTCATATTTTTTTAACGATACCGCTTTTGATTCATTTTGTTATCTATGTTATTAGGGGAGATAGTTTTATAGCACATGTTTTATTGACTTTTGTTTATGTGCATACATAATAAAAACTGAAATAAGTAGCGGGCTATTGTAAACAAGAGATTAAAAGTAATATCATCAATGTACAAAGTTTCAATCTGTTGTGCAAATTGTTGCATCAGATATTTTACTTTTAAATATATTTTAATTACTTTGTTGGCGAAAAATGGACCTTACGAGAAAGTTGAACCATGATGAGTATGTTCAAGCAGACACTCTAGCTGGTGAAAGATCGAGTTACCGCACCATAGCATTGATCCTGGGAATTTCTCACAACAATATCTTGAAATATTCAACGTTTTAGGAAAACAATTGACCACAATAGAGGACATGAACAAAGAAAAACTCGAATAATGACAGTAAAACAGGATCTTTTCGTTAGATTATGTGCTTTAAAGGAACGATTTACAATAAGAGACATCAAGATGCAACTTGGAGCAGTTCATAATGTCCAAACGAGTGGTGATACTGTAATGAGAACATCATTCGTATAAAAAAATAGCAGCGACAGGATCCACCTTAAACACTGATTATCGCAATTTGCCAGAGAATCTGGATTAAAACCTTGAGGACTGGGAGCCTGTTTTGTTCATGGGCTAGTCTAGTTATTGTTTATTGTATACCTCTTGCCGACGTCTGAGAGTTATTCGACGGTGATATGAGCGTTAAAGCGTTACGTTTAATGTAGTATTCGTAAAACCACTTCATTTAATAGTGGTTCCGTGATGGTTTGGGAACGGAATATCCTTAACAACCAAAACAGATCTTGTTTCCTTACGTGGAGGGTTCTTTGAATACCAGACGGTACATTACGGACATTTTATTTGTGCATGTTGTCCCTTTCACTTCTTACAATGACAGTCAGTTTTTACTAATAAACGATAACACAAGACCTCACGTCAGGGGCGTAGTGAATGAATACTTACATGAGGTGAGCATTGAGACTTTAAATTGACCACCGGGTAGTCCAGATATCATTCCAATTGACCATTTGTGTGATATTCTTTCTGTTGTTAGAAATAGATGTGGAAATACGCTCTAATTATTCTGTTTATTGAAAATTAGATATTAATTCTCAAAATCCTTTGTAAAACAATGTATGCATAAAACCTATCAATAAAAATATGTACTTTAAACCTGTATATCTTCTCTAATAACAGAGGTAATAAAGTAATTTCTTGAATGGTTTAGTGACCTGCAATGTATTGATATTACAACTTAGTTTAAACAGGTCAATCAAAACAGGAAAACTACTTTTTTTAATTTACTTTTCGCTTTGCTATATTTATTAGGATCCTCCTTGTGTTTTTCCATGTTCATAATCAGTATTAAATTATACAAACGAAAACTGGTACAGAACACAGGTTGAAGAAAGTACAACATAAAATATAAACGGTATTAATTTCTAAACGATACACAGAAAATTTATTGTGTGTTGTGTATCGTCAATTTTTAATTTGATGTTTTCTGCCCATTCACACAGGAATATCTTGCATAAGAAACCACTTGAAAATTATGCATTTTGGTAAAATATGAAGAAAGTGTTACAATATTGATTTAAAAGTATTTGATGAATATCTTTTGTAAATTAAAATTGAAAAAAAAAAAGTCAGGGGACACCCGGGTTTGAACCGGGGACCTCTCGATCTGCAGTCGAATGCTCTACCACTGAGCTATATCCCCTTCGTTGGAAAGTTTCAAATTGATACTACACTTCTTCAGGTCTAAATTGATATAAAAAAAAATAGTAGCTATGTTATATGTATTTAGTTATTTACGTTCCTTTTTTGATATTATATATATATATATATATATATATATATATATATTTATATATATATATATATATATATATATATATATATATATATATATATATATATATATATATATATATATATATATATATATATATATATATATATATATATATATATATATATATATATATATATATATATATATATATATATATATATATATATATATATATATATATATATATATATATATATATATATATATATATATATACATATATATATATACATATATATATATACATATATATATATATACATATATATATATACATATATATATATACATATATATATATATATATATATATATATATATATATATATATATATATATATATATATATATATATATATATATATACATATATATATATATATATATATATACATATATATATATATATATATATATATATATATATATATATATATATATATATATATATATATATATATATATATATATATATATATATATATATATATATATATATATATATATATATATATATATATATATATATATATATATATATATATATATATATATATATATATATATATATATATATATATATATATATATATATATATATATATATATATATATATATATATATATATATATATATATATATATATATATATATATATATATATATATATATATATATATATATATATATATATACATATATATATATATTTATATATATATATATGTATATGTATATATATATATATATATATATATATATATATATATATATATATATATATATATATATATATATATATATATATATATATATATATATATATATATCAGTTAGTCGCTTCGATATTATTTAGAACTTTAAAAAAATAATACAAGATTATTCAATTGAATAAATTTATTACAATCCAAAAATTATAATAACTACCCACACCAAGAGTTTAACCAGTTTCTTGATTTTGACTTTGACGTTATTATTACAATAATTTACTTCGTTACTATTTACTTTCATAGTAATAATTACATATTTTCCTTTTATTTGTAATTTATGAACATGTAACTTTTGATCAGTACTGATCTTCAATTTATGTTGAAATTTCTTAAACTTCTCCTTATTATTTATGTATAAATACCATTTATATTCTTCTATACCTTTTTTATCATAATAATTCTTCTTTTAATTTAATTAATCTTTATTTTTCCTTTACAGCAAAATTTTCATCTTTTTCAAAATTCACAATATTCAATTCTCTTTTATTTATTTCTTTTCCTGACTACCTTTTTTTTATTTCTCCAAATGTTCCCATGATAAATTTTCTATCTTATAAATGTTCAGCATCAGCATCATTAAATTCTGACTGACTTTTTTAAACATTTCAAATTTTAAGTTATAAACTATTTTACAACATGACAATATATATATATATATATATATATATATATATATATATATATATATATATATATATATATATATATATATATATATATATATATATTATATATATAATATATTAAAATATTATGATAAATATGAAACACTACAGAAATTAGACATTCCCAGAGTTCAAAGCAAAAAGCTGCACGAACAAGGATTATCTTAATGAAAAAACGCCGACACACAACCATTCCTACCAACATTGCCGTGCCGGTAGCGGGAATCAAACCCGCAGCTATGATAGAGAGATTATAGTCACACTTGCCATGGTACGCTCTAGTCAACTGCTCCACCGAGAGATATAAATTTCTCTAATTGTGCGTTTGTATTTTTTTGAAATCAATAAATTTCTATGCAATAGTATTCTATTCTGTTGAATGAGTTTAACATTATGTGTGTGACTATTATCTACAAGCAGTAAACTATAACATGACCGTGGGCAAAACAACAGTATGATGTATTAATGCAGAATAAGGGGGGCATTATTTAGCCACCGAAAAACCCACATTTAACCCCAATGGACTTTATCTTATAGAGATCTCAGATTCAAAGTTTACAAAGAAGCTCCCGCCAACATCAATAAGTTGAAAGTAAAAATTCCAGTAGAAAAATCAAACATAGTTCAAGATTTTTGTTCGGGAATTACTGAAAATTTCAAATCCCGACTGCTCGAGGTGGAGGAACGCGAGGGCAGACATTTGCATTGATATCCTTCGTAAATAAATTTCCCAGGTCCTTTTTCAGTTTGGATGTAAATAAAAAAATACGAAAGTTCTGGTTTATTTCAATCCGGCCAACATTCCTAGACACCCTATACGTTATACTTTGTACATGACATTCTCACGTTACATTTCCTTAAGAAATACGCCATCTACAAAACTTAAATTTTATTTCGGAAAGATACAGAATCCCATGGCTTACAATCTCCATATACATTTATCTACTAAACCACCTAACTTAAGAAGTTACAGCATACCTAAATATCAAATTACACAAAACTATCCAAATAAGCGAAATACTCCGCACAAAATCACATGCTCGTATCATGTTTTAGTCGCTGAAGACAGGAATTTTACTGTCTAACAAAGGGACACTCGACCCATTTTTAGAAAAAGTTTCAAATAACTCGTCCCAACTTTGTAATGTGTTCATGCTAACCAGAGGGATTAAATAACGAACTCCAGACAACATGCTCCAAGGATATACTATCCCTTTATGATTAACTACTCGGAGTGTTTTAATATTCCAGGCGGAGGTCTTTCTGTGCCTCCGCTCTGGATGATGACAGCTCCCTCAGGATATGACGACAAGGAAGCTTATGTCCTGCAAAGTTCCAGTGGAAAGTTGTCCCGCACGAAATGGAATTATATATATTGCCCTTATATTTCTTTTCCACTTTCATGGAAGGTTATATGAAATACCCTTCAGAAATGACTAGTTTTTTATATTTTTCTATTTCCCTGTTCTAGTTTTTGTTTTATCTGATAAATTTGCCCCGAATTATTATTTATTCTTTCTGATATAGAGGCGACTTACAAGTCACGCAAGATTTAAACATTGCTTACAAATAAAAAAAAATGGCATGACAATATTTGCTGCAAAATTATGACGACATATTATACACATGATATATTTATTAACTTTTCTAGTGCCACAAAGAACCCACAATACTCCATAAATGATATTGTAATAAAGAACTTACGCCATATACCTTTTATTTATTTATATGTAGAATATATTCATTCTAGGCCAGATACTAAACTTATGGAAAGCATGGAGAACATAACTTTCCTCGTAACAGTTGTTATAATCGGATGGTATTTGTTATCAAATTAAAATGAAAATGATGGAACAGCTATCACAAATACCATGAAGTTCTGAAATAGCATAGAAACAATATTTTCTAAACGTTATTTGTGGCATTCTCTAAATTTTTCTTTTTCTTTTTGAGATTTACTACCACATGAATAATTCTTTGTTATCTAAAAAATATAGTTAGTACAGAAAAAGAAGCTGTATCGCGGGATTATATAAATTACAGTACAAAATAACTTGATTTAACGGGTACGCTCGCATAAAGAATGCAAGGTGGAAGAATGCAAAAAATTGCAAATGGCAGAGGAATGCAAGCCGTGGACACGTGTTTCTGACTAATTCTGATATATATATATATATATATATATATATATATATATATATATATATATATATATATATATATATATATATATATATATATATATATATATATATATATATATATATATATATATATATATATATATATATATATATATATATATATATATATATATATATATATATATATATATAATTTAAACTTGAAAAACGTGTGGTTACAGGACGGATTAACTTTTCTGTGGATGTGTAGTTTTTAGTCATAAAAGTGTCACATTAATAGGCAGTAAAATATGCATTATATTTTCGTTACTTCTGTAATTCTCTTCATGTTGAGAAGTTATGACTCGTTGATGGTTCTGAATCTGGTGGTAGTAGACATAAAAACTTCTAAGTCGTAACAATATGAAGAGTTAAAATGTGGTTTTCCTTAGTGTTCATGAATAAACAGTTTAGGCACCTATATGTGCGAGAGAGTTATGCTCTATGATCCATGCATCAGGGTCTTCTAGGCAGAGATATTTGCCCTCCTAGCAGTGGTAAGTAAGGAAGAAGTCAGGAATAACACGGTCTGTTCTCCTAGAACCTGGTCAACCCAATGCGAGAATGTTCTAGAAGAACTTGCCAGACATAAAGAGGTAAGACAGGTGTGGGTTCCAGGAATTCCAAGATACAATCAGATGAATTGGCTAGACACGGAGTCGAGGAATAATCCAGTCACTTAAGCCAAAAAGGAGGGTCAACCTCGGAACGAGAGATAATAAGCTGTAAACTTGTATAAACCTTTATTTTGGCGTTCTAAAGGTTGCCTCAAAAGTCTCATAAAATCTCGTGTCCGAGTCTTAAGATATTCAAGGTCAAAGGTCACAAAAATCGGCTTTTTTGCAAATATCTCGCTTCCTATGGTTTTAATGCCATTTGCATTTATTATAAAAATTGTAGATAATAAAATTCTCTACAACTTTTGTCCCAAATATTTTTTTATATACTCAACCGTTTTTGAGATAGAGGGCGGAGAGCGCGCCGCGCTTACCTATTCACAGCATAATGCAAGGTCAACCGTAAGTCCCGATAAATAATACGCCGTATAAAATCTATAAATCATTAAAAATTATATAATAATATATGAATAATTTGCATTGTTTATTAATTAATACATTATATTTAATAATATTTTTCATTTATCGAATATATATTTGTTTAATATTACTTACCTTTCCGTGTAATCAAAAAATTGTTGAGTGGAATACTTTATGTATATTTTATATTTTATATATATTTTTTATATTTTTAAGTATATTTTAAGTATTTCAACAAGAAAACTGCCCTGTACAAACATTATATGACAATGGAGTACGCATCTTGTATAATGCTTCAAATTTTGAGGACAATATCGATCATCTTCGCTACACTCAATTCGTCAAGTCAACAAAGCTTAATAAACCTGTGTAGTTATCGAATCTTCTACCAACAAAATGCAGCGGCTCATCAACATATCAGCCGTGTATACTATCAAATTGAAACTTGGTTAGGAAATGATTTAGAACCCCAGGAATGGGGTTGGGTACTGCGAAATGAACTCCTGGAATCGATAACGACAATATTACCACCAGCTCCAGATGAATTACTGCACACAATATTTTGCAACTGCAAGAATGGTTGTGGTTCACGCTGCAGATGCAGGAAATCGGGGTTGTTCTTTAGCTTGTGGCCAGTGTAATGGGCAAGCGTGCCTCAATGCTTCACCGTATCAAAGCGATCTCGATGAAGATAGTACATTTGACCCCGAAATTCTCGAAGATCTAGAGACAAATATCCTTGACAACGAAAATGATATTGAATTGGAAATTTTCGAGCGACCGGAAGACGATGATGAAGAAGAAGAAGAAAATTAAGACTCAAGTCCTTCTAATTATAAAAGTTTTTGATAAACCTCCCCACATTTGAACTTCAACTGTAATAAATATATGAAAAAGTATTTCTAAATAAAGATATAATTAAAATGTATTTACTCTATTCTTTTTTCTACTTAAAATATAATTAACATATATATTAGAATATAATTAAAATATACTTAAAGTATTCCACTCAACAATTTTTTTGATTACACGGAAAGGTAAGTAATATTAAACAAATATATATTCGAAAAATGAAAAATATTATTAAATATAATGTATGAATTAATAAACAATGCAAATTATTCATAATTATATATTTATTAATGATTTACAGACTTTATATGGCGTATTATTCACCGGGACTTACGGTTGACCTTGCATTATGCTGTGAATAAGTAAGCGCGGCGCGCTCTCTGCCCTCTATCTCAAAAACGGTTGAGTATATAAAAAAATGTTTTGGACAAAAGTTTTAGAGAATTTTATTCTCTACAATTTTTATAATAAATGCAAATGGCATTAAAACCATAGGAAGCGAGATATTTGCAAAAAGCCGATTTTTGTGACCTTTGACCTTGAATATCTTAAGACGCGGACACGAGATTTTATGAGACTTTTGAGACAACTTTTAGAACGCCAAAATAAACGTTTATACAAGTTTACAGCTTATTATCTCTCATTCCGAGGTGAAACCTCTAATGTGACTGGACTAGAACCTGAACTTCATCAGAAAGTCGAGGAGATTTCAAAAGGGAGCAAGTAGAGTAAATCGTGGGAGGAACGGTAGGAGTTCGGTGGAAAGGCTATATTAGACACCAATATAATTGGAGTTTGAGGGAACTTAGTACTCCCAAATCTTGGTTGGCACATAGACCTATACTGTCCAGCTACAAAAGAAGGCCCGCGGATCAAGGGGGAGTATTACCGAGAAGATGCCAGCTTTCTGCAAAATACTAGGAATATAATATCTCTCCCAATGAGTTGGTGCGGATGCAAACTTTCACAAAGGTTTGCCATGCACTCATTTATTTATTTCATTTACGCTTAATTATGAATGGAATGCAGAAATCACGGGTCTTCTTTCGTGCACGGACCCTTTTATTTAATTTACAATGTATGATCTCGTCGTCATAATAACGTTTGGTAGTCTCCACGACACTATCATCTGAACAACTTTCGATTCGCCCAGTTTTTCAATGAAGACTTAATTTCGAAAAATGATTAAACTCGTTGGAAAAAGTTATCCTAACAACAGTATGTATGAATCCTAAACCACAATCAAATTTAAGCCACTAGTGGATCTACCCTATATATCCTATGTACAGAGTTCAGTAAAGGGTATTCAAATAATCGTTTCGGATGCAGCCATCTCGGGATACCATTAAACATACGTTTTTCTTTAAATTACAGCAATAATATTTAATTGTGTTAACCCTGTATTTATATTTCTCTCTATGTTGCTTACAATTATACTATTAACCTTAGCACCTTTAACACCTTTCACTTCAATTAAATAGAAGTCATTAACAACTTAACTTACTATTGGTTTTCAACACCTAAAACAGTCAATTAGCACGCGATCTGTTGTAGCTCGGTCAATTTGTAAATCTTGACATAATCTAACTGAACTGAACACGTTTCAAGTTTTCACCCATTATGTTTTTCATGTTTGTAACATTTTGTAAGGGCCGTCCTCTAAAATGTTAGAATCACGAACGAAAAACTTCGTGGAAGTTTAGCCAACTTCGAATGGTAATAATGAGACATTTAACATTATTATATCAGCAATATGAAAGAAGTTCTGAAATTTTTACCAGAAGTGATTAAAATCGTTACGATGCGCATTTCTGAAAGATGACACGCACGTGTACAAATTCCTCACATATTTCCCCAAGTTATGTGCTTAAATATTAAGTACGACACGCCGAATTAATGGTCTCTCATAAATTTATTTTATACTGCACCATTCTGTGCCAACAGGTGTTAATTGTCTATTAAAAGTAGTGTAAAACGCTGCCATGAAAATAATCCAAGATGTCATCATTAACCACAATATTAGTTTGACCAAAGACGGGGTAAGTACAAGTAACATCGACATTGACAGTTTTCTGTTGTATAAGAAAATGTTTGTTGTAAATTTTTTATTGAATTTCTTGTTGGTGTCATAAGAATTAGCTTAAAGTCAGTTCATATTGTCGCCAAAAATTAAACAAAGATACAATTTTCGATTAGTTATTTGTTTGGACATTTGTGATATAAACTATTTAATAAAGGTGGCAATACGTTTGAAAGAAAAAATGCAATATCTACTACCATTGTAGCATATTCAAATATCACCCATCTATATACATATGCATTTGTAGCAGAATATAACATTAAATTTTTAAATATAAATAAGAAAAGAATTAGACAGCGTTGACGCAAAATATGTTCATAAAGATAAGGTAATAGTTACAAATATAAAGCTAAATATGATTAAAAAAAACAGTGTAACGCAAAGTCAGTGTTTCTCAACAATAGATGTGGTACATAATTTTACAAGAGGGTCCTTAAGAAGACCATTAGAATTGTATACAGTAGCAATACGAATATGACCATTAGATCCTGAGTGCAGCTTAACAATCCGACCTAAATGCCATGTTAAAGGAGGGACATTGTCCTGTTTAATGACCACAATGTTGTCAATAGAAGGTGGCTTTGTAGGATTTGACCATTTGGAGCGTTGCTGAAGAGTATGAAAATATTAATTGTGCTGCCGCTTTCAGAGACTTTGTTGAATTTGTTGCAACAATTGCAACTTAGACAAACAAATGTTGGGCATAGAAGTTAACTCATCTCTGCGAGGTGATGCCAATGAGGAAAACATTAAGAAATGACCTGCTGTCAAAGTTTGAAGATCATTGGGCAATATCCAGAATTGTTAAGCTAGTAGCGCTTGAAGAGTAGTTGTACTGGAATGCATATTTAGTGTGGTTATGTAGAATGAGAGCCTGTGTTAAGGGGTGATGTCCTAGTAATAAAATTGGTTGTTTCCTTTCAAAAGTTTCTTGGAAGTCACGGAGTCATCCGCCCGCCCTGAGTATACCCTCCTGATCTTAGAAGGGATCAAGTTTACGTAAAAGATTAGCACAAGGTAAATTTAAACCAACTTGTCTTATTTTAGTAGCAAAGACTATTTGTTGAAAATGTCTTATAATGATTCCAAATGTACTAAAACACCATAAAATAAGTTATCTCTATTCCTCAACTAAGAGGTAAATCTAATTAAATAGGCGACACTTCCGTGAATTTTTCACATAAACGTATTAATAAGTTAATTATAAAATCGTATTTTGTAGTGAGAGATTTGTTGAGCTTCTGGATTTATTTACATCAGAACGCGGAGCACAACATGAACTAGTTGGTCAAAGTTTTCATGAAGAGCTGAGCCACCTTGGCCTCGCCTATTATACGAAACATGTCATGATATTTGAGAAAGAAAACCACGTAAGGCACAGGCAGCGGAATTGTCATCGCCATTTATATGATACCAATTTTGAGAAGATATTTTCCCTTGAATTTGTGTTACGTGGTTAGCGATAAATGTCTTCCATTGATGCGGAGATGATTTGGTCCAGGTTAATGCGACTGTGGAGTCAAACCAAGCGAAGATTTTATTAAACACAATATTGACATAGGTTTTAAATACAAAATCGACTAAATCCGAAAGCAAAAGAGCGGCACATAATTCAAACGTGGAATTGTAATGCTTCTGAGTGGAGAAAGTTGAGCGCAAACTAATAAAATGGATACAGAGCCGTCACATTGTGTAATTTTAAAATACATCACAGATGCAATACCAACCATAGAAGCATTACAAAATCCACGAAGGTCGCATGTTTGATAATGGTCTTTGAACATTCCACGAGGTAACTATAGTTCGGCGAGACATGGCACCTCACGTTTTTATTGTCACGAACGTGAACATATATTAGAGGAGGGATCTTCATCCTGAGACAAATTTTGTGTCCAAAGAATATGAATCAAGTGCTTGACAAAAAGTATAAGTGGCGCCAACAAACCAAGTGGGTCGAATATGTATGCCATTTCGGAAAGTATTGACCTTTTTTTATACGAACGTTCAGTAGGTTCTATTTTATAAGTTAAAAAATGTGAATTTGGATTCTAGTCAAACCTAATACCTATTGAATCAGAAGTATGTAATAATAGACAACACGATTGACGTAAAGATGAGAGTATGGACTCTAATACGACTAGACCATTTCTTAAACCAAAGTCACCTAAAAGTTCGAAATGTAATAGCTTTTTCAATGGATGAGCAACCTGTAACCAGATCATCCATATACATTTTGTTTGCAAATTGTGGTGTTCATCTGATGCGTGTTGTAAAAGAGTGTGGATAGTTAGAAAAGGAGCAGATGACTGTAACAGTATTTAATTTATCTGGGTTTCTATAATTAGTGTCCAGCTCGAAGGACCAATAACTGTAATGAAATTCCCAGGTTTTTCAAAAGGCCCAGTGAACTGACAAAAAAACACTAATAATTATTTGAAAATAGTAAAGTACCCAGTTTTAATATTTTAGGTTAGTAAATGCTCTGATACCATGGTAACACAATAAACTTAAACAATAGTCATAAATGATTCACGGGCCTGCAAATGGGGCCATAATGGCCACTTATCATATCGATAGAAGAAATAACTTATTTTCACTTTGCTGGCCTCATTGTATCGTTTTATAGTTTGTGAACATTGTTTTTGTTTTATACAGCAATAGGAAATTAGAATGAACTAAATGTCCTATCCAGGTCTGTTATAAAAAATTTTCTATATTTCAAAGGATCTAATAAAATGCAATTTCCATTTATAATGCTAAAACAATTACTAGATTTCAAACAATTTAACTGTACTATGGCAGTAATGGTGCAATCTCGACTTGCAATTACGTTGCTCGATGTGAAATTAACTTCAGTTAACAATACCCAATTTAATTTTGACAAATTAGAAAACAATTTCTCCTGGCGCTGTGTGCTGATTTGTCCCAGTTTCAAGTGAAATAGCGTGAAACTTTTAGCTCGTCTATTTTCTATGAAAATTTGTGAAACAATTACTAAGCGGAATATTTGTTTGAGCACATACTCACATCATCACTTAAGTCCACTTGCTTATCAGCTTTTAGCAATAAAGACTCATTCAGCACAGCTAATATTAGTATTAATACTGCTACTACTATTACTAAGGGGATTGCTTCCTGGGATTTAGTTATTAAAGGAGGAGAAAATTTTTAACCCGAGCAGTCGCGTAACATGTTTTATTACTTATGAACCTATTTAAAGGATGCAGTATTTTAAGAAACCCGTCCAAGATCAAAGAAATAGTGTATTAAACAGAAAATATTTGTTTTAAGATAAAAATGTGTTATAAATTGCGGAGATTGCGTATTACATGTTTTTAAATGTTTTTGTTTTCATGTACTTTCTGTATGTCCAAATTAACTGAAATATAGTACCTAGTGTGTTAAGATTGATGATGTAGTGAACAATACAAAAATGTTGTTTTTTGGAGTTCCACAGCGCACCAAATTGGGACCATTGTTATTCAATATTTATTCAATAAAATATATAATATCCTTATTACTGATTGAACTATAAGATTTGTTGTTTAAACTGTATTAATTTATAAACACGAAAGTTTTAAGAAATAATACAATATAATAAAGAGAATTTTCCTATACTTTTTTTACCTACTAAATTACTCATAATTAATATTAACAAAACAAAATACATTGAATTTTACGTTCAAAAACCGAGCTAATCCACTTGTCCACCGTATCGACAGTACTGCAAGCACCATAACAAAAAGTAGACAGTTTTTGTGAATATCTCTTTTTTTATATTGTTGGTTCAAAAATTAACCATTTGTAAATCCCTGCTTTTTGTCATTTTCCCTCATAGTCCATAAAGTCGATGCATTTTATCGAGATACAAGTGGACTTTTTTTGGTTAGAATAGAATTGTTTTTCATGAAACGGGCTCGAATTCAGAAAAAACTCTCCATCATAAAAATTTCGATATAGCTCAGCCCAGTACCCACGTCACTGGTAATGCTATTCCAAATGGTCAACATAATTTTAATTCAAAGTGTTACCGAATTTTATCTCCTTATATCTACGGGAAGTGTCAATATAGAGATACCTTCGACGCCCTGTATCTCGGCAGTATTGTTGCGCCTTTGAACACATGTTCATATATGAAATTTTTTCATTAAATAACTTGATAAATCACCCCCAGAATTATTGATACGTACTTAGAAAACACCCTGACTAATCTAAGTTTCTGCTAATAGAAAGCATTTCATAATCAATCTAAAAGTGAATGCATTTAAATGTCACTGTTGATTGAATGAAGATTTTTATCAGTTCCATTACCATCACAATGAAACCCTGTTCGGATATATTGTGTTTAAATTTTCCCTCGCGCTTTCTCAACTCCATCAATCTCACCCACTCCCGTGTAACGGATGATTTTTACGTCCATTGTTTTGCTCCTATATTAATAAGGACTGGGTTATTATTATGTATCCCTATAAAATGTAAAAAATCACGTGAGCTGTCAACTTCAAAACAGACATTTGGAACCAATATGTACGTTTTTTCTGAAGATATATACATGTTGTTAGTAAATTACTACTGAGCGTTTAAAATTATACGAAATGGCAAGGCATTATACGGCAAATCAGTACGAGCCGGCATACAAACCAAGAGCGTTGAGGAACTGGGAAGTGCCCAAATTTTATTGTGATAGAGCTAGACCAAGAACTGGGAAAACAAAAATTGTTGGAAATGATAGCGGGAACTTGATACCTGGTGCTCCTAGATCAACAGTCGACCCATGGGGTGGATTTATAGGTAAAGAAATATGATTTAGTGTATATTTAGTACAACAAATTTAGGCAAAGTAGCAGACAAAACTAGAATACACTGATTTTTGACACAGGTGCTCAGTTTGCTTATTTTATTTAACATAGTTAATGATCCGGTGAAAGCTTCGGTAGCTATATTGAAAAAATAATGCCCAAAATCATTTTTTTTTAATATCTGGCGTGCGGTTAAACCTGCATAAAAAATAATTCTTACGAAAGTTATGTGCCATCAAATTTACTATAAAAAATGTTTGGTTTCTTTTTTGTCTACAAGGCAACCTTTCTGTGACAAAAATACGAAAAAGAAAATTAATAATACGGATAGTGTGAAAAACGTTACATAAGTATCATCAATACATGGTGGTAATATATCTATAAAGCTATTTAGTGTTTAAGTGGTGTGTTGGAAAGAAGACGGACATGAACTTTTTTTGATCGCTGAGCAACTGGGGGGGCTCACTTTAAGGAAGAGTCTTCATAATGCTCTTGGAAAAGTTACGATAGAGATAATTTTTTGTATTTACTTTATGTAATTATACTCGTACTTATTTCCACAGGAGTCTAGAGGTGAAATATATGATATGGTATCTTCTTATTAACATGACGTCCCCAATACGCCTACAAAACATCATTTACTTCAATCCAATTTGACTACTTTTCTAGCTGTTGGTTCATTCAAAGATTTAGAGCAAAATTCTTTCCTACACTCCATTTTCTCTCTATGTATATAAAGTATCAATGTCAATGACTTTATCATTATCTCTATTATCACTATCTTTTTCGGTATTTTCAATAGCATCTTCGTCGGTATCTTCATCAAAATATTCGTCATGGCAGACTGCAATTTTCCCAAGAGACCCAATGCATGTTACAGCTGCAAAAAAAAATTCTATAACATATATGGAGTAAGTGTTTTTGTTGATGGAATAGGTGAGAAACTATGGTCAGTTTGCCGGCCTCAGGTGAATTTGATGGTAAATTCGATAACTATGCAGGGAAGCAGCAACCTCAGTGGGAGGAATAATGATGATGGCATTTCTTTCCTAAATCAACACATGAAACGAAGATTGTTTAGTAGTCTCATATCTTTTAGTATGTTTCTTACCCTCATCTAGAGCAGGCATGGTTAACTACAAGTATATTCAAAACATTATTAATATTATCGTGATTATTGGCTCAAAAGTGTTGCTCCGATGACAAATAGGAACTGAACCTTTTTTGGAGTAAATCGCAGTTTATAACTCTTATGAACTATTTTTCATGTGGGTCTAATTGTTGGTGAGATATGCCGAAACTGTACCTCAGATCAATTGTTCTTCGATGTCAACAAGAAATTTCAATTATAGCTCAGTTTTTGCTATATCTTATCTTGTGTGGACGCGACCTAGTCACAATCATGCATAGAAACTGCATTGCCGTATGCCTCTTGAATCCATTGTATATGCTTTCACATCAACAAATTCCAGCTGAAAAATGATAGAAATAGGTATGTGGTATGTACTGAAGTAATTCTAGAATTACATTCCATGTTATAACGCTTTCATAGGTACCTTTATTTCAAATGATGCCATACAAATTGTTTAAATAATATATCTGTGAGATGATAACTGATCAGTATGGCCCAAGAAATCAAAACATCTCAAAAGGACAGGTGCAATTTAAAAAACACCATTTGACATAATCAAGCGTTTTTTCGAAAAATTTCCTGCAAGAACTTTATCGAATTTACGCGTTACTTTAGGCACACACTGTATTACAGCTATCATGCTCGTTTATAACTTTTACACCTTGTCTGTTTTTGATCGTTAGGATAAAGATTAATGTTGCTGTTATGGTTGCTACGACGATAGGTGGTTTTTACTTATAATTGAATAAATGCGTGTTTCTTGTGGGCTTTACCGAAATAAAACCGACTTAATTGATTAAAAGCTTTGGAAAGTTATTTTATTTGATGACGTAAGTGTGTATTCAGCTCAAAATTATTTTTACACGGATATCCATTTCACAGTAACCTGACATTTACACGATGTTTAGTTTTTATTAACTCCCTTTTTAAATTTTCTTCCTGTTTGTCCAAAAGGTTCCATAGCATTTGTCACGTCAGGATCAGACTAGATTTATCCACTTTTTTTATGTTTGATACATTTTTATCTACTTTGTTGTTTTTCATATGTTTTCCTGTCATTATCATTTTATAAACAAATTCTATAGCTTTCCTTCAAATACTGTAAAATAAAAGTGACTTGTAAATATATCAAAAAGAGATAAAGACAAAATGGAGACAAATCTAGATCTACACGCTGACATATGGTACATATTCTAAAACACTTTGAGGGCAGACAAACAGACAATCATTTAGAAGAAATGTTTTAAAATACACACGTTATTTATAAAAGAAACATCCACTTTTCTAAACTGGTAGGAGTGAACCATCTTTAATTTGTTCATGTGTAAAATCGTCCAATAATTAACAACCTACTTATTTCGTTATATTTTGTTTGTGTAATAGGAACATGGCATTTACCTAGACGAATTGACCGAAAATTGGCAAATGTCCTCAATGGTACCGTGGCAGGCAAGGTAATTCTGGACAAATGTTCACTTAATAAAGATCCACCCGTAAAAAGTAGTCATGATGAGAAAAAACCTGAAGTCAAACCTGAAGATGCAATAGACGAACATCCATCGTCAATAGAACAGGACCCTATGCCAAGTGAAATCCAGGAGGGGGAAATGGAAGAAATTCGACTTTGCCCTATCCATGATATGTAAAAATTAGATCTGAATATATATTCTTTATCAATAATGTGAAAATGTTTTCATAATTTTGATGATGCTGTGTCTCCGCAAACGTATTACTTAATGGATCACATTAGTTGTGACGTCATATAATTAATAAACATTATACCTACATTTTTTTCTCCCTTTGAAGAAATATTTAAGAACTTTTACTTACCATCCACCGTGCACAAATATGTTAGGATATACAGTACGTCTAATGAACTTCTCGACCAGTTAGAAAAAGAATACGAGTGATAGCTGAGAACTAGGATGTAATGAGATAGAATAAGACACGCCCAGTGAACGCAAGGATAGGCTGTGGTTTGGTGGGATGGGTGATGATTCGTTTTTGACAAGGAGTGCTTTATCTGGCTTTAGCCACTCAAAATTTTGACATTCCAATAACGTCATGGTGAAGTCATTGCTAGAAAATTTATTTGTCTTGGCTATTGTTCCTTCCTATGTTTAATCGGAGAGAGACAACCATGCGTGATAATATTATGAATTTTGAATTGTACTTTTAGTTGGTGTTGATCTATTTGGAAACATGTTTACAAATAAATTTTGTATTCAACGTTCTAATATGCCGTTGGGATGCCATATCATTATTTGATATTTTTCTTTGCTGGTATATACCATTATTTTTCGAAATTGTGTGAAATTGCAATAAAGAAAACATTCCATTACGTACCATACGTTTCTTGAAATAAGCGGGGCGGGTAAAATTTAAGGAACTCGCCGCTGCAGTCTGTACTCTACGCCATCTACGATACACTCCCACATCATGATCCCATGATTACTCTTTGTCCATCTTGCTTATTTAATCGGTCGTTGTTAACATTCGGCTGCATTTTCCAGTTTACACACTGTATACAAGTATAGCGCATTACAGTAACTTTAGTTTTAATATTATTAACAATTTTCTATAGTGCACCGTATTGTATATATATTCTAACATATTGTGCATGGTTAGTGGGAACTGAAAATTCTTAAATATTTCTTTCAAAGGAGAAAAAAATATAATTCTGTGCTGTGTTCTGTCAAAAATGTCGCTTTTATGTTTATGAGTATAAGGGTCAGGTTTCCGTGTTGCATATAAGCAACCAGTGTGTCATGATACTTTTACGGAGGTTGCATAATTATGTGACGTCACACTAATTAATTATGTGACGTCACCAAGGCTTGATCTTCGTGTAAGAAACGTGAAATTTAAATTGTTCTAAACTTGTTATAAAGTAACATGTTTTGTCTAAAACAGAAAGTTTGTACATCTCTTACAAACAGCCTGTAAAAATATATGACCCACTTTCAACGGAGGGAATTATAACATAACATATTTAATCATAATTAAGCATCTTTAATCTAAAAGAAGTTATGATACTAACGAGAAACATTCAACAAACTACACAGACGATTTCTTTTGAAACCAGATGAATAAAATGACAATTTTCTTGTTTTCAGGGATTGAGTGTCACTTAATCTCTTCAATTAAATATTTTCCGAACGATGTGGAATCTTTAGAAACTAAGAACATTTTCTACTGAGGTAAACCTAGGGTAAAAACTGGCATATCATGTCTTACACGACTCGAATGTCGTGTAGTTCTACACTTAATCCCTAAAGTTAACAGTAAAAACAATTCACATAAAGTAGAAACTTTAATGTTGTAAAGTTTGCCAGTAGCGCTCAGAATTTGTGGACTTGGATTGTTTTCTTTATTTTTTTATTATACACGTGAATCTAAAAGATACTTTACAGTAAAATCTAGAATCAAATACGACCATTTAGTCCTAATTACCTATTATATACCAAAATGAGGCATTTTTTATGGATAAAACAAAAATCGGTTAAAACGTTTATATCATGAACGACGTACAAATAAAATAATTATTTATCAAATCTTCGAGATCCACTGATAAAAGGCACTACATTTGACAACTACCACCAGCATTGTTTTTAACAATTTGTTTGTCCTTTTGTGTTTTCTTGAATAATTGAGACGGAGAAATTCAAAATACACATGTTTGATATGAGGCAACGTATTGTCAAAAAACACGTAAGTGTTTTTCAATAAATGTTCAACAATAGTCAGCAGTAATCGTTTATGGATGTGAATTTATGAATAGCCCAAAAAACAAAATGACAACAAAATCAACACAAGATGCTGGCTATCTCGAAAACTGTCCATGGAGCGATAATAATCAGGGAGAGGAAACTTGACAAGAGTCCAGGACCGATAGCTGCTACTGCCTCATATGGTTGACAAAAGGTCATACGTAGACAAATAAAAGCAAAAGTAAAAAACACAAGGGAACTCTACACTCAAATCGTTGTTCTTATCAGCATCCCCCGAGTCCTCTGATATTTTTGGATAATGATGCAACATACGTCTTAGCAGAAACCACCTAGCAGACCACAAGAAATCAGTTATTAAACGTTCACAATTTGTTTCCCTTCCATCTTGGAGATTCAGGAAAAGTTCTTTGGGGCAGATTACAGTGTATGATTCTTTGGGACATGTTATGCTGATCATTAAAAGTAAGTGGAAATATCAGAGAAGTGATGGAGAGGTGTTCTAGAACCCACATACCTCCTCTACTCATTAATCCGTTGCGAATATCTTTTTCTGCTAATTAATCGTAGAATGGCTTGCGTTCAAAGAGCTAAATGTAATCACTGGAGCCCGGATTCGAAGCGTACATGACAATGTCTTCTCACAAATATTGTACCGAACTTTCGTGCTATCAAACTCTGACTCCGGCAAATCGTTTATCCATTGTTCCACAGTACCTCGAGAGGAAAGTGGACATTTTTAAAATGTTCCACGACAATATTCTCAATGTATCCCTTGGATCCGGGCTCTAGTAATCACTAAAAAAAATACAGATAGATATATCTTTACATTTTGGATGGAGTTTTGACAGGTCACTGCATACTTAGGAGGCATCTATCATTGATAGGTATTGAGGAAGACCCTACATGTGCAGGATGCGGGAGTGGTGAAGAAACATCTTACCACTTCCTGGGACAGTGTGAAGCACTTGAACGCCTGAGACAGTATCTTTGGTTCTGAGGCGCTTCTAAGCGAGGAGATGAGCTCCCTCGCAATGAATGACATCTTGACGTTCATCAGAGGATCGGAAAGATTTGACGAGGGAGCAAGAGAAGCACATGGCTGAGAGGACAGCTGAGGGTTGGTAAAAAGGGCCCGTCTGGGGCCTACTTGCCAGTCGTCAGCATCCCGCACCATTACCATTACGTTTTGGAATCTCATATTAACGCCTGTTATGTATTTGTGTATGTTTGTGATGAAAATTTTGTAAGCACGATATTTCAAGTACGGAGCAATATACAGTATCGTCGTTTTAAAGGACAAGAGGATGCTGATATCTATATATATTTTCGGTGACGGAGCAATTTTATTGAAACAGGTTAGCTCAAAGGGTGTTATATCCCTTTAATATCATTAAGATGTCCTGTTTCCATAATAAGCGTGGTTCCCCATCGCTATAAGTAACACATGGATATCGGCGACCTCTGATCATTTAAAAGGGACGAAGCTTTTACGTTTGCTTGTTCTTGTTTTAATTGCCTCCCCCCCCGCGATCTGAAAAAATAGAGCAACATGCAGGATAAACAGTAGCGCAGTAGTTAGGCTTTGGCTTGCCATTCTTACAGTCCCAGCTTTAAGCTCTACGTCAGATAACTTTTTAATAACTGGACTTCAGTTTCCAATCATACTTGTTTATTTAGGTATCTAACACAAAGCAAGCACCCCGTGACTAATTTCTATTCCTATAAATAACAATATGCTGTTTCATATTCGAGTTTCGATAGGCAGGTATGAAAAATGTCTAAACCCTTCTATTCAAATCATTTTCCTGTTTAATTAGCAGTTCCATTTAAAGTACATTTTGCCACTGAAACGTGTCTAAAACATAATCCATTAATATGTCTCTTTGTATAAAAAGGGAAATAGACCTAAAGGTTTATAAGTCGAATTCGTATTTTAGTTAATATTTTCATACCTAAAAGGCCTTATCGCAGCTCTGCTATAATTATTCATCGCGTTAATTTGAGCAATAAATATAACGAGCCTGAATAAAAGGTGGTGCGAGAATAATTCTGTTGTGACGAAGATGTCACAATCACAATCAAGTTAAAAAACTACTTTTGCAGCAGTTACGAAGAGACTCCTTTCATAAAAGTGCGCACTCTAAACCTCTGGCTGCGTTACCCATGCATTAATTAAAGCGCCTTTCTGTATCGGAAAGTAATGATAAGCATCCTGTTTCTATGCTTTTCTCAATTATAGTGTGTTTCAAAAAGTAACTTTAACACAGAGTAATGGCCATGTATCTATTTATAATTTCTTATGGAACACTTCCGTACGAAAAAACACCTTCGTTAATTGTAGTTTGTATTCATAATTGAGATATTTGTTTCGTTAGTGTGAATCAGATGGTGACATACAGGAAATTTAGCCAACAAGGACTACATCAATTTAGGCCACAAAAAGTTTAAGTTTTACATAACGGTGACACACAACTTCGAGTTCATTTTTGTAGATAGATGGTTGATAAAACTTGTGAACCAAGATGCCAGATGTCTCGAAAACTGTCCACGGGGCGATAATAATCAGGTATAGGAAACTTAACAAGTCCAGAGCCGGTAGCTACTAACTACTGCCTCACATAGTTGGCAGAAGGACGTACGTAGACACATAAAAGCAGAAGTATAAAATATATTTATGTAAGCCTAATATATGTCATATACATCGTTGATATATAGCAATAAATAGATTAATAAAAATAACAATAATGTTATTCATGCCCATAATGTTTAATTAATATAACTGAAGAAATTTACGATAATAGTTGGTTTTTAAAGCATTTTGTTCACAGATTTTTTCTATCATTTGTAAGTTTATAAATATTTAAGCCCTATTAATTTATGAGTATATAGAGTAGTTCTCCATCCATTATATCCTAATAAATTTAGTGCAGCTTCTAATAAATTGTCCAAAGTAAAAATTTTACTTTTTCCATTATATCCACAGACAATTGCGGGCAGATCTTTTTTTAAAAAAATAATTCAATTTATCGCTGAATTAAATATTTTTTTTACAAATTTGGATTTATGATTCTGTTTACTCATTTCTTTAGAGAATTGATTCTTTCTGTCATCATCTTCACCAAGCTGCTAATGAATTTGCAGTTCGTAAAGAAAGAACTTCTTTACTTTGAGCGCCTTATATATCTATCAAACCAACAGAAATGTGGGTTAACTTAGCTATTTTCGGAATAGAGGTGTTTGTGACAATGATCAAGAGTTTTTACCTGTGCTGCTTCTTCCTAAACTATTGGTTGACGATTTTTTGTATTAAACGTTGACCCAGTTTTTGCATGGTTGGATATTTATAAATAAACTTAATTATGTAAAAGTTCTTTAAACAAGATGATTTTTTCTCTATATAACTGCGGTGTCTGAAAAATAGCAAATATTTTCGTTGCCTAATTGTAACCATTCTTTATTTTGTTACAGGTAAGTTACTTTGGTTTACTTTGCTGAAATAAAGTGTTATAAATGTATATTATTATGAGAATCATTCAGTAAATATGAATGCGGTGATAGGCTATCATCAGTTATACCAAATTCAATTCAAATTCAAAACAATTTTATTAACAATTAAAGAAAACAAGGTATGGCCCTCGCTGGACACCCGGTCCGTTACCAACCTAGCATTCCCGCGTAAGGTGACGACGGGGCAATTGTAAGGTCGGGCGGAGCGGGGCCGGTCTGGACTTAAAACTAAAACATTAACAACAAATACAACACATAAGAAAAACATTTTTAAATTGTATAATAACTCTGAGAAATCCAAGACGCATGCAAAAGCATGCGCCGTTGATATAAGACTTTAAAACAATGCAAAAAGAATATATAAAATTGTATAAATTTGTGTATAATAATTTTGAATTTTGATGATGCCTCGACGAGCCAAACTGTCACAGTAAAAAGCTCGCCTCTAAACAAGACTGAATTGGGAGGCGGGAATGTCCAACTCCGCTTAGTTTTGGGTATTTAATGATATTTTGTGTGCCGCAATTTACTGATGGTTTGCTTATAATTTGGAATAAATTTTGTGGGGAATTTTGATAAGAAAACCGAACAAAAAAAAGATAAAAGTGTGAACAAAATTTGGAATTTTGGCGCCCCTTTTTATAATGTGGGAGTGTCCTCCTATTTTGTGGGAGGACCGTGGTCCAAAGATGTTGTCTGAAAATTGGTAACGTTTGGTATGGTAATTTGTGTTTTATTCGAAATGGCGCGTTATACTCCCATATTTGTGTAATGTTGGCGGTTAGTGGACAATTAAAGAGAATTCGTAAAATCTTTGTGAAGTATCTCTGATATAATCCACTATGGGTACAATGTCGTTGCAAAGTTGTCGCAATGGGGTATATCTTGTTGAGTTACTTATGAGGCGAAGGAATTTGTTTTCCAGTACCTGCAATTTGTGTAACGTCATCGCGCTTGCAGAACACCAGGCTGGCGCAGCAGATACTAAGGCCGGTATCATCGTGTGAATTATTTTTTTATTATCCCTGTTTAGTCTGCTATTCCCCGCCATCAGGGGGTATAGAGTCCTGGACGCAGAATAAACTTTACGTATCGTCTCGTTAATGTGTTTTCCAAAATAAAGTTATATGTTATATAATTTTGGTGCAAGAACCGACCCCTGCGGAACGCCTGCTGTAATGTCCCTCTGTGTTGATAGAGTTTTGTTCACTCTCACTCGCAGTGTTCGGCCGTGCAAGTAAGAGTGTATCAGTTGGGTTAAATGGCCCGGAAAGTCATACCGGTGCAGTTTATATATGATACCGGGCAGCCAGACGGTATCGAATGCTTTCTCAATATCTAAGAGCACCATGGCCGTGCTCTTGTCAAGATTATACTGTCTCTTGACATCATTGACGATCCTGACGATCTGCAGAGTCGTGCTGCGTCCCTTCTTGAAAGTAAACTGAAAATCATCGTTGATTTCAAGATCGCCCTGGGCAGTTGTTAGCCGCTTCATCAGTTATACCCACTAAATATTTACGGAATATTAAAATCTGAATTGTAAACACGTTTCTATTGGTTACTTACCTAGGTAAAAATTGAGTGTACCGATGAATAACCAATAGAAGCGATTTTATTTCTCGCGTGATCATTTTGCTCGTTACTGTTAATCTTCATGAAAACGTAGTATTATTGAGTATAACATCGGGAGAACTTTATTTTCACGAATTTTATCACATTGAAGGTATTCGCAGCTTAGCGACGATAAACAGTCCTATACAATCGTTGCAAATGAGGCTCTGTTGTATCATTATTGATTGTTTTCTTGTACCTTTATACATAATAAAGGTAATAATGACTTTAAATTAAGTATTTATGTCCATCTTTGTAACCGTAACTGTTGTATTTTGTAAACGTGTCCGTAAATAATTCTGATGCACATATTATTTTCGGTTGCCTGATGCCAGATACTCCTCCTACAGCCTCCGACCTTTATGAAAGTCGCGCTAGCAAATGTATTACAGCCACTCCCGATGTCTCACAATGCTCATATCGATATTTGGCTCAGGTTTTTCCATCTTTCAAGGTGATTTTTCTTGGGACGTGTTGAGAACTTAGTGATAGATCATTTTGACATGATCGAGGAGGTAGCAGTGATATCTGATCTACCTAGTGTAAGTGCCTTAGATGGTAATATAAAACTCGTAATGCCGCGCATGTTCTACATCCACCAACATAGGTGAATGTAGAACAAAATTACGTATAATGCAAGTGCGATTCCGACTCCTGACGGCAAGGCTTTTAGTTAGTATCAGGGACATCAACACTCATCACACGGCTAGGGTAGAGGAAGGTGTTGGTGACCTTAAGAAGGCGAGTGTGTCATTTCGACAAACCTAGTGCTTCTATGTTTTTAACGCACATAGATTTACCTACGACATGCTGCCGGAAATGATATCCCTGTTCGGCCTTTTAGACGATTTAGCTGATCAGTGACTATTTCTGCATCAGCACCTCGCAGATTTCCTCGCCTGAGGTCGTATATGAGATTGAGTTCATTGATAAGCAAAATCGGTTCTTAAAATTTGAAATGTCAAAAAAAATGTTAGTGACATTATTGAAACGTCAATTTGAAATAAATTTTTTTTTGATATTTCAAATTTTAAAATATTAGTGACATTTCACCAATGTGACTTTTTTGAAACGTCAATTTGAAATGTCAATTTTTTTTTGATATTTAAAATTTTAAAATATTAGTGACATTCCACCAATGTGACTTTTTTGAAACGTCAATTTGAAATGTCAAAAAAAATATTTGTGACATTCCACCAATGCGACTTTTTTGAAACGTCAAAAATTACTTTTATTACAAACTCCACCACACTTCGAGTTTTTTTGAAACGTCAAAATATGACTTTTTTTGAAACGTCAAAATTACTTTTATTATAAACTCCACCATACCTCGAGTTTTATTAAGGTGAGAAAGTTTGGATCCCCAAATAATTGACAGCGGTTTTTTTATTAAAATAAGAACCTTGGATTTTTAATAATCTGATGTTTTGGAAAATGTTATTTTAACAGTCTAATACATTCTGATAAACATAAATATAAATAATTGGAGCTGAAGTCCTATCAAATTAAATAACATCAATTTTTATGATCCAATTCTTATGGCGAATCTCTACTGCACTGCTTCTCAATCTTTCAATTTGAGATATCTTGTTTATTAAACTGCTCCCTAGGCAGTCGCTTGCATAATGGGATACTTTGACTACATTTTCTTCACCAAATGGGACTATCGGTAATATCAATACGCTTTTATTAATGTGAAAGGTTTTTATCGTAGTGTATATTACTTGAATTACTTTTTCTTTGATGCGTTCCAGGAGTATAGAAATAAATCGAATGGGTAAATTGATATGCTACAATCGTAGCATACCAATTTTCTCAGCATGCAATAGCTTAATATGAGAGACACCTACACCTAAATTAGTTATACAAGAGTACCAAAATATGATCATAAAATTTGGGGTTTTGTTACGTTTTCGAGATTATTAGACACGATATGTAGATTACACTCTGTAGGTGTACATTTCTTGACAAATCCATAAATTATACGCTTGTTTAGAAATAAATGCTATGACGTTTAATATTTATCGGCTTACATATTTCGATGAGCTGGTGAATGTTGGGGGTATAAGTTAATTGGCTATGTTATATTTTGATATATGACAAGTACAATATTTCATTTATTTGATTGCTGTCTGTAGAGGGCGCTAGTTACAAAACTTGTACTTGAAGTGGGTACATTAAACAGTAAGTTTAAAATAACAAAGTACGTAGAATTTGATACTTATCTCAGTTCCACGGAACATAACTTAAGGAATTACATTTAACCTCAAATCCAATAACTCTTTTACCTAAATATGTTATCAGTCATCTGCCACAAACAGCAAAGTATTGGAACTTACTTTCAGATTTCTTTCACATAGCCGGCCATCCTAAGGTACGATATCGTGTCACGTGAACCATGATTCAGTGAGAGCTGTGTTCTTATTTTATCAATACTGGTACTATATACAGTAAATAAGTAATTTAATAATAATCGATCCTTTATATCAATGGTAGGGTAGGATTAATTTCTGGAAAACTGCATTGTTCAACAAGTTGAGGATAAATTTTGTAATAATTTTTAGTAACTATTATAGTTTAACCATAAAATTGTGTCACCATCTATAATTGACAAATATAATATATAGTTAACAGGAAGTTAATCGTCCACTTAGGTAGATAAATATATTAGTAGCTACATGATATTGAATTCTCAATACATGACATTGAAACTTCCCATCTTTTGAGCTTCCTGAATATTAGCCCTCTCGTACGATGTATATTGAAGGACGGATGTATATTGAAGCCACATTTTTATACTTTCAAGTTGTTTCATGAACAAACACTAAACCACTTGTTGCCCCGAAGTGAACATCAAAATCGATTATAATACAAACGCGCTGCCGGTGAAACAAGGTTTCATTAAATTATCTTTAAGAAGAGAAGGAGATAGATTAGTCTGAAGTCATCAATTCTTTTAATGTCGTCATGTGACGATGCAACTCTAAAATGATTTTGCCTTCTTCGTGTAATGACCACTCTCTTAGTAACGTGCAAGTGACTTTCAATAAAAAAAAATAATGATTTGCAGTCAATATTTCTAACAGGGTGAGAGAAATCCTAATATTCTGAAATCCTAGAATAGAAGTAAATATAATTTGAAAAAGGAGAAAGAATAACAAAAAATTGCAACTGTGGAGTCTTCTACAATATTTCTATCTAGGGAAGTATGATACGGTACTCTACCGATATGTTGTATGCCGATTACTTCTATACTGGTCTTTAGTGGGCTAATATTTTTAGTACTGGTACATTTACAACTAATACCGTACGGGGTAATGCACCGATATTTTGTATGCTGGTACCGATTACTTTTATACTGGTCTTTTGTGGGCCGATGTTTATTTAACCGGTACGTACACAACTAATACCGTACCAGTACTCCGATCTATTCGATTTATACAGCTGCTTTGTGTTAAGTAGCGCATGCCAATTATCCAATTCTCATTTATTCTACGGATAGATATTTTTCGATTGAAATATACCGGTACCGGTATAGGAGCGGACCGATATTTTTCACTTGAGATATGCCGCTGTTCAGTATCGATATTTCGCCATATAGCGTACATCCCTAGGCAAGTATGAAAATGTACCGATATTGACTAGTCAGCTAAAAAGATGTGTCGTATTTGTATGATTCGCATAAATGATACGATTCTTTCCAATGAATCGTATGTTACAATTCTTTGGTACTGGTACTGTTTCATGTTCGTACTAATAGTAAAGTACCCAAATAGAAATAACTCTAGGTTGAGAAAGTGCCAAAAAACAAGGACACGAGTCGAAGTTTACTGATTCCGAGTTCGTTTCGTGTTATTGTATTGTAATAGTCATACTATCGTATCGAAATAATAATACAATACGACCATGGTCCTCATAAGTCGTATTTTTCGATACGATTTGTACTGTAGGCTGGTTGTCCCCATAGCACGACGGACGATGCAGTGTTATGATACGATTCTTTGAAAAGAGTCGTATTGCCTACTCTAGTCAGGTATTGGGCAGAACCGATATTTTCGATTAAAATGTACCACTGCTCAGTATCGACATTTCGCCATGTATCGCACATCCCTACTTCTGCCACATCATATTATTAATCAGATAATAAAAACATCCTCTAAAGGGGTTTTAATTTAGCAGCAGGTATTGCGTTTTCATTCACAGAATGCAGATTCTGACTGTTTTTCTTTGTCAGTATGAAACGGAAACGCGTGTCTACCTATTTACCATCCTGTACTATGTTACTCTCAATCTGTATTAGAGTGGCGACATACAAGACAACGTGGTGGATTCCTCTGTTGAGCACAATAGAAATTTGTTACTATTCTTTTCCGTTTTTAGTTATATTCACCCTCCATTCTAATCAGAATTTTTCTTACCCTTAGGGCCGGTATATCCTTCTCTTGGTAAAGTTATCTAACAGATAAATTTAAAAATAAAATTTTTAAAACAGTAAAATAATAGTTACAATAATTGGTCTATTTTTGCAGAACAATTATTCTATATGAATATACCGGGCCTGGGGCCCGGTATATTGATCTCCTGGTAGAGTGGCTGTTAGTTACCAAACAGATTTATATTAATAATTACGATTCTACTTTTGCAAAAAATTGATCACAGCGAAGTATATTCTTATATGGAATTACTGTTCTGCAAAATTAGATAAATACTAACTATTATTTTATTGGTTTAACAATTTTATTCTTAAATTTATCTGTTCGGTAACTTTACCAGGAGGTGGATATACTGGCCCTTAGTCGGACATCTTTCCAATCTAATTGCATTAAAATGCTCAACAGAGGGATCCGTCACGTTATTTTGCAAGTCGCTGTTTTAATACAGCTCCAGGCCGTGATAGCCTCACATGCTCTCTTGACTCTTAGTAGAAATAGAAATAATGCTTTGCTTTTTCGATCTAACGGAAAATGCAGTCTGCGGATGAAAATGTGTGCTTGTCGTTGCTGCTACTACATACATGAGAGGTTCCTTTGACTTGAAGTGGATATCTTTACAGAACACTTTTTTGCAATTTTTTGCCATCTCTTGATGATTTTCACTAGTGATAGGCATAATCGAATGATTTTAATAATCGAAAAATCGGTATTCGAATATTTATATAATCGTATGATCATTCGAATGATATCACTCAAATGTTTTAGGGCGGTATGAGAGCCGAGAACGATGCGCAATCGACAACCGTTCACGTCTGGATGGGGTCTCGATTCTTTAGGATTCGGGAGATTTACTTTTTATTTTACTTTACCTTTACTTTACAGTCACCTAACTTACTCACTTTAATCCTTATTTAATGCATAAACCTTCTCATTCGTTGCCAATAATTTAATATTTTATTACTAAAAAAGTTATTTTTTAGAATTCTCCTTTATTTTTTTACATTTTCATAATATGTCTATTTTTATTTTGCGAGCAGTTGTGTTTTTCATCCTGTATCCTGGCCCGTTCCTATCCTAATTCTGTGAAATAAACCATCGCCGAGTCGCTGTGCTACACGCACACGCAATGGCGCAACAGGCAACTAACGATAATTTATTATTTTAAATTTTAGTACATTGCTGTATGCGTGGACCGAATTCGAGTATCCGAGTCACTCATTCCGAATGCATTGCTATTTGTTCCTGCGTCAGCTGAATTTGAGAGTCGAGGTTGTGTTGCGCGTGATTTGAGTGGTGATCGAATATCATTCGATTTCTTTCACAGCATTCGGAATGTTTCGAATATATTAATAATCAAATGACCGATTATTTTTTCATTCGAATGATCCCATCACTAATTTTCATAACAAAATAAAGAAGTAAAATTTAATACTACATATCAGTGTATTTTGATTAATAGTTTTTCTTTGTATTCATATAAATATTAAAAGCATTAACATATTGACAGTTGTAAGCCAAGATCTATATTCGTTTGCCATTCCAAAATCATTTCTCCTATAGAGACGGAGTCTTTGAGGCAAAACGATTCGCAATATTTCACACGAATTTTTTTTAATAGAAATTTCTGAGGTTATTGAAAGATGTCACAATAATAAAACATCAAAGAATAATTTAAAAATGTAAAGAAGAGTAAATCAAAGCGCTTCCACCCCGTTGACACCTTTGAAACTGTGTCAGTGCTTTTTCACGTCGAGACTTAGTGAAGCGTACATATCGCAAATCGATGTCATGTGCACACTAGGTAGACATTTCTCACAAAGAGCGAATTTACATATGCACATTGCAAAATCTACTTTGCATTCTTATGCATACTTTGTAGAACCAATAAAATGTAACTTTTATATTTTTTTCTGTAGCCGAAGAGTTCAAGTTTTGCAGAGACGACGTTCGGTGTTATTAACATTCATGTTTTAAGTTAAGGAAACCACTGAATCGAGTCAATAATTAATTAAAGGTAGAAGGAAACTATATAAAGAAATTTCAAACGATCCTGTAAATTTTCAGACACCGGTCTTAAACAACATAAAACTCCTTGTTTTTTTAAGGAATACTTCGTAACATTTACAGGAGCTTTAATATACAGTACGTCTAACAAGGAGTGCTTCATTTGGCTTTAGCAAATCAAAATTTTGATGTTCCAATGTGACGTCATTGGTAGAAAATTTATTTGTATTGGATGTTGTTCCCTCCTATGTTTAGTCTGAAAGAGACAACCATGCGTAACAATATTATAGATTTTGAATTGTACTTCTATTCTTCACCGTGCTGAGGAGTACCGTAGAGTCGAATCACGTGTCCACGGTTAGTTACACTTTATGTGAGCATATCCAATTATGCAATTTTTCTGTACTGTAATGTAATGATCCCGCGATAAAGTCATCCTTTTTTTTCCTCTTTATATTCCTGGGTACGAAATTCCACGCAGGCAGCTTTAATTGCCTCGAACTTTTTTTCACTGTGCTGAGGAGTACCGTAAGATCGAAACACGTGTCCACGGTTAGTTACGCTTTATACGGGCATACCCAATTATGCAATTTTTTCTGTATTATATGTATATATATATATATATATATATATATATATATATATATATATATATATATATATATATATATATATATATATATATATATATATATATATATATATATATATATATATATATATATATATATATATATATATATATATATATATATATATATATATATATATATATATATATATATATATATATATATATATATATATATATATATATATATATATATATATATATATATATATATATATATATATATATATATATATATATATATATATATATATATATATATATATATAACAATTTATAACCTTAGCAAAATTGCAAATAATTGTAATCGAATGATGATTTGCATCTCTATAGCCCTTTTTATATACAAGGTAAATTCGGGGTCTTCCAAAAATTAGAAAATGCTCTAAACTGTATTCATTTCCAGGATTCAGCGCGCGTAAATAATGATCAGGGCGTCACAAGGAGCGTCATAATATGCACTTGATCCACGATACCTACATTGCAGTTAGCAATAAAAACATTTGCCTTATGATTTTGCAGCAAGGCCCTTTGCTATTCAATGGTGTGTTTCTTGAACGCATCTATTCAACATGGTTTCCAATATATTCAAGTCTCATTCGACGTCATTCTTACCAAATAAATACTTATAAATTATTTTTCCCCATTACCAGTAATAATTGGCCACGTCAGTTGGTTCAGTATAATGCAGGATCCTATTAGTGTTATGCATATTATGTCAACACAATGGTAACAATATGGTTGGTATTATAAAGCACGTTGGAGCTGAGCAAGGCATAATAACTTATCATGTTGAATAAACTTTGGTATATAATGAACTTCCTTTCCTGTATTACATCAAACCGACACGCCTAGTTGTCTAATGAAATTTAATGCAGAAATACGGAGAATACTGTAGAATATCTCGGAAAATAACCTGCATCTTATTTTGTGTTTTCTAAATTCTTAAGGAATATGAGAAACAAAACTTTCATATTTGTATTGTTGTTTATTGTGCCCATGGCATTTTATTTCTTCTTTCGATTAGAGTTCCCGTCCTCGTTAATTGGAAATTGGGATTTTCTCGATAAATATATTTGATGTCTAGTCGGATATTAGGTATGTCCCTTAAGAGATTTGTAAAATGATATGTTCATTACAACATAAATATAGTATAAATATCTGATTTCGTATTTACCGGCGCGGCACGTGGCGCCGCCTTTTGCGGAAGGTTAGTTACATGCGAAAACCCAACTTCAGGTACCTATTTATTGCGAAATTGCGAAAGCGTGATCTATTCAATTGCATTTTGAGATCCGCATGCGGTGGATGATGTTATCATTAAACAGTCATTTTTATACGTATTGAAACTTTTTCATTTTTAACTTATAACAAATATAGGTGGCGTTACCGATAGCAAGATTTGTATAGGTTTTTCTATTAAATTGGTGGCGCATATGGGATACATTCTCGGTGGTGACGATTTGCACAGTTTTTTTCATTTAAATTAATGGCGCATTACCTTCATTTACTAACGATTTGTGTAATGGCGTGAACCCATTTTTAAATTACAGAAACAAATGGGGGAACTGTGGATATTACAAGAATGAACAAACGAAACATCAAGTTATGTATTAGAAGTATACGTGTCTATATCCACATTTCCAAATTATAAATCCCTAAGCTGACGTGTCTTCTCATTGTGAATACCAAATCCTGACCTGTCTTCTCGCCAGGAATATCAAATTTTCCGATGTTTACCAACAACTAACAAATACAGTGGATTATTTATCATTATTCATCTTTATTCATATGTGGCAATGTGACCTACTGCCATAGCATATCCCACCCCAAATATCGCATCTTGGGTAAGAACTGACTAACGTTCAATAGCAAATTTTAAGTTTTGGCGTTTTTCACGTTAACGTCTCACCCGAGTACGTCCATCATGGGCCCACAAACAAAATCGAGACTTATCATTACTAGAGATCAGGAGGTAGCGATAAATGACATCAATTTCAGGGTTGACACTAGGTGATGTGACTGATGTATCATCGCGAAAATATATGACACAATATCTTACCTTGTGGTTATTTTGGCGAGTTCGGTAACATCCAAACTTAATACGAAGACGGCTGAAAGTATTAATGAATGTAACACAAACACACACGCATTTGTATTTTAACTAGCAATCACAAGGTTAGGTTAGGTTAGGTTTGTTGTGAGTGGGTCTCAGTAGACCCTCCACTGCGGTCATCAGCAGGCCTATTGTGGCTCACGCCTAATTATATTTCACCCAATAAGTTCAGTCTCTTAATGAAACTGATAACTTTATTGGGTGAGATCCTCTGGCAGCAGTTGCCCTTTGCCAAATATTGAGAATCGGATCCTCTCCACAGCGGGACAGGTGCATAAGATGTGGTCTGCCTTCTCATCATCCTCCAGGCATAGACGGCACTCGGCGTTTTCCGCTAGGCCGAGTTTATGCAGATGATAGGTTAGTCGGCAGTGCCCGGTATATAGACCTGTTAGAGTTTTCAGGTTTATCCTGTTTAACTCTAAAAGTTTCTTAGCTCTCGATTTCAAGGGGTATTTTATAAACGCCTTCGAATGAACTAATCCTGGTAACTCTTGCCAATACTGGAGAGTTTGCCTTTCAGCCTAGGTTGAGATAGCCATCTTGGCAGTACTTGAGGATATGCCAAGTATTGGTTCTGGTCCGATGAATCGTGATCCCGCTCCTTCTCTGGCTAAGGAGTCCGCTATTTCGTTACCTTTCATACCAGAGTGGCCGGGTATCCAGACCAGAGTCACTTTGTTGTTCTTGCTCAAATGATTTAGAGCTTTCTGACAGTTCCATACCGTTTTGGAGTTACACCGGTAGGAGCCAAGAGCTTTTATAGTTGCTTGGCTATCTGAGAAAATTTTTATTGATCTGCGTGTAAGATGCATATATTCCAGCCTTCGTACACACAGTTCAATGGCATGAACCTCAGCCTGAAAAACAGTTGCATGAGTACCTAGGTTTGAGACTATCCTCACCCTTGGTCTGTAGCTGTGTACTCCGGCTCCTGTTCCCTCGAGAGTTTTGGAGCCGTCTGTAAACCAACAACTGTCTGCCTTCAGTAGGTCGGCTTTATTCCGATCCCACTCATCTCTTTCTGGAGAAAGGATGTTCAAGGTCAGCTCGTAGTTGGTCATAGTAGGCATAGTATCCGAAGGCATTCCCAGGATGCTGTGATTCTATGTATCATCCAACAACCTGTTCCGCTCCATGATACTAGTCTGCGGCATATTAATGGCCGCTTGTTGCAGTCTGTAGGTTGCCCACCTGGCCTCTCTCTCCAGATATATATGAAGAGGGGGTAAATCTAGGAGGATTTCCATTGCAGCTGACGACGGTGTGGTGAAATCACAAGAGTAATATCACTAATATTACTGCACCCACTAAAACACTAATTTACGACCTTCTAGCTGCAAACATTGGTGTTTTCATCCGCGCTAATCCAGACGTATTTGTCTTTCAGTTCAGAATAAATTTATGGTTTAATACTCTTACATATCTATAAGATATATTTTCTTCTTACTGTCGTTTCCGATGACACCTAAACATTACTACTATACAGGGTGTTCCTAAATATCATGTACATACGCAAGGGGGTAATTCTTTGGCTTATTTCATGACTGAGAGTTTATATAAACATAGGTCCGCAAATGCTTCTTTACTGATCTACAGGTTGTTGAAATTTGGGGACTTTTTTTTCTTTATAGCTCCTGCAGTTTTTGAAGTATTTAGTTCAAATTTGGAATATAGGTTACGCTGTAGGGCTTACATCATTCGGCATGCCAAATGGTTGTGAGAATCTACAGGGAGATTTGTTTCAGGGGTCAAGCCCCTTTTTTCTCCCCCCTGAACTTTTTCGATGCGCCGCTGGTGGATTCTAAAATACAATATGAATTTTCTGTTTTATTTAGAAACTTTTTGGTATCTTGTAGTTTTTCCGTATATTAGCTCAAATTTGGAATATTGGTTACGCTGTAGGGCTTACATCATTGTGCATGCCAAATGGTTGTGAGAATCTACAGGGAGATTTTTTTCAGGGGTCATGCATCTTTTTTTCCCCTGAACTTTTTTCGATGCGCCGCTGGTAGATTCTAAAATACAATATAAATTTTCTGTTTTATTTAGAAACTTTTTAGTCTCTTGTAGTTTTTCCGTATATGCGACCGTTACCGAGAAAAAAAATAAAAAACTATTTTCTGTAATTCACTACTTATTAAAATTTTTAGTAGTTCTTGTAGCAATGATTTATTACAATAAAAAACCTAAATAATAACCATAACAAGGAAACTACATTACAATGCGTCCGCTCTTCTTCTCATTGATGCACGTACTCTTTCGAACACCTCCGCAGTATTTCTTACGGTTTCAAATGCATCTAATATTCGATTTTGTAAGTCATCAATGGTATTCACTGGTGTTGTGTACACTAGAGATTTGAGATGCCCCCTGGGGAAGAAATCTAGGCTATTTAAGTCAGGGGACCTAGGGGGCCAGGACTGAGGACCACCCCGTCCTATCCACTTGTTCTCATACACTTCATATAAATAATTCCGAGCCAAAATAGAAAAATGTGCTGGGGCGCCATCGTGCATATACCACATTTGGTTTCTCGGCGAACGAGGTAAGCCGTCGAGTAATAAAGGCAATTCGTGTTGCAAAAAATGCCTGTATGATTGATCAGTAAGTCGATCAATTATACCACCCCATACATTTAATGAGAACTGCTCTTGAAAATGCGTTTGTACAATTCCATGTGGATTTTCTTCAGCCCATATGTGGTTGTTGTGAAAATTTACAATTGAATTCCTTGAAAAATTGGCTTTGTCGGTAAAAAGGATTTTAAAATCAAAATTGGGGTTTACTGCTAGCCTATTAAGGTACCACTGACAACAATTAATCCTTAAAGGGAAATCTGGAGGAAGGAGCGCCTGCACCATTTGAATGTGGTAAGGGTATAGCAGATAATCACGCAGCATACGCCAAACAACTTGATGACTAATATTTAAATGTTCACTGATTTTCCTGGTGCTAGTGTCTGAGTTTACTTCTATTTCATTTAGAATAGCTTCTTCGATCTGTGAAGTTCTAACAGTAAGTGGTCTACCTGCATCAATGGTGTTCTTAAAAGTTTCAGTTTCCGAAAGACGCCTATGAATATTCGAGAATATTCGATGATCAGGTATCATTTACTGGGATAGTGATCCATGTACAGACGTCTGGCTTCTCTTGCATTTCCATTTGCAAGACCATAGATGAAATGCATCTCAGCCATTTCAGAATTCGTAAAATTTGGCATTTTTACGAGATTATAACGAGTATTTAAAACACATACTTATGCAGACACAACTTACGATTTCAAATGCGACCTGTCAGAATTAATAACCAAATAAAACTGGAGCCTACTAGACCATTTTAAAAATTTTCAATTTTATCTAGCGAATTACAGAAAATAGTTTTTTATTTTTTTCTCGGTAACGGTCGCATATACGGAAAAATTACAAGAGACCAAAAAGTTTCTAAATAAAGCATAAAATTCATATTGTATTTTAGAATCTACCAGCGGCGCATCGAAAAAAAGTTCAGAGAAAAAATCTCCCCGTAGATTCTCACAACCATTTGGCATGCCCAATGATGTAAGCCCTACAGCGTAACATACATTTCAAATTTGAGCTAAATATCTCAAAAACTGCAGGAACTATAAAAAAAAATCTTCAAATTTCAACACCTTGTAGATCAGTAAAGAAGCGTTTGCGGACCTATGTTTATATAAACTTTTAGTCATGAAATAAGCCAAAGAATTACCCCCCTTGCGTATGTACATGATATTTAGGAACATCCTGTATATTGCCCACGAATACCCTTTTGCAAAAATTGTCTAAATAGTGGTTTATCTGTAATATTACCACACACACATTTTATGACTGTCAGAGGAAATATGTATCTTAATGTTTACTTTAACGTTGCATGTAAACACTTTTTCACGTGTGCAATATAATTCAGTGCCTTTTTAAAGTTATCTTTGGTGTTTTATTACTGTGACATCTTTCAATAACTTCCGAAATTTCTATTGAAAAAATTCGTGTGAATTATTGCGATTCGTTTTGCCTCAGAGACTCCGTCTCTATAGGAGAAATAATTCTGGAATGGCATATATATATAGATCTTGGGTTACAATTGTCAATATGTTAATGCTTTTAATATTTATATGAATATAAAGAAAAACTATTAATCAAAATACACTGATATTATGTAGTATTTAATTTTATTTCTTTCTGTTATGGAAATCTTCAAGAAATGTCAAAAAATTGCAAAAAAAACTTTCAGTAAAAATATCTACTTCAGGAACCTCTCGTGTATGTAGTAGCAGCAACGACAATTCCGTGCCTTTAAATTGAACTCCGGGAAATCACTGATACACAAGTACATTGTCCTCGAAAGGAATTGAACAATACATTTAAAAAAAGTTAACCTCTGTTGTCTTTACTGTTTACATATCTACGTGTTATTTACATAGACGTTTTATAAATACTATGTATTTAGAGTGTATTTAACATGGTGAAATGGACGTAAACGTCAATGGATCCGCCTATGACTATCTATGCATTTCCATTGCTATTGGACATCTAGAATAACAAGCATCCCCATCAAGATGATGGCAATAAATATTGTTTTTATAGCGGCCTCTTCCCTTAACTTATGAAAATTGGCATTTCTAATGTATAAAACCCTAATGATGACATTAAACTGATCTAAATTTGTCAATTTCCAATAAAAAGGCACTGAAATAATCAGTACTTTAAAATAAAAGCGTACAAAAATTGGCAGAAAACGTAGTTTTTTGTTCAAATTTTAATGGTCCATAACTAAACAAAATTTCTCGATAAAATTAACAAAATTTCTCAACGAATTCTTGGTACTGCCTTTTTTATTCAAACTAGTATATATTTCTACTGATTTTTCATTGTTTAGGAATCTCTTTTTATTAAAGAAAGTCGTTACCTCTTGTAAATACAATTTTGAATTAAACGCAGTTTTTACAGATAAAGTTCACTTGAGTTAATAATATAATTTCGGGAAATGATTGATATATAGTGTAGATTCTCAAAGCATTAATTAACTCCATGATCTCATCACTCATAATGAATACGGTGGATGCTTTTGAAATGTTCGTTCTGTTTAATTTTCCACAGTGACTTTGATGAATTGAAAATTCATAAATAACTTGAGCACTATTCTCATACAACAACTTTTATTAATAAAAACCTCTTTAGCACAGCTTATTAACAAGGATATTAATCTGAGGTATTTAAACATCAAGCAGCTAAGCTTATGGCACGCCAATTAATTTCAAAGCAGAAAACCAGAGGGATCTGTCGCGAAAAAGGTTTAAAATGGTGCGATGTTTTACGGAAGGTGTTATTGTGGCCGAAAATGCTCAGTAGAGTATCATTTTATGCTTATTTGCACGATAACAAAAAAACTATTGCATGCATCCTCGATAAAACGCCATCTAACGATATTTGCATATCAATTATAGCATGGGATTATAGCAGAATTACAAAAAAAAAACAGTATTAATAACAAAGAGATAATACTAATAATTAGGCAATTGAAAATTTAAGTAAATTTAAAAATTTGCATTAAATACTTTTTAAATTACTACTATATGTTTGATACCCAGGATTCCAAATTATACTAATATATTCTAGCTTAGAACAAATAAAAGAATTAAACATTAAAAACAAAACGTTAGTGTTATTAAACTCTTGTGAATGGCTTATAATAAAATCAAGGTTTTTGTAACTACTAGCTACAACAAACAGCATTAATATGAAGATTGAAACACAGCTTCGAATTAAAAATAACCCCTACGTCCTCAAATTCGGTTACTCTATTTAGAAAATATTAAGTGTATAATTGTAAATATACGGTTAATTTTTTAGTTAAAGACAGAATGCTACACTTTGGCACATTTAATGGCAAATTATTTTTTATAAATGTGTCATTAATTCTATTCAAATTCATTTGCAATTGAAAGGAATCGAAATTTTTAAATTATCTACATATAGAAGACGTCATATGTATAATGTCGTTAATAAAAATAAAGGAAGAAAGCGGCCCAAATATGGAGCCCTGTTGCACACCAAATGAATCTATGAATTTGTTAGACTTGAAATCATGGCATTCCACGTAATGGTGCCTGCACCGCAAGTATTATGAGAACAGTTTAGACAGATTATCTGAAAAATTAAACTATTTAAGTTTACACAATAAAATACAAGATTAAGTCTGTCTTGCTGAAAGTCGCGAATCAGCCCATGAGTGCTAGCCAGTGGCGGCTCGTGGATTTAGGTTGTACCATATCTCAGTATTGGAGCATGGAACCCAAGCAATATTTGAAGGCACGACTAACAATACTGATTGAAGAAGTATTGCAGAAGAAAAAATATTTGAGAGAAAAGTTACAAAATACGTAGCTCAGATTCCTTCTAGACCATTAGTAAAATCTTTGCAAACTATTTTTTTTTCGTAATCAGAAGGAAAATGTATCACTCCGTTTTTTTTTTGTTTTCGAAAAATTCTGATTTTTTATGACATTTTGAAATTTATGCAATAAAGAACTTAAATTTCAAAGTGTCATAATTTTACAAAAAAATCAAAATTTTCGAAAACGTAGTGATAAATTTTCCTTCTGATTACGAAAAAAAAAATAGGTTGCAAGGATCTTACTAAAGGTCTAAAGGGATTCTGGGAAGGATGAGCATTTTTGTAACTTTTTTTCTCAAATTTTTTTTTCTGCAAAATTTCTTCAATCAGTACTAATATTGCTCCAACATTGAAATATTGTACAACCTAAATCCATCAGCCGCCACTGGTGCTATCATAAATTGTTATTATGTAGCAACATTCCAACAGACAGAGTTTTTATCATCGTTAAGAACAGAACAAGTTTGAGAATGTTGAAATCAAAAAAACTTGATTTAAGCAAAAAAAAAGTATTTTTTACATACATTGCAATATCATCCACAGGTTTTTCGCAGGAAACCAGTATTTGATACTTTTTATATGCACTTTTTCAAAAATTATGCGATATCAGACATATATAAACAGAAAAAGTTTTCTAAATAAAATTTGGGACAACTTCTTGATCATTTTTTCAGATTTGTAACCGGAAATGCCGTAAAATATAAAAATGTTTTAAATATATTCAAAAAAGATCAGCCGAAATCTTGTAAATGTCGTGTGGTGTAGACGCTTCAATTTTTATATAAAACGACTGTGCATTTGTAAGAATAAGATGGTCTGCGGCTCGTTTCTCTCCTATTCAAGTCGACCCGTTTTCCGAAGCAGTGATTTACAAGGCATAATAAAAAATATCTTAATACTTCAGTCACCGACCTCTATCGAAAATCAAATTATTTTTTTAGGCCGCTAGTAAAAGTTAAATTTACAAAGGAAACTCGTGCCGGAAAAATCTTTTGTCCCCAATAGAATGTTATTTCTTTGGACCGTCCACCACTGTACCTGTACAGTGGACCACTTTTACCTGTACGACTTGAACATTAGTTTTATTTATCGTATTAAAGATTCTAATTAAACACTTTGGAAACACTTCTTTAGTCTCAACTTATGCCCTCATTACAAGCACAATTCCAAATCAGTACTGAGCTTCTTTACACATTGTATGCCTTATATATCTATTTATGTAAAGTCTAGAGCTTTACTGAATATTCCTGGCCCTTCTAGAACAATTCAGATACTTCTTGTTGTAATTCCAGACTACCCTGGCTATTTGATTTAAGTGTTAGTACCAGTAGCGCCATCTCTGTGTATATCTTGGAATTATTAGTCCATAGGCGTAACAATGTGCATAAATAACATCTTATATTTTATAATAAAAAAAACTTGTTAATAATTTATATTAATTTTAGTTTATCTATGTAAAATTACACAGAGAATACGTTGGCAAATGGGACTATATAGAAGTTCCTGTTTTTAAACATTAAAATAATGATCCATCTGCAACAGATAGATAGATCTATTTATGACTTGATAGATATCATTAGCATCGTATACCCGTGGATATTTAAGATATATTGCTTTCTGGAGAGTGATATGCAGAAGTCATCGACACTTCCCTCTTTTTTTTTATTTTTGAAAATTGAAAATTTAAATATAAATATTCCGGTTGTAGCAAAGTTTACATTTAATTTAATATAAACATTGATTACTTTTATTGTGGTTGAATTGAAAAGAGTCTCTATTGGAAGATATAATAATGTATTGTTCTTTTTAAATGTCTGTAGTACTTATAGAAAGTAATAATTTCCAGCAAATATATATGAATTTTCAAACATTAAGTGTGCGCAAAAATAAAAAAAGGGCGTCCATTGAAATAAAATTATTTTAAAGACAATATTGTTTTACACAATTTATAGTTCATATCATGGAAATACATATGAATTTGGTAAAGTGAAAATGTAGTGTGGTATATGTGATTCCTTTAATAAATTACAAATCGAAAGGTTTCTGACTTATCCGCTTCTCCCCTATTTATTATTTATTTATGAGGGTTTGTGTGGGAATCGATTTGGGGTGAAAAATTATTCATCCGTTAAAACATTGCCTTTTTCCGTAAGGCACGATTAAACATAGTTCTCTGTTATTACTTAGAAAATAGTAAAAGAAACTTTGATTTTTCCACTTCAGTAATGCAGAATCGCATTTAAAAATTGCATTAGTTACAATAAAAGAACCGTACTTTAATGCATAATGTAATTACGAACGGATTTTTCATGTCAGGGACGAATCCTTATAAGTATTATGGTTCTATTAAAATGGTTAATTCAAACAATAATTATGTAGTATCTTCATATTGAGTCTCAAATTTGGAAATATACGTACTGGATATAAATAATAAAACGAAACTAATAGCACCTCAAAACACATTATGGAGAATCAGTCGCCACAGTTAATATTATATGATACAATTTACTTCAATTTAAAATAAAGAAAACTTATTGCTGCAAGAAAGGGGCCACATACAAGAAGTAAGGACCCAATGAAACAATATAACGTCGAGACTCCTTTTGAGTGAATTGCTATAGACGTGGCTGGTCTATTCCCCGTGACGGATTATGGGAATAAATACATCTGGGATCCCATGAGCTATTTTAGTAAGTGACCTGAGGATTATGCAATATCAAACCAAGATGCAACCACTGTTGCCTAAGCTCTTGTAGATAATCTGGTATGTCGATTTGATGTGCCCCTGGAGCCATAATCGGAACGAAGAAGAAATTTTGATTCGGGGGTGTTTTAGACATTCTTGAGACAAGGGCAATAGCCCTGTGGGGTTTCTTTTCGTTATTTCATCGATTGCTGGTTCAAAGTAAAACCCCGCAATTTTTCTCTTAAAGTAGTCGAAATCGCAATACTTCCGACTATTCAAACAAAATGGGTTTAATTGTTGTAGATTTATTTTCTACTCATAAACAACGTGCAAATAAACAAGAGAATACATTGAAGCGTGCCGTCGTTTCAGGCGAACTTTTGTATACTAACTTAAACCTAACATTGCGCTCCCACTAGCAGGAGCCAGGGTGGTACTAAGGACCGGTGGGACTAAACAAGCCCTTCATCCCTATTCGGATTAAATGGTCGAGCGATACAACAAAACTGTGGAAGAACATCTTTCCAAAGTAGTCCAAACGCATCAGACGGATTGGGACCGACACTTACCTCTTTTTCTTGTGGTTGTATTCACGATTCGACAAAACAGATGCTGGATTGCGTGATATTTGGACGGGAGATTGGACTACCATGTGACCACGCCGATGAAATTTGTAACCGACTGTGTAACATCTATGGTATGGAAACGATTTGCCTAGCAAGTGACAGTATGAAGGCTCGTTATGATCATAATGTCAGGTCATGAGGGTTTCATGTGGGAAATTTGGTTTGGCTATATAACCCACAATGAAAGAAAGGCAGGTCCCCGAAGCTTTTCCCACCTTGAGAAGAACCATACACTGTTGTCACTGGAATAAACGATGTCGTATACCGAATTCGACAAAGTCCAAAATCAAAGATTAAGATTGTGACTATAAGGAGACTAGCGAAGTATGCACAGAACAACGAACTGCGTGGCCTAGCACGTACATGTTTAAAAAGGGACAGTGTTATTCCAATAAAAGATGATAATTCCGAAATGTACCCAGAAATGGCGTACCGGTAATAGAGCCTAAATTAAATAGTCAGGGCAGTCTGAACTTAGAAAGCAGAAACCAGAATGGTTCGAAAAGGGTCAGGTATATTCAAAAAAGTTCCAGACTGTAAATTGATATTAAACATATAAGGTGCATAGTGGGTCGAGGAGCTCAGTACTGATTTGGAATTGTGCGAGTAAAGAGAAAATAAGTTAGAGGCTAAAGTAGTGTTTCTGAAAAAATTAATTTAATTTTTTTTATTATTACAGTGAATGTTAATACTGATAAATCTGTCATTTTCAGCTGAAATCAAAAGTTTGTTATTAGAAAATATGCATTATATGGTTGTTTTAATTCACCACAAATGGCAATTTAGTTTTAATACCTAACAGAATCCAAATTTTGAGACCCAGTGTTAGCCAAGATTTTGTTCTAGCGATCTATAATTTAGCTACACTCTAGAAAGACAAAAATCGATGTTTTACTACTATTACCCCTCTAAATATACCACTGTTGCACCCCCTCCCCATTTAGCCAAATCCTAAATCCGCCACTGATTTTACCAAAATTAACTAAAATTTATTACAATAAAGATCGTAATATTATATCTGTAGAATTTTGTCTTTAATAAATATCGATTTGAAATGAGAATACTTCAAAACCTTTGAATTGTAAAAAAAATGCCAGATTAATGTAAAAAACCAAAGTTGAGGCCATTTCCGCTTCAATCGGAAGTTTCAAAACTTCTTTATTGGCAATGAAGAAGAAATTGGTGGTAGATAAGATTACATCGGCACGCGGTGTATAAAGATCTGCCCACAGCGAATAAAAGAATATTGAATGCCAAACCCCATTTTTTGTGAATAAAACAACCATTAATTTAAATTATTCTTTAAAATCACGTAAATGTTGATACATCATTTCATTTTTTGAACTACCCTTTAAAAGCATATAAAATGCCCCCGCTTCTCCGTCTCGTAATATCATTCCAATCTAAATGCATTATAGCGATCCCCCATCACTCTGCTATGTATACGAAATTTCCAGGACCCCAGTTTCAGTCTATAGAATACATCCATCAAGAGAATTTAATTAGTGACACCTCCACAAAGCATTATTAAAATGTGAAATACCTTGACATTATAAGCTTTAATGTAATTTAAAACCTGCCGCTTTTATGAAGCCGTAATAAGGCCTAATTAAAATAATTCTCATTTTATTATTAGTTGCAAGGGACACGTTTAAAAAAAATTAGACATTTTATACCAACCAGGTAGAGGGAAGCATCAATGTGAACATGATCATCTATTAAGGTGGATCTATTTCTGATTATTTGGAAGACTTTGATGTAAAACAAGTAGTTGAACCTCAAATTATGTATAGGTCACCTCTGGTGTACCTTAAGGATCTTAGTTGGGACCATTGTTTTTCTAGATATTTTTGACATTCGCATCATATATTTTTTCGTTATATGTCGGCAATATAAAATTAATAGGAAAATGTTCTTCTGTTAATGATTTTCAAATTCAGTTTGATAATCTAGTTTTAAAAATCTCTCCATTGCACTCGTGCAGTTGTCAAGCACCACGCACTTGTTAACTAGGCATAAATGCCGGAAAATTTCTTTGATATTACTGTTAATTGTTATTATTATAATAATAAAATGTTTTCCGTTGAATTCAATTCAATTTATTGATTCAAAAATTGTTTCACAATTAATCGACAATAAGATGCTATATTTATACCCCTATGTTTTATTAAATGGAATACCCCATATATTTTCAGTTTTTCCTCGAAAAGCACATTATAAAAATGTATAATTTGTGGGGTCTAAAGTGAATAGTTTGGGCAGTACAGATAAAATATATTTTTTCTGGGGGTGAAGGGATGGAAATAACCTAGGTCTATTTATAAGAAAATGTGTTTCCCTCTTTTCTCTTTTTGACGCGTTTTTGCGTTGTTTGCAAAAATCAATATATGTAGCATGTAGCATTATAGCAAGAAATACCGAAACAATAAAAAAGTGATATAGGTAAAAATGCATATCATCTCATTTATTAACCGTTTTTTTAAGTTTGTTTGTCTATAATCTTCGTACCTATCTTCAAAATTGAATTGATGGAGATTGTTTTTGGCTATGTTCCGCCAAGGCACTAGGATTACTTTTTTCTTTGAGGGGTTATGTATATTCTTTTGAACATTTTTATGTTCGTCCACTCGTGTTTTTAGATACCTACTGGTTTGACATATATATACACTAGTACAATACCTTAGTACAATTTTAAAAATAACATCAGATTCTAATCTTTTGGTGTTTTGGTCTTGATTTTAGCAAAAAATCATTATTTGTTTTTGTATTTTTACTTTTTAATGATATATGTATAGATAGTTTTACATTACTTATACAAACTTCTATTTAAAGTTGGAGTAATAAGGTTTTTACGGGATTTAAGTACATTTCTTTCTACAGTAATCATTTTTGGTAATTGATAAAGAACTTTTTTTATAAGGACCATTACTAGTCAAGTTGTCTACCCTTTCATAATAGTCCCCTTTATCTAAATAACAATCTTAAAACCATTATCAGCTTTCAAGTAAAAACAATCTTTTTCACGCAACCGTTTGATAATTTTTCTATCCTTTGTGGATTTTGACTTTTACTTTAGTGACACTATTTGTGGAGATTTGATTCCTACAAGCTTCTCTGATAGATCTTTTAGAGGAATCGGGAGGGTGTTGTATTAAACTTTCCACACTTGCAACAATCTCATTTAGAATGCCTTCCAACAATTTTTGTAGAAATGCATAATACGAAATAAATAGGTTTTTTGAAATTGTATTCCCTGTTTAGTTTATTACTTTTTTAAAAATAAACAAGTAAAGTGGTCCCACTGAATATAACTATTTTTTTTTAAGAAAAACGAACGACGACCACACGGTTTTACCGTATTATGGCACTATACACTGTTGTATATTAACTTAAGCAAAGAATAACTCAGCCTACATCAACTGAACATTTGATTTAAATTTTCCTCGTGTATGTGTTTCAGATTTCCAATCACGTACTCCCAGAAATCTTATGCGATAGCGATGTTCAACTGTTAAGAACAGCTGTCGGCGGCCATATAGTAATAGTCACAGACGTCCCCCAAATGTGTTGTCCTCCACATATGACGTTCCTATTTCCAAATTTCGTCTATATAAACAATAAAGAGGGTCTATCAAAGCTGACAAGATTGTCTTCGGGCGAACAAGGGATAAAATAAGACGTGTTCCACAGAGATTTGGAATGAAGGACTAAGGTTTTATTTTCTTTCTTTCTTTCTTCCATTCTGATATTAATGAGGGATGTTTCGTTATTTACTGGGTGGGTCATAAGAAACCTGAATTCTTCAATTATTTATAACCTTTTACTTTTTTACCAGTTTTAATGATTCTGGACACAAGTAACAGACAAAGATTTGAGCGTTTTGGTCATAATGACAAACGTTATTTTTTCTCACTTTTAAGATGGCGGAATACGCTGAAGAATATCCATGTAGTTAGGTCCTATTTTTTGGTTCCAGTATAATTTTTCATCTTGAAAATTTTGTTTAAAATCATATTCCTTTGTGACATTTTATTACCTCATTTCAGTATACACATTTCATGAGTTGTTTAAGCATGTCCCAATTAGAGACCCTCAAGTAAGAGTTTGGCCATACAGCATGCGGTGGCCATGATTATCCTGTTGTGCAGCCTAGTTGGCAGCCTAATATTATATAACTAAAACTATGCGATTTTACTGTTATCTATTAAAATCTACACTGAACGACTTTTAAATACTACTTGTTAATGTTAACAATATCCCAAATCTTCAAACTATTTATTCAAAATAAGCAACAACCCTTCAGTACAAATTAAAATACACAGAAACTAAATGCAAACAAACCGTGACATCGATAAATATGGACGTTGCGTACCATGTAACCGTCCGAGCCAATGAAATAGATGACATACGTATGGCCATACTCTACTTGAGGGACTTTAGTCCCAGGCATTCTGTTTGTCTATTGCAATCGTTCAGGTACCCACTAACTGTAGATGCATTCTTTGCCATAAATAAGCAACCGTATACACAGATTTCAATTTTGGAAAATATATATTTACTGGTGTATCCAGGTAGTATTTACCGATCCCTTATGTCTAGAGTTGGCAAAAATGCGCTGCAGGACATAGGAGTACGCATCATACTAATTATAATGAAAGAAATTAACTAGTAATAAAAGCAATAAATTGTTGCAATTTATAACAATCTATGCACAACTTACCCTCTTAACTAGCTTGGTTATCACAAACTGGAAAAGATCTGTAAAAATTTTGCAGCGTCATTATAAACACTTTTTTATTACTTGTCTAATTTTCACTTTATTTGTTATTTTACAACTAGTTTCATCCTATTCGGACATTTTCAAGTAAACTAAATTATACACAGATTTTACTTTCATTTAAATACAAACTGAACTGAATAGAAGGATGGGTCACTTTATGGTTGATAATATAATTCAAATTTGTACAGATGTTATGTTTTTAAATATAGGGGTTTTTTCAAGATAGCAAATTATATTATGGTCTGATTTTTATTAGCAGCAGGTTATCTGAATAAGTTTAATAACGGAGAATTATTTAAATCTATTTGGTCGTTTAATATGTTGTAATTATTATTCCTATTTAATTTATTAATTTGTAGCACTTCTAATAAATTAAATTTTTTACTATTCCCACAAATATGTAATATTTTAGGTTGATGGTCATCAGTTATTGTATGACCAGAATCTGTAAGGTGTTTATAAAAGTTGGAATGTTGTTTTTGTGTGTGAATATGTTCTCTATATCTTACTCCGAATGATCTACCTGTTTGACCTTCATATGATGCGTTACATTCTGGGCAATCTAACCGATATACACCACATTTTTTAGAGATATCAGTTTTTTGTTTTGCATTGAAAAGATATTTGCCTATATTTTTTATTAGAACTAAAAGATATTTTAATATTAAATTTCGAAAAATTATTGCTAATTGAATAAGAGAGTTGACCTAAATATGGTAATGAAATGTATGTTTGAACTTTTTTCTCGTTAATAGTGGGATAAAGTTCTTTCAAGAGGGACTTGTTTTGTTTTTTGTAGATTAGATTGTTGATTATATTTTGAGGGTACCCGTTATTATGTGCTATAAGTCTTATTGTGTATAATTATTCTTTTAAATCTGGCCCAGATAGAGGTAAACTGAAGGCTCGGTGTGTCATGGATTGATATGCGGCTAATTTGTGGGAGAGAGGGTTATAGGAATTAAAGGGTATAGTGGCGTCTGTAAAAGTTGGTTTGCGGTAAATATTATAGGAAAATGATGTTTTATGTCTTTTTATAGTTAAGTTGAGAAAGTTTATTGATTTATTATCGTTCTTTGTTTCTAAGGTAAAAGATATATTATTATATGTGTTATTGATAAAATCGAGGAATATTTTTAATTGTCTGTCTGTCTCTTTAAAACCTATTAGGATGTCATCAACGTACCTGTACCAGAAGATAATATGTTTTTTTGATATTGGAGAATCCAATATAGTTTTTTCAAGATTATCCATGAATATATCGGATAAAAGGGGGCTAAGTGGCGAACCCATATGGAGTCCTGTTTTTCTATCCTCATTAAATTGGAAATAATTTTGATCTAAACACAACTTGAATGTTTGCAGTATTTCATTTTTTTAATTTTGGAATAATTTTGCATTTTTTTAGTATATTTGAAATTAAAGGAAGACATTCGAAAGTGGGGATATTAGGAAACATATTCGACACATCAAACGATACTAATTTTATAGAGTTGGGGTCAATATTTAGGCTGTTTAATTTTACTATTAAGTCTAAGGAGTTATTAATTGTATTTTTGGGCTTAAATTTTGTAATAGATTTAAACTCGTTATTAAGTAATTCAGATAACTTACGTGTCGGTGCATTTGTGTAGGAAACCACTGATCTAATGGGTTTATTTTCTTTGTGTAATTTTTTTGTACTTGCTATTAATGCATCTACCTCTGGAAAACCTTGTCGAATAGTTTCTGCCACAAAGTGTAAAGCATGCACTTTACACGTAACATGTACCAACCTACAAACATGTTCTTGAAGAGAACGGCTTATCAAACGCATTTTCGCGTCACCATCGGTCACAACCACCAACACTTGACTTTTTGACAAGTCAAATTTTTCTAACGTCTCCAGCACCACCCGCATAATTATTTGGCCAGTACACTCAGTAAATCTTTGGCTAGCTAGTAACAGTGAAAATGTCGGTTTAAGAGGGTCCAGTACACGTATTATGACATTTAAAATAGAATTTTTTTTACAATCTGTCGTCTCGTCAACACATAACCACAGCCGTGTATTTTTTTAGTACATATTTGATCTTATTTACAATGTCTTCGTTTACAGTTGGTACATAGTTACGCAACATTGTGCGACTTGGTAACGTTACCTTGGGATTATATATATTCCAAAACGGCTTAAATAGTTGTTTATCGAGTATGTGCAGCCGAACATTACAGGCAATCAGCATTGTGAGTAAGTCGAGCATAAACTATGTTGTCGAAGGCACGCCATTTTTTTTTAGTTTTATGTTGCACAGAATTTACTTGATGTTCACAATCACGTTTGTCCCAGCACATCAGGTCTGTCTCGCACACCTTACAAATTATTATAACACCATTGTAGAATATATCCGGGATTTCACTGATAAATTTATTAACTTTGTTAGCGTATGGCCGTTTCTTACACTTGGGCGGGTCTGACATACTTTATTATTAAATTAATATCGAAAATAAAATTATCAACAATACAACGGAGAGCAATAAATTACGTTGTACACACCATGAGGCATAACAATAGACTAAAATCAAATGTTAGTCCTTACTAAAATAGTAAACAAGTCTAGCTTACGTATTTGGGTATTTCTCTACCTGGCACCGCCCGTGACTTGCGGACCGATTTGCCAACTCTACTTATGCCACTTTAGGTTAACAATAGTATCTGACAATAATTAAAAATGATTAATCCAGAATTCCGTGAAAGTAAGCATCTGTCAGTTGAACTTTATTAATTTTGTTTTCAAAACTTTTTTTGAGACTAGCAAGAAGGATTGCAGAAAAAATATTGTACGTAACATACCCAGAGAGTGTCATTATTACTGGTCGAATTGGCGAGAAGTGAGAATCACTTTCGTATCTTGTTAGGTAAATAATTATCACAAGTTAATTTAAAATAATTAAAATTTCAGTTTTGCAACCAACCATGGCCATAACCAGACTGGATTGTTTAAAATATTTTATGTTTTTCGGTTTTAAAATAGTTTCTCTGTAACTCCGTAGAACAAATTGCAAAATGGTTAGTACTGTGTGATATTCAAATACTTGGTTGACAAATTATATTTACGCACAAAGTTTGAGTAGGTAATAAAATTGTGCCTTTATAGATGTAATGAAAATTTCCCCAGACGATAAGCATCACCAATAAAATTATTTTATGAGTTTTTTTACGTTCTTTGCAATATAATTTAAATGAAAACCTGATAATATTTATTTTACAGTGAGAGCTCTAGTGGATAGCCAGAAAAACAATATAAAATTTGTAGAAGCTTGGAAAATTTAATTTACTTAGCCGCTATGTTTACATAACTGAACCAGATAGGTACATTCATCAATTTTTTAATTAAGGAATGGAGGAGATTAAGCATGATAGGAATTTAATTTAAAGCAGCATACGTGTAGTAAAATATTAATATTGAATGGATAAAAGTTATTTACATTTTTACTTTATCTGGTAATAAATAAAAAAACATAACAGCTTGTTTAATTTGTTCGCAATAGGTGCAACCTAGTCGTGAACTGCTATATTGCAGCAATGCATTTATAGTATCGGTGACATATTTATTATATCTTGTTGTTCTAATTGTGCCAGCAAATGTCAAAAATGAGTATGAACAATACCGGGGGGAGGGGGCGACACTAAAATATCCTTGGTACTGCATTGATGTTATTCTTTAACATTTTATTAGGTAATAATCCATTATACTTGTTGCAATAAATGTGATAAATACTTTGGACGAGTAGTATTAATGAAGAAAAAGCAAGAAAGTAGAGTCGCTCTCTGGTACAGTCCATGCGCATTTATGACATTTGTTGGCATCAAACAGAACAAAGAGATTGTTTGTCCTGTTATAATAAATATGTCACTGATAGTATCAATAAATACATTGGGCGCGTTTAGAGAACCATTTACCATTTAAAGCTTTTATTAATCTATTATTATTTACATTGACAAGTCCTTATCTAAGTATATTATTGATTTCATTTTACAATCTAAATATCGCAAATGATTTTATACAAGGCAAATGTAACAATTGCTCGTGCGCTGTTAGCATTTGCCCCGGCCGCTGTCATGGCCATAACGTTGCAGAGCTAGTATTATTGTTTAAATAACGCATTTTCCTCAAACAATGCGTTATCCGTGGTAGATAGAATACTTTTAGGAAATTAAATAATTTATGGCATTTTATTTGTGAATGCGAAGTTTTGTATGTATACAGGAAAAATAGTCCAAAAAACCTGTTTAATATTTCGTTTTTTATCTATGGAGCGTGTTTATAACTTGTGCGATTTCTGGTAAAGTTTTTGAGAAATTTTGGTGGTGGAGGAGACATGGTTGGATAGTTTGTGAGGTGACGTCATAGATGAGGTAGATTGGATGGGATTTGTAGCGTGTATGAGTGTTATCAGTAGGTCAGTCGTGTTATATGCGTTCGTCGTAAAGTGGTAGTCGTTGGTATATGTATTTATGTATGTGTTGTAAGTCATTGTGTCGTCGGAAACGGGTCATGTCTTTGGTAAGTTCGGAGGTCTGAGTCTTTAAAAATTTCGTTGCTGTCTCGTATATGTACGGCTGTATTAGCGAACACAACCGTTGTGAGGTTGACCGACTTCGGTTCGCTGAATGAGACGGTTGACTCTGTGCTCTGGAAACTGCTGCTCAACGTAGACATCAACAAATTTTACGGTGTTTCTAATCAGCACTGGTAATGTCTTCCGCTTCCTTCCAGACCGTTCAACGAAATTACACTTGTTAACAGTAATAATAACTAAACAGGTTGAGCGCTAATTCTCAGCAGTTGTATTCGCCAAACGCGCCCAATGATAATACAGGGTGTCCCAACCAAAAGTAGGCACTCTGAATAACTTTGGAGATAAAATTTTTTTGAAAAATTGGTGAAACACGTCGACCTTGTTTCCAAGGGGGACATATTTTAATGTAATGCTTGTATGCCTATCATCATCCCTCCACCCTACACGGCCATCCCCTCAAAAAATTCAAATGGCAAGGGGGGTCGAGTGATACATCTTTTGAAAGGTCTTTCAATTCCCCACATAACTGTGTATTTTTTTTAAACTTTTATCAATTCGAAATGTGGTGCCCATGATTTATCCTGGTCTCCTAACTGGACGCCAAAATACGCTAAATTTGCTCTTTTTATAAAATCAGATAGGGGTTTTCTACTTCCCTTGAAAGAGTACTCGCCACAAATATAACAAAAAACATCTGGGTGATTCACACAATTCCATCTGCTTGTAGAAGCCATTGTTGTAATTCGAATTTTTAATATTCACGCAACAATTTAAAACAAATTAGTACACAGTTATCACACGAAAACACAATACTACACTGAACTGTGAGATACAGGCAGAGATACGGGAAACCCTATGTTACAGGTGAATGAAATAGGGTGGGGACTGGGGTTGTTTCCAGTTAGGCAGGTAGATTAGGGAACTTGCCTATAATTTTAAAAATAAAAATAATACTAAAAAAACATAGCGTAACGTTGTAATAAAACGTGTACTTCACAAAAAAAATAAGTTTCCTAATTCCACGCGATCAGTATAAAGGATCTAAACAGCGATAAAATTGAAGTGGCCCGAAACGAGCTACTATTGACTGTGACGTCACACCATACCATATTCGGTAGTCGTCGCGCCGGGAAGCAATACAATCAGATGTTTACCGGTGTTATAAGACTGTGGTTGATTTGTTAGTGACTGTTCTGATATAAATATATAATTGTGTTTTATAGTACCGCTTATTGTAGTTGTACAGATATTTTAAAATGACTGATCAAGGTTTTTCAAAGAGCCAATCTGATAATTTGCCTAAAGTGGATATGTTTATGGTGGCATCTTTTATACAAAATAGTGAAAGTTTTTCCCTTGGAGAGGTCCGTGGGGTCAAGGCAGAGAAGTATGTATTTTTTTAGCTTTTAGTAATAATCTATAAACATAAAATAGTTATGACTTGATCACGGAATAAATAGAAATAACTACAAAATGCTTCGTCGCAACTAAGTATTTTTAGCAGACTTAGTCTTATGTTTGAAAGAATTTAGGGTAATTCTTTACAACAGCCACTTCTATATTTTTCGTGTTTTTTTTTTGTACACACGCGTAAAGTGTCTCTATAGAAGACATTTGCTGCAAAGGAAATGTTGCGCAAATGTATAATTACCTATCGTAGGTATTTTCGTACTATGTTTTGGGGCAAGGGAAATAAGTGATTGTCATGTTATCATTCACATAATACCTAGATAAATGTAAGATTCGAATAGAATAAATTAAAGGACAAGGGAAAGGTATTTGCAATATACTATATATACTAGAGGTAAACATTTTATTCTTCGCAGACAGTAGTGTTATTGAACTTTTATATAATTGTTGCACATTCTGTAGGATACTCTTCGCAGTTTTTTTAAAAGAATCTTGTGTTTGTCTTATAAACTTCATTCTTACAATACCTAATGTATTGACTACATATTTAATTTTCTCCCGATGGTGCCGACTGTATTGGCGAAACGCGTGGCAGTATATTTTATAGTATAAACTAAGATTCATTCTTACAATACCTAATATATTGATCACATATTTAATTTTCAATTTTTTTTTCATCTCCCGATGATGCCGACTGCGTAGGCGAAATTTGTGGTAGTATATTTTACAGCATTTTGGTGTCTTTAGAAAATTACTTCAATTTTAGTAGCACATTGGAAGTTGCAACCCTCTGTAGATTCATATTTTTAAATAAAATGTCCTACAACTTTTTTATTTACTATTTGATTTTTTTCAAAAACAATGGATTTCTTCCTCTAGCTAACACTAACTTATAGCCCAAATTTCAATTCGAACGGACTTTTTTTTCTTTAGTTATCGTGCTTACAAGAAACGTGACGGACAGACAGACGGACGGACAGATGAACAGACGGACATTTTGAAAGTTGTTCAGAATTCGATAACGAACGAAATGATTTTTTCTTTGTGAGCGATATTAACGATTTTAGAAATGTCCCGATCAAATGCAATATACTCTTCGTAATCGTATTTGCGAAGAGTATAATAATAAATAGCTGTTTACTTTCGCACCAGGAAACTAGCTTTACTTAGTATCACTAAATTACATTCTATCTACTAATCTTATTTTCTAACATTGTATACACATTCTTTCTTTAATCCTACCCTAATTAAAATTCAATAATTCGGAATTCGGAATATTTTATTGCCCGCCTGCGAAAAACTAGTAGATAGACATATAGTATTTAATAATGTACTTACATTAAAATGATCTTCACACACATGTAGAGACCTACTGCTCTGTGAAATGTCTTTTTTCATTTCTTCTACACGCTTTTAGCCATTTTGATCGACGAATCTTATCTTCTGGCAACATTATAAATATTTTATCTGGCACTTTTACTGTAGTATTCTTATACAACGGTACAATGCAATATTTAAAATAAGGAGTTTTTGTTTCCATTTTAAGTACCTATACACTTAAAATTTATGGCGATGCTGGTATTTTTACGGCTGAAATCAAGCAGTCGAGTGCTGGGATCTCCGTCGTGGTATGGTGTGATGTCACGACTACTCCCGCGCTTTTGAACCTGTTTGAAACGGTTCGCTCGCGCGCGAAACTTTAATAATTTATAACAAATTTATTATTGGGAATTAAGGCGTCATATTTTGCATATCTTATTTTTTTAGTATTGTAGAACATTTTTATGAAGTAAAAAAAATGTGCAAGTTCCCTTTTGTACAGTAATGGGAATACCGAGAATTATAAAAATACTAATAATTACATTCTAATTTCAGGTAAGAACATACAATTTTGTTCTCCTAAATATTTAGCTATTTTGATTTTGATATTATTATTCGTATAAGTAATAAATTTCACCATGGTGTATCTCAACAACTAGAGCTGCTAGGGAAATAAGCGAGTTATTTTTGGAACCAGCACATCAGTAATACCCTAAATCGGTTCGTATTTGCCAGGCACCACGACAAAAAAATTATTTTGTAGGGCTGTGAAATTATATTGCTTCTACCTATACGGTGATTCTGCTAGAAGACGAGACGAGGTCGCTGGGTTTCACTTAGGTTCTCATTCAAATTACTGACTGCGACTACCGCTTCAACAAATTGTGTCGAAATAATTTATTTTGTCATTTTGTTTGAACTGATTTTTTTTGTCTTTTAGCACACTGCAATCCTAATTTTCAGTCAGTTACGATAAATAATCTCTGCAGTATATATTAAACACCACTGGGATGCAATACACATGTAATCTTCGTCAAATACTGTGCAATTAAAATATTAAAAAAAGAAAATCAACCATCCAACCATAACTGAAATTCCTACAGTAAAGTGTATAGTCGATTGCGTACAATATTTTAGCTAAACTTTACCAAATAGGATACACATAACGCAAACCAGCAGCATCAGTTTGTAACAAAAGTTTAATTACAACAGAATTGTTTATGTTCCATAGCTTATCATGTTATGTACTAACATAATAGTTTTTGTATTATTTATCAAAAGTTTATACATTTATATGAGCATACTCCCAGTAGATTATTACTGTTGAAATAGCAACGATATTTTCCAGTCCTTCATAACTTAGTGTACGTAATATAGCTGTAACCTTTTTTTTTATTAAAGACAGCATTACTGTCCGTTCTATAACTCTTAACTTAAATACACTTTAAAGTTTTTACTAGTGTGAAAACTAAGTCAGTATTAAATTAGCCTAAATCGTTATTTCGCTTTCAGCAACAAGAAATATATATACAAGCTTGTTCTTAAACAATGCATTGTTAAAATGAATATTTATAAGGTTACCGAAAAATCCAAATAATTAAGGGGCCTAGTCGGGAAAAAGCTTCGGATAGCTGTGTCACTCTCTAGAAAGTTTTTATACATGCGCCGCTAAATAATTTTGCTCTTGACTATACCTTCACTGGACGTTTTATTCACCGACTTCATTGAGGTGCGATTCCCGATAGAGGTAACACTTCCTTGCTCCATTTGTAGTGACAAAGATACTTATTTAGAAAATTCATTTTAACGAAATAGTACGGAATAGAAGTTTGAAACTTGCTGAGCATAATTATGAAGATTCATTCTAGAAGACATGTATGAATTTTACCTCGAATATTACCGATTGATATCATAATTCAGGAGCTAATCACGTTCAAATTTCACTTATATTTACAGTATAAATTTTCCCTACATAAAGTGAAAATTAATTAAAATAGATATACATGTACCCTCTAGTACAGTTTCAACTACTGATCCTCCAAATTTGGTGTAATTTGACCAAACCGTATGGAAGAAATAAATTTTGAAAAATTACCTTACAAACACTGGTTGGATAGCCCTCTTAAATGGTATGGACGGTAGCTGTTTAATTAGTGAAATTAAAGACATATTTGATACATTTCAACATTTCAAAATATATTTTCTCCTTCACGATCGACTGTTAATCGTATCATACAAAATTTCACGAAATTATGGATGTGTTTCTCCCAGAAGCCATAAGAGAATATCTGTCATGCAAAAACTAAAGAATTGACGATTATAATGATTTTGACTTCCGTCAATAGAGATAGTATTTTTTCCAGAGCAACTGCTAAAGTTACCGACCATATACGTTAAGAAAAATCATGAAATATTTCCTGAGGACAATCTCACAATCAGACGATAAAACGAATACAGCTTTGTGTGTTGTAAAACTTCATCAGAAATTTTATTGTCAACATAATCCCTCAATTGTGTGTCATTAGTCCTAAGAAAATCTTCGTAAATTGTTGAGTTACAAACTTGATATCTCCAGAAATTAGTTGTCCATCCCATTCATTGTTGAGATGGGAATATGATCGATTTTTTTTTCATTGATGACACACTAAATAATGGTCCTAAGCATTTGGATCTTAGGCAACACCAGATTATTCCAAAAATTCGATGAATGGCGGGTCCAAGATTTAATGAGATCTGGTTTCAACAACGTGGTTGTCCTACCCATAATATGTTTTAATTCAGAAATACCTGAATAATACATTTCCAAACCGCTTATTGAGTAAACCAAGAACCATCTGGATCTCCCGAGCTAGCTCCATTTCACTGGGATACGCTAAATCTCAAATGTATGACTTCCGGCAGAGCAGGTCTTATAGTCTTGACGAATTGCTATTAACAATCACAAATACCTTCCAAGGATTTAGTCCTAATATGCTGTTACATGTTAGACGGAGGTTTTATGATCAATTAGCAGTGGCGGCTGGTGAAATTTAGGCTATGTCATATCTCAGTATTGGAGCATGGGACCCAAGCGATACTTAAAGGCGTAACTATCAGGACTAAATGAAGAAGTTTTGCAGGAAAAAAATTGCGCTTGAAATTTGCGAAAAAAAGTTGGAAAAATTAGTGCCCCCAGGTTATTTTTTTAAACGATTTATAAAATATTTGTGAAACATTTTTTTTCAGAATCAGGTGGAAAATATAAGTTCACATTTCAAATTTCATCGAAAAATATTGGTTTTCTATAAAGTTACACCGTTTTGAAATTTTATTTTAGATTCATTTTTCACTTTGCAAACTTCAAAACGGTGTAACTTTATAGAAAACCAATATTTTTCGATGAAATTTGAAATGTGAACTTATATTTCCCACCTGATTCTGAAAAAAAATGTTTCACAAATATTTTACAAATCGTTTAAAAAATAACCTGGGGGGGCACTAATTTTTCTAACTTTTTTTCGCAAATTTCAAGCGCAATTTTTTTTCTGTAAAACTTCTTCATTTAGTCCTGATAGTTACGCCTTTAAGTATCGCTTGGGTCCCATGTTCCAATACTGAGATATGACATAGCTAAATTTCACCAGCCGCCACTGTCAATTAGGTTACGGTTTGGCCCAAGAAGGGAACCAATTTGAACATGTTCGTTAGGAAATGAACATGAGAAACCGTGTACGTATAGGAGAATCATTCTGGTCACAAATCTCCATAGCCAGATAAACTTCATTACGTTAATTGATTACATATTGTAATTAAATTTGGTCTGAATGTGCAGTTGTCTGCAATTTATAAAATCAATGTACATTTCAAATTATTTATTTGCAAAACTAATTACTACTATCTATCCAATAAGCTTATCAGTCTCTGCACATACAAAGTACTTATTTGAAAATGTGAAGTTCATTGACATTTGTCCGTTGAATTTATTTTATAATAAATTAACTAATTACATGTTAAAATTATATTTTAATTAACAGACAATGACAAAAATATTATAATATACAAACAAACTTTAACATCCGATATTAAGACAAATATTAAGATAAAACCATAAACTGTTCGGAAAAGGAGTACTAAGGACTAAGAAAATGACGTATTCTCCATAAGTAAAAAATGTTTTAAAATTGTTTAAATTTTTTGCTCTTAATCTTGTAGTTGCCTACGTCAATTTTTTTATTATTTTATCAATTTAGTACTCTTTAGCTGCAATGGCCATACTTGGATTCAGGCGAAATTATTTGTACCCAATATCAATTCGTGACGTATGAGTAGTGGTGAGATGTATGTGAAACTTCTCATATGGTCCAAATGCTACTATCCGACCGACATCCTAGATGTCTCTGTGGCGGATAGCGACTTGCGAAGCAAGTACCGGAAGCGGCGACCTCTAGCCCAGGTGGACTAACTACTGTTATTAAATATGATTTGAACGAAACAACTACTCACCGGTCAAATACCCCGTGACGTATATTTAAGAAACCTCCAATATAATACTACATTCTTATACATAACTACAGTATATTTCAAATTTATTTGCAACATAAAAAACATCGGCTTCTATGATCCCTTTACCGGCTTAAAAGCAGCCGGCGTTTTTCATGTTGCAAATTAGTTTGGAATAAACTATACCTACATACATATGTAGTGCCGAGTTTAGTTTATGACATATGATTTACGAGTATCAAATGTCTTTTACTAGGTTCTGATGGAGAAAATAAATAGATGGCAGCAGGAAATGTAATGTATCTTCATTACTAATATCAGTCCTTTCATATGTACAGCTGTTTTCCAAATGTAAAATACATTAATAACTGCTAGCAAAACAGTTTTATTACAGAAAGTCATAAAATAAATGGATCTAGAGTTTGTTTCTAACTGCATGAATTATTATTCGTAGACTCAGTCAGCATAACAATTCAAAATTTATACAGGTCAGCACTTATTATAAGATCATATCGAGTATTGTCGAGTATATCCTCAACTTGATACGATATTTTTCACATTTTCGGAAAAGGTCTTGTTTAATCTGTTTGCAATTATAAAAAGTATTAAAGATTATATATATATATATATATATATATATATATATATATATATATATATATATATATATATGTTAAATTCGTTTTCCGGGTATACTCCCGCGTAGGTGATAGGCCCCGAGAGGGACCGTGGTTGTCTGAACGACGTTTCGGCAGAATCTCATCTGCCATCTTCAGGTTCTAACAGATAACTGCTTACTGCGGCTTCTGGTAACTCGAACAGTTCGAGTTACCAGTTGCAGGTAAAATATTAAATTTCTCGAAAAATTGTGTAAGTTGTTCATAAATTATCTTCTCAAAAATTTTGGATATAGTAGGTAAAATGCAGATTGACCGAAAATGTGACATTTCAGAGGGACAGGAGTTTTTAGGTACAGGGATAACATTCGCAGATTTCCATAGTTTAGGAAAAGTACCTGTAGAGAGACATCTATTAATTATGAAAGCGAGGTGATTAATTAAGTATGGCGTTACTAAAGTTAACATTTTTAAATCAATATTATCTGCGCCTTTAGCATTTGACTTGATAGTGCCTAAACATTTTTCAACTTTATCAGCAGATACTGGTTCAAAAGTGAATTCTTCAGTAACACCAGGAAATATTTGATTGGCATAAAGATTTTCTACAAAATTAACATCAACATCTACCTCAGGTAATTTGTCAATAAAAAAATCATTAAATTCATCAGGATGAGCTATATCAGATGGATTGTCAAAACTGTTAGAATGAACGTTAAGAGATCTAAGTGTTTTCCAAAAATTTTTAGGGTCAGTTTTAAACTGATGTTGTAAGTATCCTCTCTTTTCTGATTTAACCGCCATGTTAACTAAATTTTTTATTTCTTTATAGTAAGCCCGATCAACTTCAGTTTTAGTTTTCCTATATTTAAAGTGAGCACGATCTCTTAACTTCATCATTGCTTTGAGAGTATCAGTTAACCAAGGCGCAGGAGCTTTGGTGATTCTAACAGTTTTATAAGGAGCATGTATGTTAAATAGATATAAAATATTATTATTCCAAAATTCCACCATTTCATCAACATTTTATAAGGTATATAACTGATCAAAATTAATTATATGAAGATCACGAATAAATAAATCATTTTCAAAACTTGAAAAGTCGCGAAAAGTTTTGTATGTCAAAGGCTGCTTAGATTTCCTGATATTTAGGTTACAAGTTACCAGGCAATGATCGGAGATATCATCCATATTTAGTACCTCAGAATTTAGAAAGAAATCAGGACTAGAACAGACAAGAAGATCAATTAAAGTTTGTGTATTATTGGTAATACGAATAGGTTCCGTGATAAGTTGATGTAGGCCATATTTATTGAAAAGATTACTTAGTTGTACAAAATTATAACTGGCGTCATTCAACATATCAACTAAATCAAAGTCAGGTATAAAATTTACTAAAGTATTTTCCAGTTCATCAAGAGACTGAACAAGATTTACATTGGGCGGTCTGTATATTGTACCCAGGCAAAGCGTTTTCCCTTCAATTTTTACACTTATCCAAAGCTGTTCAGTTAAACCGTTATTAGGAACATCCAGAATTTTAAAACTGATTGACTTGCTAATATAAAAAGCTACTCCCCCACCTCTCCCCTCACGATCATTCCTAATTAAAGTTTAACCATCAATTAATAAATTACTATCACTAAGTTGATTGTCCAACCAGGTTTCAGAGAGACCAATAATACTAAATTTTTCATTTAAGACTAGTTCAGAAAACAAATCAAACCCTGTACAAACAGAACGTATATTAAAATGAGAAAAACTAAACCATGTATTATGCATGAAAAAAAAAACCGTACCTAGAGCTCAAGTATACGATAAAAATATCTGTTAAGGCTTAATGAGCAGACAATAAATTTTATTATTTTATATGCAAAAAACTATACAATTCTAATCATAAATAAATATACACAAAAAATACTAATGTATAAGCAAGTAAAATAAAAAGATTCTTACTCATGTAAATTATTTATGATCAAAAGAAAGTAAAAAGTAGGCAGTCATAAAGTGATATATAGAATGATTTACCCAAATCAGTTCTTCACAGAGGAGGGTAAAGGTAAAGTTAAATAGAGATAAGCTCTTAATATAAATATAAAATCAAAATAACGATACGGCAAACTATATGAAGATAGTGCACGCACAAAAAAAGTAATGACAAAAAGTAATAACAGAAAAGAAATGACAAAAACATGACAAGATATTAGCAGTATAATTATAGGTATAAGGTGAAAAAAACATTTATAGTTGTACCATATCGATAAAATCAAGCACTTTCACCAAAATTGTAGACATTTCCTGCCATCATGGTAAAACAAAGATTTTACCACCTGCCGACCAGGCCTTGTCTCTTCCATACTTCTCCTTAGCGGCCAATAATGCTTCATACCGCCCATTTGTAAGGTCCTCGAAAATTACAATGTTAGTCCCAGACTTCGTCAAATTCTTTTTAGCGGCAAATACTTGAGATCGTTTCCAGTTGTTAACAAAATTAACTAAAACTGAACGAGGCTTACCATCATTTTTAAGAGACTTGCCAATTCTAAAGGCACAATCAATATCCTGAATTGTACATGGGACTTTCAAAATATTGCTTATAAAATCGACCACCACTTGAACAATATCGTCATCATTTTCATCGAAACCATAAAAACGTAGTGAGTTCCTTTTGGCATATTGAGATGACAAGTCTAATTTTTTATTAACTTCCTCTATTGATTTTTTATTCTGTTCGACACTAGTATTAAGAGAATTAAAAGATTGAGCAAAACTTACAAGCTGATTATTCATTTCTTCCAATTTGTCCAATTTATTTAATTTTTCATTTTTTTCATTAATTTTTTTTCCATTCTTAACAATTTAGAATCCATTTCATCCAACTTAGATTGTAGTTGTGTAAAAAGAGTATTACAAACTTTCTTAATGAGGCCCTCAGTATCCATTTTACTATCGCCTCTTGTCTGAGGCATGGACACGGCTTTATCGAATTGGTCGACAGGAGAATAATTTGACGTGATTGCACCACAAATAACATCAATTAAACACCATTAAATAACTACAAAATACTGTGAGAGTATAGCACAAAGACCGTAGAAATACTTTAAAAAGTAAGTAAATAATTAACTGTTTAAATAAACCACAGAAATTTAAGAATTTACGAGAGCTCTCTAACACACAGTTTACTCTAGCAGACGCATCGCCAGAATTTATATATATATATATATATATATATATATATATATATATATATATATATATATATATATATATATATATATATATATATATATATATATATATATATATATATATATATATATATATATATATATATATATATATATATATATATATATATATATATATATATATATATATATATATATATATATATGTACGTGACAGATTAAAAGAATTAAATTGAACAAATTTCATCATTTCAATCATTGTATATAAAGGGTGTTTCAATAAGTGCGCAATATGTCAAGGTTCAATAAAAAATGGTTTTCTGTAGCAAAGTATTGAAATATTTATTGAGTTACAATGTGGACATTTGGGAGTTATGTATAAAACAACACATTTGGTAGATGGCCGCCACGGTTTTGCTGGTACATGCGTATTCTTTTGACGAAATTTTGATTACCGGTGTTTCATACATGTGGCGGTATTTTGTTGATATAGCGTCTAATTTCGGCCTTGAATGCTTTGGTGGTCGCGGGCTTGTTGGCATAAACCTCTGACTTCAGATAACCCCATAGCCAAAAGTCTAAAGGTGTTAAATCGCCAGAGCGTGGCGGCCAATTGTGGTCACCAAACTGAGAGATGACACGACCAGGAAAAGACTCATGCAAGACCGTCAATGTTTCACGGGCGGTATGGCAAGTGGCACCATCCTGGTGAAACCACATGGCGTCGAGAACAATATATTCCAATTGAGGCACAAAAAACTGGGTTATCATAGCACGATAACGTTCGCCATTCACCGTTACTGCATTACTTGCCTCCTCTTCGAAGAAAAACGGCCCAATGATTCCTCCAGACCACAGTGCACACCAAACAGTGACACGATTTGGATGCATTCCTTTTTCATAAATCATTCGTGGACTTTCTGTGCCTCAAATGCGGCAGTTTTGCCTATTAACGAAGCCACCGAGGTGAAAATGATTTTTTCCGCAAAATCAGCATTCATTTCTTGTTGTTCAAGGATGCAGTTGATGAACTCTCATCGCAGTGCATGGTCTGTTGGCAGAAGTTGTTGAGTCAATTGGACTTTGTAGACATGGAGTTGCAAATCTTTAGTGAGACTACGCTGAAGAGTGGCTGTTGTAACGTCCAATTCTTGTGCACGATGACGAATCGACGTCCCTGGACTCTCGACCACGATCTGGCGAACTACCGTGATGTTTTATTCTGAACGACCTCTACCAGCTCTTGTCTTGTGTTTCACATCACTAACCGAACCAGTGCTTTCGAATTTTTCGATTATTCTTTTCACAGTAGATGAATGAGGAACATTATTTCGACCGAAAATTGGACGCATTACGAATCGTGGCAATCAAACTTTCACCATTTTGATAATAATGTTTAACAATCAGGCCGCGTTGTTCTATCGTGTAGTGCTCCATGTTTACTAACTCCCATCTGTTTCCTATCGATCTGGCATGTCATAATCTTGTGACATCATGACAGCCAAACTGGCGCGCAATTCAAATCTTGCGCTCTTTTTGAAACACCTTTATAAGGTTCATGTTTGCAATTAAATGAATTGGTGAAACAAGGTTTGAGTTTAAGTATGGTATTGGTCTATATAGTTATATCACATTAATGAAGTCTATTTGTTAACAATCTTGACATATCCCGCCAAGATCAAAATTAAAACAAAACAACTCGTATAAAATCTATTGTACTTTATTCTATAGATAATAATACAATCTACGCCATGATTTTTATATATAATGTTACATACTGGAATTACTGGATACATTTTGTGTTTCATTTTCTTTAATAGAAAATTGTTTATTATCTGTATGTCCATGGGGGTGGAAATCGATTATCCATTATTTGTGAGATATAAATCAAGGTGTACTAAATCAAGCTGAATTGAACTTTTCCAATACGTCAGTGTAAATCTAAATTGCATTTTGGGGTTTATTTATATGTATTAATAACGCCTTCTGCCTCTTTGTAAAATAAAGTAAACTATGTGATCGTTTTATTGCATTAGTGTGTTACCCAAAAAATCTTATACAACTTAAATCATAATTACCTTTTACAAAAAGTTGATTGAAGATGAAGTTACTTTGTGAAAATCCATTTTGATTTAAAAAATTATAAACACTTTTTATTACCTGTCTAAGTTTCACTTTATTTGTTATTTTACAACTAGTTTCATCCTATTCGGACATTTTCAAACTAAATTATACACAGATTTTACTTTCATTTAAATATAAACTGAACTGAATAGAAGGATGAGTCACTTTATGGTTGATCATATAATTCAAATTTGTACAGATGTTATGTCTTTAAATGTAGGAGGTTTTTCAAGATAGTAAATTATATTATGGTGTGATTTTTATTAGCAGCAGGTTATCTGAATAAGTTTAATAACGGAGAATTATTTAAATCTATTTGGTCGTTTAATAAGTTGTAATTTTAATTCCTATTTAATTTATTAATTTCTAGCACTTCTAATAAATTAAGTTTTTTACTTTTCCCACAAGTATGTAATATTTTAGGTTGATGGTCGTTAGTTATTATGTGACCAGAATCTGTTAAATGTCTATAAAAGTTGGAATGTTGTTTTTGTGTGTGAATATGTTCTCTATATCTTACTCCGAACGATCTACCTGTTTGACCTACATATGAGGCGTTACATTCTGGGCAATCTAACTGATATACACCACATTTTTTAGAGATATCAGTTTTTTGTTTTGCATTGAAAAGATATCTGCCTATATTTTTGTTAGAACTAAAAGATGTTTTAATATTAAATTTGGAAGAGAGATCAAAATTATTTCCAATTTAATGAGGACATCTTTATACAAAAAAATAGGGCTCCCTATGGATTCGCCTCTTAGCCCCCTTTTATCCAATATATTCATGGATAATCTTGAAAAAATTATATTGGATTCTCCAATATCAAAAAAACATATTATCTTTTGATACAGGTATGTTGATGACATCCTAATAGGTTTTAAAGGGACAGACAGACAATTAAAAATACTCCCCGATTTTACCAATGACACACATAATAATATATCTTTTACTTTAGAAACAGAGAGCAATAATAAATCAATAAATTTTCTCGACTTAACTATAAAAAGACATAAAACATCATTTTCGTATAATATTTACCGCAAACCAATTTTTACAGACGCCACTATACCCTTTAATTCCTATAACCCTCTCTCCCACAAATTAGCCGCATATCAATCTATGACATACCGAGCCTTCAACTTACCTCTATCTGAGACAGATTTAAAAGAAGAATTAGACACAATAAGACTTATAACACATAATAACGGGTACCCTCAAAATATAATCAACAATCTAATCTACAAAAAACAAAATAAGTCTCTCTTGAAAGAACTGTATCCCACTATTAACGAGAAAATAGTTCAAACATACATTTCATTACCATATTCAGCTCTCCTATTCAATTAGCAATACTTTTTCCAAATTTAATATTAAAACATCTTTTAGTTCTAACAAAAATATAGGCAGATATCTTTTCAATGCAAAACAAAAAACCAATATCTCTAAAAAATGTGGTGTATATCGGTTAGATTGCCCAGAATGTAACGCCTCATATGTAGGTCAAACAGGTAGATCGTTCGGAGTAAGATATAGAGAACATATTCACACACAAAAACAACATTCCAACTTTTGTAAACAACTAACAGATTCTGGTCATACAATAACTGATGACCATCAACCTAAAATATTACATATTTCTGGGAAAAGTAAAAAACTTAATTTATTAGAAGCGCTAGAAATTAATGAATTAAATAGGAATAAAAATTACAACATATTAAACGACCAAATAGATTTAAATAATTCTCCGTTATCAAACTTAATCAGATAACCTGCTACTAATAAAAATCACACTATAATATAATTTACTATCTTGAAAAACCCCTACATTTAAAGACATAACATCTGTACAAATTTGAATTATATGATCAACCGTAAAGTGACCCATCCTTCTATTCAGTTCAGTTTATATTTAAATGTAGTAAAATCTGCTCGAAAATCTGTGTATAATTTAGTTTACTTGAAAATGTCCGAATAGGATGAAACTAGTTGTAAAATAACAAATAAAGTGAAAATTAGACAAGTAATAAAAAGTGTTTATAATTTCTTAAATCATAATTACGTTATTTTCTTGGTGTGTAAAAAGATTTTCTTCTGCCTTTATTTCTGCATTTATTAACAGTATCGGTTTGCCATTAAAATTATATAGTGTTATCCTAGTAAAAAAAAAAAAGATCTCGCATACAGTTTCAACACGGTTATCTCAAAATAAATTTTTTTGGTACATAAATCGTTTGTCACCTTCCCTCCTGCCCTAATTTTTTACACACAAATTACATACGTTAGGAAATTCGGTAACAAGTAGATATCCATAATACTGCGTAAAACTGTATATTTTGTAGTGGTTGAATATTAAACATGTATAATTTTCATGCCTATTATTTTGCGCAATATATGGTAATAATGTTTAATTTACTTCTGACATGGAACAAATTATTGTTCATTGTAATGCTAATGGCCTTCCGATATGCAACACGTATATCTTCCTCTAGGATATTGATTATACTCAATATAAATAAGTCAATATAGATTTGATATGTTTGCCGATAAAGCACAAATGACATTATTACGGCTTGTATATGTGCCGTATACAACAATTTTATTTAATATATTGTATGAAAATTATGAAATTACCAATCTTGAATACTAACGCTTTGTTATTGCCGGCTTTTTTTGCAAGGGTAATAATCTTGTGGCGTACTTGTTCACTTGTAGTTATAATGTTATTATTTCTTCATCTTATTTCATATGTTAGTACCCACTATAAACTATTTTCATGGATGTATGGATAGCAGATAATATGGAGAAGATATCGATAGCAACAAAATATTATTAGAGTGGAATGAAAAATAATATTAACTGAAAATTTTTTGTTAATTATTATTTACTAACTTTTTACAAATCTTATCACAGATAAGTATAACATATATCTTTTTAAACAATTATTTTCCCGGCTATTTGCCAAAACGCTAAAACTTGGATTACAAAAAAGATAATATGCACATTATGTTCAGTACTACTGACTCAATAATGTTATTTTTAATTTCAACTATTCTGTCTAGTAAAACCAAAAACAAATAAAACACAAGGTACTCACCAGTTGACACTCGCTTTAAAAAACTTTAAAATATCTACCGACACGTGTTTCTGCTTGCCATAGCTTCATCAGGGTAGCCAGCACATTTAAAGAATCCAAAGTAAGGAAACTTGTAAACCTTAATGTAATAAACATTAATGGCTTCAGAGAACAGAATAATTGAAATTATATAGTGGAAATACCCCTTAGGGTCAATGAAATAATTTAAAAACAAATTAAGTTCCTCTTCTATATTTTAACTTTTATCAAGAAGAGAAACTTAATTTGTTTTTAAAATATTATTAATTAATTATGTATGATAATATTGATTTGTCCAAATTAAAGTCTCTAAAATTTACCTTGGTTTAATTCGAATATAGTGGTAAACCCCACTAATTGGTGACCCCGACGTTATCGTTCGTTAGACCACGAGAATAAGTATTATTACTACTTGAAATTTTAGATCTAAATTTTCACGAATAAATTCTAAGTCCCAGAAACCTGATCCCGACGAGTAAGTCAACAGCAGACAATGATTACCCGGCCAAATCAATGCAAAGACAAGAACTTCAAGGCAACATTTTAGAAAGGATGTTTAAACCAGAAATTTGAGCACAAAAAAAGAAAAACAAGAAATTTTAATTTTCAAGGCAGTAAGTGCGTCTTGAATTATTATTCGATTATTTGGGGAATTTATTGCATACTCTTCCTGTTTATTGAAATTCTTTTATTATTATATCCCAAAATTTGTATTAAAAATGTCAATGTCAGTTCTAATAGAGAACAATTTCCAACGTCAAACAGTCAAAAAGTTTCCGGGAACAGATTGGTGCCATGATTATTTAAAAAGACATAAACATCTTCTAACCCAAAGAACATGTCAAGATATAAAGGGAGTTCGTGTTCAAACAACGGAAGAGGCAATAGAAGAGTATTTCGACAGGCTTGCAAAGAGTGTTGAAGGTATCCCCCCTGAAAATTTGCTAAATTACTATGAGACGAATTTATCAGACGACCCGGGGAGGAAGAAATGCATCTTCAAACATAGGACGAAATATCCCAACCGTATTTTGAATTCGACACAATCCGCCGTGTCTGTAATGTTTGCAGCTACTGCCGCTGGCGAACTTATGCCTCCCTACGTTGTATATAAGGCGGAAAGGTTTTATGATAGATGGTGCACAAGTGGACCCCACAGCGCTCGCTACAATAGAACGAAATGGGGATGGTTTGATGGGCCCACGTTCATGGAGTGGTTTGAAACCATGGTAGTCCCATGGACAAAAAAAAATTCAAGGGGTTAAAGTCATTATCGGAGACAACCTTTCGTCTCACCTGAATATTGAAATATTGAGAACCTGCCAAAAACTCAACATCCGTTTCGTATTTTTGCTTGCAAAGACAGTCCACCTCACACAACCACTGGATGTGGAATTTTTTAGATCCTTAAAAGTAGGTTGGAGAGTCCTAACGAACCACAAATTGCGAAATCTGCGGTCCACAACATTAAATAGTAATGATTTTCCAGTTTTGTTGTCTCAACTATTTGATAAAATCCACACCAAAGACAGAAGTATTATACAAAATTCCTTTAAAACATCAGGAATATATCCGTTAGATAAATTTCAAGTAACAAAGAAAATGCCAAAGAATAAAGTACAATACATTTTTGTCAATCCAATTATTTTGCCGTTGGTAGGTATCAAGATTTTATTTTTGGACATGTTAATTAATTGTCACCATTTTATTTATTCACCCTGTAGAATCCTGTAGAAACATGTCAACGAAAGCAAATTTGTTTATTTTTGTTATAAAATTTATAGGTGTCGCGTAATGGCATTTATTCATAGTTTGTAAAATTTATGCTTAATGCAATGGACTTAACATATTCATGGATGCCTGAATACAAAATGAACTGAAAACTAAGTACACACAAAATGTTGTAGAAGGTCGTTAAGCCTGCATGCAAAATTAAATTGCAGATGCTTTCAAAATGTATAATCTATTCGTGTTGTTGTTCTAAAAATAACTATTTAATATTGTGAATTTATATAAAGTGCTTCGAAAAGTTTACTTAGTTCATAATAATTATACCGTTGGGCTTATACCAGGTCTCACATGACTACAGCGAAATGGTCCTTCCATTTCGTTGATATACACTTTTCTCTAAATTTGCTCCATAACAAAAATAACGAGAATTTAAGGTACGCTCACACCGTATAATTAATTCGCAGAAAATACCTCACGAGAAATATTTCCCTAAAAAGGATTCTACTGCATTACCCTTTTGTAAGATTTTTAATTATCATAGTTTCATTCCAGGTTCGTACTCAGTGTACAACTCAATTTTTTTAATTAATACTAACACTGACGTAGTTTTCTACGAAACACCAAAATATAATATACTGCATTCACTGCACTGGAGTGCAGTATATGATGTTTTGGTATTTCGTAGAGAATTACATCTTTACATCAAAAGTTGTTTTGAAGTTGTTAACATATATCTTGTTTTCAGAAGTTAACAGGATAATTACAGAGAAACTAAAACGTTTTTAGTTTTAAATATATTGGGTCTAAATATAGAAGATTTTATATCAAATATCTCTCAAGGATCAGTACTAGTTTTTCTTTTAGCTACATCTTTCGAAACCCTATAATAAAAATTGCAGAACCATGCACATATATACAAGAAACCTCTACTTTTGATTTCAAAACAAGTAGCGACGATGTAAATAAATATCATTTATTGAGTATTTAGTTATTTACCCATGTTTTAATGAAATATTTGTCGGTGCTAAATGATTCAATGATGATGACTTACGTTTCTGTTTCATTTTGCAAAACATTCATCAGTATCAGGACTATAATCTCAATACAGCCTAGAAATTTAAAGTTATACACTCAAACCGTGTATAAACAATAATCTACCACAAAAAAATAATATATTTAATTTATGCATAATATTCATATAAAAAACTTAACTGACCGACCTGAATGTTTTTGTTCCAAATATACCATTTAACTAACTATTAATCGATACTAATTTCCTAGTTACAATATGATGAACTGTGTACCGTGATGATAATAATACATTGTGTAAATTATTGAACATAAACATAGTCTATATAGTTCAGTTGTTTCAAATTTGACACTGATTAGGGTATTGAATAAATGAAATTGTACAGAGAGCAGTGCCTATTATTACCTTCTTCTAGTATTCATTGTCCATTGACAAAAATGCTTCCTACTGTACTAGTGTATTTTTACCGAGTTTAAAAAATATATTTTTTACTAGATAAGTCAGTATCTTTGTGAAGTGTTGAGCATGGGTGGTCAAGTCGACGTTATATACATTGATTTTTCCAAGGCGTTTGAGAGATTTGACATGTTATCTTGCTAAATAAATTAATAAATATTGGGTTATCACATGAATTTGTTAATTTTTTATATCATGTCTAGGTAATAGATCACAATATGTTTGTTACCATGGTTACAAGTCTGTTGAGTTTACAAACGGAATCAGGTGTTCCGCAAGGATCAGTACTTGGCCCTCTTCCTTTCAACATTTTTATCAACGATATTGTCATAGAACTATACTATAAGTACCAGCTTTGTGCAAACGATTTAAAAGTATACAATGGAATTAATTCTCCTCACGATATAGAACTGCTTATGTCGGACTTGCAAAGTTTTTATAATTGGTGTTATGAAAATAATCTACCTATAAATGTTGACAAATGTAATGTCATCACTTATTCACGTAGACTTAATCTTCTCATTAATGAGTACAGAGTAAATGACCATGTTATACTAAGGGTTGGGTGTGACATTTGATAGTAAAATGACCTTTGTTAATCATATAAATGGTGTTGCATCTTCAGATTTTAAATCATTAGAATTTATAATTAGAAATTCCAAGGGTTACAAATGGTCACATATTAATATTTTTATTTAATGAATTTGTTCGAAGCAAACTTGATTATGCCGATGTAGTTTGAAACCCACACACGTATCAATCATTTAGATTCAATCCAAAGCAATTTTTTTTAAATACTTAGCTTTTATCGAGGATAATATTATTTTCCACTTATTGAAACTGGTAATAAGGTACTACTATTACTACCAAACAGATTCTCTCTCAATTCGCTACAAACTCGACGAGAGATGCATGGAATAGTATTCTTATAAAAATTATAAAATAATAAACTTGATTGCGTAGAAATATTAAGGTTTAACGAACTGCATGTTCCTTTCAAATCAACTCGACCACCAAATATTTCATATAAAATTGTCACGTACAAATTTAATTAATATTCTCCCATTAATATAATAAACAGCTGCCAATTACTTGGGGATCAGACCTTCCTCATCGTAGTAAAACTCAAGTTTGTAATAAAAGTAATTTTTGACGTTTCAAAAAAAGTCACATTGGTGGAATGTCACTAATATTTTTTTTTAGACATTTCAAATTTTAAGAAGTGTCAATCAAAATTCAAATTTTATATATGTTTACAAAATTTTAATTTGTAGCTTTATTTAAACATTTGAACGCAATATTATAATGGGTTTGTATAACAGGTATGATTTATAATCTTTCGTCACGGTTAAATTTCTTTGTAAAGTTAGAAATAGAAATGTTGGGGCCCGGTAGACCGCGTTCCAGGGGACCGATTTTGCTCATCAGCGAACTCAATCTCTTCCTCGACCTCTATAATGTGTGTACCCAATTTGAAAGCTTTATCTCAACAACTGTAGCTATTATCGCGAACCACACCGACACACAGAAAAATTTTTTTCTGTCTGAAATTTTGTGTATTGTCACAATTCGTCGAGATTCGTTCAGAAATGCAATAAAAATTTCAAAAATTTTTTTCACGAATACATACCTTCCTCACTTCGAGGGGTGAGGAAGTAATATCAAAGTTATAACCCAATTAATGAGAAAACAGATATTTTCGCCACTCTTTATTTTTAGATATTGAATATGCTCTTCCTTTCTGCATCTGTGACAATCGGAAAATTGTGCATTATGTGCATTAGCGTAAATTAACTGCTAATTCAGAGTTGTCAGTAACTAATTAATAGTACTTATGTTACACAGTAGCAATCAAACTAGAATGTTCGGTAAATTAAAAAATGTTTCATTATTTTGGAGAGCCCTTTCAACTTCATTGAAATGTAACACTTACAAACAATTTATTTAACCTCTGCAATATTGCTGGATAAAAACAGAGACGATCATTTTAATTATTACTACAAAGGGTTAAGCTATTTCACCTTAAAATTATATTTATGCAAAAAGTGTACGGAGTTTGTTGCTGAAAGACACTGAGAAAGTAGTTATGTCGCTTAAAATTCTGATAAATTATTTTAAAACGCGCTGTCTTTAAATATCTAACATCAGCAATTAATACTCTAATAAGTCCAACGGTAGGGTCCGAAGTAATTTAAAGTAGTTGATGATGTCAATCATCTTTTTTTTTTTTGAAAAATTGTCTTCTGCAATCAGAATAAAAATATACCCTTTCATGAAATACCAAAAACCTACTTTTATTTTCAGAAATGACCTTTAAAATTTTAGGATACCAGCGAGAAGTATTTCAGAAGAATGACTTCTCGCTCTCTATAAAAGTATCCGTGTTGTCTACTGTTTTGTCTCATCTGTAACTTAAATACGGTGTTTAAATAGATGTTAAAAGAATTGGCCCCCCCTACCCTTTTTTTCGGGTACTTTATGTAATCGACTGTTGTTACTAATAGTAATAACTAAAGCTGCAAATCGTTTCTGTGTATCATGGTCGTAGAGTACAGATGTACTCACTGTCGCCGGCATTCACCTTGACCGCGAAACTCTTTCTCCAGTCCAGTATTAGCTTTCGAGTTGTGTACACGTTAAGTCACTTGGGCGTTTTGCATATTGTTTTTGTGTTTTTATTTTATTTGTTGTACTGTTTTGTTGATATTAATTTAATAATAAATCATGGCAGACGTACGCAGGGGTAGAAAACGGCCATTTGCTGACAAAGTGAATAAATTCATAGGTGAATTCCCGGATTTATTCTATGATGGTGCTAAAATAATTTGTAAAGTGTGCGAGAAAGATTTGATGTGCTGGGATAAGCGTGATTGTGGACTTCACGTAAATAGTGTACACCATAAAAATAAAAAAAATGGCGTGCCTTCGACAACACAGTTTATGTTTGATTTACTATTAATGCTGATTGCCTGTGATGTTCCGCTGCACATACTCGATAAACAACCATTTCGAAAATTCTGGAATAAATACAATGCCCAGGTGAAGTTACCAGGTCGCACAACGTTATGTAACTATCTACCAACTGTACACGTAAACATGGTAAATAAGATGAAATGTGAATTAAAAAATACGGCTGTCGTTATCTGTTGATGAGACAACAGATTGTAAAAAAAATCTATTTTAAATGTTATAGTACGAGTACTGGACCCTCTTAAACCGACAGTTCCACTGTTGCTAGCTAGCAAAAGACTAAGTCAGTGTACTAGCGAAACAATTACCAGGGTGGTGCTGGAGATTTGAACTGTCAAAAAGTCAAGTGTTGATGTTTGTGACTGCTGGCGCCGTGATAATTCGTTTGGTAGGCCGTTTTTTGCAAGAATAAGATTGTATACATGCTATGTATAAAGTGCATACTTTACATCTTGTGGCAGAAACTATTCGAAAAGGTTCTCCAAAGGTGGATGCATTAATAGCAAGTACAAAAAAAAGTATTTCTAAAATCTCCTAAACGTCTCCGTGCATTTCATAGCAAGTGTGCCGGTATTCCTGAACCACCGTAGCCGATTCTTACACGTTGGGGAACATGGTTGCAGGCAGCTTTTTATTATGCTGAATATTTCCAACAAATAAAAGCTGTGATACTACAATTCAGTCCAGGTGAGGCCGCAGCTATTAAGGAAAGCCAGACAAAATTCGAAGATATTTTCATTGAAACAGCTTTAAATAATATTGCGAAGAACTATAAACCAATACATGAAAGCATAAAAAAATTAGAAAACTGCGTTGTCGTTAGCGGAGTCACTGCAAATAGTGGACGAAGTAAATTTACTGCTACACGCTATAGGTGACGCAACAAATTAGCGCTTTAGAGAAAAGTTCGCAAGTGTGTTAAAAATACACCGGTTTAATTAAGACAATAATGTGATGGTGCAGCCCCAGATCCGTTAAGTGCATTCAAAGACTACTTTACGTAGGCGTGTATTACATCAGTAGATGTCAAACGGTCGTTTCCAAAATATAATAATATATTTTTACCAAAGCGAACATCACTCATGGAGACAACCATAGAAACATACCTGATGCTGCAAAATGGCTACACATCTTCTCCAGTTTGTGATAATCAAGCTAGTTCATCAAGCTAGTTAAAATGGTAAGTTTTACATACATTGTTATAAATTGTAACAGTTTATTGTTTCTCGTATTAGTTAGTTTCGCATACGCCACTGTCCCGCGGAACATTTTTGACAGCCCTACTAATAACACAGGTACTTTTACATATTATTGTATTCGATTTAAAATTAGTAATATGGAATGCCCGTACCAATTGGCCAACTATAGAAAGCTTTTATCAAATCGATATGAAAACAGCTACTCCTGTATGGATCAGCTAGGTCACCTTTACGAAGTTACTACCACTTTTGGAACATCGTTGAAGATCTCAGTTTATCAATATTTTGTTGAAGATTACTTAATAAAAGTTGTGTTGCTAATAGTTTCATTATTAAAACGGCCCATCCTCTGACAGGAAATTCAAAACATTTGCATTTAATAAAAACTTTATCACGATTAGCACAGCTATGAAATTTATCACTCAATTTCTCTTTTATTCAAAATTTTAAAACCAGAGTGAGTGGATATCTCCTTGTATAAAGTTTCGAACATTTTGTTACCATCTTCAGACAAATTATTACATTTGTCTGAAACTTCAATCTTCTAAGTGTCAAGTTAATCAAATACTATAATATTTAAACTATATAAAAGGCAAATGCATTTTTATTTTTCTTTTTAACATTAACCACCATAGGTAATATCTTCTCGGCGAGAATTCGACTATGGGACCCCGAGTTGAAAGGCAAGTATCCTTACCGCATTACACAGTCATATACAGCGTGTTAGAAGTAAGAGTGCCATTATTCTAACAGGTGATATATTGGACTGAAAGGAAAGGAAAGGAAAAGAAAAGAGCGACTGAACATGTATTTCTCAAGTTGACCCTTTGGTAGCTCTATGATGCGACGTTGTCATATTCCCTCGCATATGCTCCTTTCTAAGAATGAGATACACACACTTTTTTCTCCGACACCCTTCGGCGTACAATATATTCTGCATCTACTACTACTTTGAGGAATTATAATTTAATTATTTTTTCTGGCAAAACCGTTCAATTTGCGACACCTATTGTATTGCTTGTGTTGGTTTTAGTCCAATACATCCCCTGTTAGTGGCACTCATACTTCTAACACCCTGTATAATGTACCCATACACGGATTACGTCGTACAAGTTTTGACCTTATTAATTTAACTTGTGATTTACCTCGTAAATTCGATTATCAAGATAGCAACCCTTTAATAACCGGATACCGACATTAATAAAAATATTTAACAGCCTGATATTACCGCCCATAAATCAGCCCCGGCCCATAATGACAACTTCGCCTACGCTGCTGTCAAAGTGCTTATTTATGTGGGCTCTATTTCCAATAATGACGTCTATTCAGAGGTCAAGTACTTCCCTAGTGTGTCTCTCCACTATATCCAATAAATTACATTATCAGCGGCAAACCTATCAACTAGCCTGGAATGATTAGCTAGAAATGAGGCGAGAGCAGGTCGTCATAGCTCTGTTGGCCCCTTCCGGCATAACCTTATCAAATCACCCTAAACTCTAACTGAATTTACCAGAAATGGTGTTTCTGTTCGCTAAGCAACTCCTTGTAACTCCCTTGGCGGAAGTTTCATTGCTACCGCTACCGACACTTCTTCCTGAGGCTCCGTACAATTGAACTAAAATTTACTGCTTTAGCCGAAGAGCACATTTAGGAGAGGTTTATAAGGTATGGATTTTATATCAAAGATTAAATTTTTTTGACAAAAACCTATTTACAACAAACTTTACAGTTTTATTTCATATAATAGACTAGGGAATGTATTTAAAAAATTCTGTAAAATTCTTTCGGCTTTTAAAATATAGAAGCAGGCACCGGGCCGACGAAGTGTATATTTACTTCGCCGTTTTGAGCCTGTTTTACATTTTATTTTATCGATTTTGATAATAACAAACCTCGAGATGAGAGGTAAGTGCACTTACGTCTCGACGACGGATTCATAACAAGCTTGAACTGTTTTCTTAACCACCCTTTCATTCACCGAAGTAACCCCCCTGTAAATTGATGATTTTGTATTAGGCGTAAACAGAGACGAGACTCATTAAAGCACATCTCAGGCCTCAACATTTCAATACGTCATCTACGTCAAACAAATTTTCAATTTGCCCCGTGCGAATTTTTAATAATAAAGTGATTTTGAAAGAGGTATATTCGTAGGGTTACGAGAACCCGGGAAATTGTGGATAAAGTTGGCCGAAATCCGTCAATAGTGATTCGATATTGGAATGCATTGAATGAAAAACAGAGGTAAGGTGCTAATGTGTTCTGTCGTGGCCCACAAGATCTCGGGAACTTTTACCAATCGAACAACGAATCTATTATGTAGCGGTTGAAATATCCACCCCTTCAGCACACATTATAAATATGGCATTCGATACCGGCGACTGACCAACGGCTTTCAAGGTCGCTGTTGTTAAACCTATCTACAAAAGTGGGGATAGGCTGGACGTGTCTAATTATCGGCCAATTTTCTTAATATCTAACGTGGTAAAAGTTTTCGAGATAATACTAAAAAAAAGAATTACCGATTATCTTGAAAAATATAATATTATATCAGATAAACAGTATGGTTTCAGAGAAGAATTATCAACTAGTGATGCAATTTCTCAATTAACAGAAAAAAATAAATAAATCATACAGTAAATGATAAAAAAACCATGCTTATGTGTTTTTGTAGACCTGAAAAAAGCGTTTGACACGGTTAGCCACGTCCAGCTTATGCGCGTTTTACAGAATATTGGTTTCCCAGGAACGCCATATACGCTTATGTGTAATTACCACTCAAATAGAACGCAATCTGTGAATATTAATGATACTTTCATTGACTTTCACACTGTCGAATATGGAGTTCCTCAGGGAACCGTTTTAGGACCAATACTATTTAACATCTACATAAATGATTTGTATAAATTGGAAAGTGAAGGTAGAATACTAAGTTGTGCTGATGACACAGTGGTCCTTTATGAGGATGAGTCATGGATCACGCTTAAACAGGAAGTATAACGTGATTTTAAACAAATAATAAAATGGTTCAATAGTAGACTTTTAACCATAAACTTAACAAAAACCTACTATGTTCCCTTCACATCATATAAAAAATACCTACCAACGTACAACAAACTTACCATAGATGTAGATCCAGAAGAGGGTATAAAAGTAGATATTGCATCAGTCACCCACATAAAATACTTAGGAGTATACATAGACAGCCATCTAAAATATATACATATTAAATATGTTATAAAAAAAATAGGTTTTTATTATACAAATTTATATATTTTTCTAATATCCTAAAAATTAAGCAGTTAAAATCCTTTATTATTCCTTAATTGAAACTCACCTAACATATGGCATAATTGGATGGGGAGGTGCTACAAATAATTTTATTGACAACCTGCAAATAGCACAAAAACACGTGTTAAAAATAATTTATTGAAAATCTTTTACTTACCCTACAGAAGATCTTTATAATGAAACCAATATATTTGATTTGCGTCAATTGTATTGCCAAATAATTTTAGTAAAGCCACATAAAAATAAAAAAGAGTTAGTAAAAAAATGAACATGAACATGACACTAGATATAAAATTAATTCTGCCCGAATTGCCTAAAACTAATAAAAGCATAGCACAAAGATGCTACATTCTTGGGACCGAAACTATATAATATTTTGCCAATTGAAATAAAACAAATTAATTCAAATAGTCTATTTAAAAAAGTAATAAAAAAATGGATACATAGCAAAAATAAATTAGATATACACAACATAATAGACATGAAAATACATACACTTTAAAGTCAAAATGTTAGTAAGTATAGTTAGTTAAATATGAAATTTGAAATGATTAAGTACCTATATTTAATTATTATGTACATATACTTATGTTGTAAATTAAGACAGCAGCGGCTTAATTATTATTGTACCTCACTACTCAAGGCGCTGCCCTTTTATCGAGAGGTATAATGAAAAGTCGCACTACAACACTTTTTATACATATATGTAGAGTATTATAATGCTATTTAACTTCCACACACAGACGTATTGTCTTTCGTGGATTATTTTGTTTATTTACTTAAGGATTAAGTAGCTTGTACAATAAGTGTAAAATTTTTATATGAACTCTTTGGTGAATAAATTATTATTATTATTTTTTTTTTTTCGGTTTCCCGATGCCGGTCAGTCCTCCCGTGGCCTCCGACGCCTCACGGGAGTCGCGCCGGCGCATCAACTACAGCCACCCCACATCCCGCAGGGTTAGTGACTGTAGATACCAGAATCGTGTGCCCTAAGCAGACGGAGAGAACCCAGAATGACCGCCTTCTGCATTTGACCTGCCAGCCACTCGGCTGGTTTTTGACAGGCCGGTATGATCTTCAGTTCCGAGAGCAGCGTAGGCTTTATCCCTCCGAGTACACCGATAATAAGGACGACCATTTTGACCGAGTAGCCTGGGTACAGCACTTGGAGCTCGTACCGGAGATCGCGATATTTGGTCCGTTTCTCCTCCTCCTTCAAGGTGATGTTTTTCTCCGCAGGTGCCGAGAACTCGATTACATACATCACCTTGAGTTGATGGTCGAGGAGGACTATGTCAGGCTTGTTGGCTTGGATTAGCCTGACAGTCGGGAACGAGTAGTTCCAGTAAATCCGGCATTTCTCGTTCTCGACAACGGACTCAATCACAAATTATTTTTTTTTTTTTTTTTTTTTTTTCGGAATATCCGATGCCGGTCAGTCCTCCCGTGGCCTCCGACGCCTCACGGGAGTCGCGCCGGCGCATCAACTACAGCCACTCCCCACATCCCGCAGGGTTAGTGACTGTAGATACCAGAATCGTGTGCCCTAAGCAGACGGAGAGAACCCAGAATGACCGCCTTCTGCATTTGACCTGCCAGCCACTCGGCTGGTTTTTGGCAGGCCGGTATGATCTTCAGTTCCGAGAGCAGCGTAGGCTTTATCCCTCCGAGTACACCGATAATAAGGATGACCATTTTGACCAAGTAGCCTGGGTACAGCACTTGGAGCTCGTACCGGAGATCGCGATATTTGGTCCGTTTCTCCTCCTCCTTCAAGGTGATGTTTTTCTCCGCAGGTGCCGAGAACTCGATGACATACATCACCTTGAGTTGATGGTCGAGGAGGACTATGTCAGGCTTGTTGGCTTGGATTAGCCTGACAGTCGGGAACGAGTAGTTCCAGTAAATCCGGCATTTCTCGTTCTCGACAACGGACTCGATATCTCCGGGGACGTAAGGCAGCACTGGTGTCTGGTCTACCCCGTACGAGTGCCTTAGATGGTAGTATAGCACTCGTAACGCCGCGTTATGCCGGTGGATGTAGGCCGAAATCGCATATATAGGGCATGCAGATAGTAAGTGCATGAGCGATTCCGGCGCCTGATGGCAGGTCCTGCAGTTGACATCAGGAACCTCTACACGCCACACGCGGCTACGGTAGACCAAGGTGTTGATAACACCATCTTGACAGGCCATAATGAATCCCTCGGTCTCCGACTTAAGCCCTGCTGACCTTAGAAAGGCGAAGGTCAGCCTGGTCGATAAACCCAGTGTTTCTATGTTCTTATAGAAGACACCATGCTGGGGTTTATCGACGTGCTGCCGAAACAGTTTCTCCTGTTCGGCAGCTCTAATTCGGGCTTTCAGACGATTTGGCTGAAGTTCGGTGACTGACTCAACATCAGCACCTCGCCGGCCACCTCGCCTGATGTCAAATGCGAGATCGAGTTCATCTGCGGCTCTTTTTGCTGCCTTGAACAATCCTGCTCCCACTCCTACAGTTTCGTGATGTTTTACGAACCGCAAGAGGGGATCTGAGCTCCTGAAGATGTTACATGCCATACTCAGTACTACTCTGCCATGCGTACACTCCAGGCTCAAGAGTCCTCGGCCCCCCCGTTGACGTGGGAGGTACACACGAGGAACGGACGATCTAGGATGAATACTTCTGTGAATATTCATCATCTTGCGGGTATCTCTGTCTAATTGGCGCAGCTCATCTACCCTCCACTTTACTACTCCGAAGGAGTAGAGCAGAATCGGAACGGCAAGCATATTAGTTGCAGACACCTTGTTCTTCCCCGAAAGTTCGGAGGACCAAATCTTTCGGAGGCGGTGTCTGTACTTGCCGCGGAGAGATTCCTTTATTTGTGTTACATCCTGGATGTGCCTTTGTTGTACACCCAGGTATGTATAGGTCTCTCCGGCATCCAGATGTCTTAGGATGCTTCCGTCTGCGAGCTGCGCATCTTCAGGGAATTCCCCGCATCGTCCTCTCTTGAGGTGGACGACTGCACATTTGTCCAACCCGAACTCCATACCAATTGCCCGCGTATATTCTTCGACCACCCTAAGAGCGTTTTGTAGTTCGCGCTCTCCGGAGGCATAAAGTTTAAGATCATCCATATAAAATAGATGGGTGACCTTATGCCTCCGGTCGCTGGGTGGTCCAGATTGATATCCGCGGGTTTGGCGGAGCCCAACAGACAACGGCAGCAGTGAGATGCAGAAGAGGAGAGGACTCAGGGAGTCACCCTGGAAAACTCCTCTCCTAAATGCCACCTGCTCTGTCGTGACCCGCTGTGCACCTGATGTTATGGTGAAGCGGGTCTTCCAGAGCGGCAGCAGCTGTTCTATGCATCTCACTAGTGGTGCTGGTACCGCAAGACATTCGAGTAAGTGCAACAATAGCTGATGCGACGTTGTATCAAATGCCTTGCGGTAGTCAATCCAGGCCATCGATAGATTCCGCTTGTATTGCACAGAATCCTGTGTAATACAGCGGTCTATCAGCAGGCTGTCCTTGCAACCTGCCATGCCCTTCTTGGCACCACGCTGTTCGTGTATCTGCTGGAAGACCGGATCAACAGACCTCAGTGTCCTAGCATACAAGATACGTGTAAATATCTTGTAGCAGGAGTTAAGGCAAGTGATCGGCCTATAATTCCTCGGGTCGGAGAGATACCCCTTTTTGGGGATAAGCACAGTACGTCCCTCGACGAACCAGTCCGGAATCTGCTGCCCCTCGTTCAACCATGAGTTGAAAACTCGCGCCAGACGACGGTGAGTGGAAGGAAATTTCTTCCACCACCAGTTGTTAATGCCGTCTGGGCCCGGGGCAGCGAAGTTCTTGGTACCAACAAGTGCTTGTTGGACTTCCTCCGTACTGATTGCCGGGCACACTTCTTCTGGCTCTTCAAGATGTCTGTGACACAGAGCCTCGAAGTGTGCAATTGATGGAGTGTCGCTATTGAATGGACGTGTCGTTTCGTAGATTCCTTTCCAGAAGGTTTCGACATCTTCTACAGTCGGCGGATTCTCGACGACACGCTGTGGCTCTTGAAAGAGGCGGGAAGGATTCGTACGGAACAAATTGTTTTGTTCCATACTCCTCACCCGCCTCCTCAATGTTTTCTTTATCGCCATGAGTGCTCGGATCCTATCTAGACAGTGCTGCTTGATGGTAAGCATCACTGTCAGATTTAGAGTATGGTGTTGACGTCTTAATCCAGCTGCTATGCGCCGGATTCTGGGAGTAAAGACCCTCCCAGTCGTCTTATATTCCACCACACTCTGGATCCGAGAAGCGTGTTGTCTGGCCGACTGTATTTTGCCCTCGATTTTTTGTACACGCCGCTTGGCTTTCTCGACCCCGTGATTGGTTGACCTCTCACGGGGGACGAGTTGCTTCGCGGCGTTGTACACGGCACTGTTGATTTGCCAGATGTCGGCATCTTCCGGAATTTCCTCATCGATGACCTCGTCCATTCTAGCCAGGTCTTGTGGCTTTAGGTTAGCCCTGGTGTTAAGGCTAACCCTCGTCCTTAAGTCTACATCGGTGAACTCTAAAGGATGTTCCCCATCAGCTGGTAATTGCCGCGGTGGGACTGCGGCTAGCAATTCTTCCGGCTGACGGGGTGCCCTTACGTAACCTGTCCTGAGCAGAAAGGATACTTGATCTCTCAGATGTTGTTGAGAGAAGGCGCGATGCTCTGGGTGCATTTCGCACCAAAGTGCATGCATTCGCGCCATGTATCCCCTTCGCTCAGGTTCGCTACTCTCGCGGCAGGTCAGCAAGTCATCCCGAAGTTCCCTCGTCCACTTAAAGCGTCCGTGTACAATGCCAATGTCGTCGTTGTTGAGACTATCCGGTGAGGCCCCTCCCGCCTGTCTCTGACCCCCATCCGCTTGGGGTCGATCGTGAGGGGCCCTTCTTCTTAGTTCATAAGGAACCCGAAGTAGAAGGGGTACCAGGTGGTTAGCCTTGGTACCCCCGGCCGACATTAGTCAGGCAGAGTAGCCTCTGCCTGTCCAGGGTGCACCAACGTGGAGGTTGCCGACCTTGCACCCTTACAAATTATTATTATTATTATTATTATTATTATTATATTGTTTTCCAATCAGAATCATAATGAAATTTTAATCATTTGATATGCCTTCTAAGATCAGTTTTTTTACCAAAAAAATCGTTAAAATATTTTAACTATTATTAAGTGGTGCATTTTCTGTCATGGTCCAAAGAAAACGAAAGTTTTTATTTTTTCAATAGTTTTTTCCGATTTTATCGATTTTGGATTCAAATTGTAACCAGAAGAATACTGTAAAGGCTTCATATAATCCATTCAATTGTCTCATAAGAAACAAGATGGCGGAAGATAAAAAAAATATTAAACAAAAGTAATTGGAACTTACAATTTGCATTTTAGTTCCAAACGTGTTTGTCCTATGATTATGTTCTTTTTATATTACCAATCCAAACATCTCCTAATTCGATTAAGCATTTTCAATGTATTGATATACAGTATGTGTATTGAATTATTACTTATTAGTAGAGTTGGCAAAAATGCGCCGCAAGACATAGGCGTACACATCATAATAAGTGTAATAAAAGAAATTATCTAGCCATAAAAGCAATAAACTGTAACAATTAAGAACAATGTATGCACATTATTGCTTATTAGTAGAGCTGGCAAAAATGCGCCGCAAGACATTGGCGTACGCATCATAATAAGTGTAATAAAAGAAATTATCTAGCAATAAAAGCAATAAACTGTTACAATTAATAACAATGTACGCACTTGTCGACGTAGAACGCTTGTAGCAGAACACAAAGAAAATACCAACCATGTGTTATTCTCCATAATAGCAAACTTACTAGTTTAGTCCACATCTATTTCATTTACCTAAGGTCAACGGTTTATTTATTTGTCTAACCTCACTTTAAGAATCATAGAACAAATAAATGGTGCGATCTGGTCATTCTAAGCACAGATGAAGATCCCACAGATTTCTTATCTTATCTACATGTTGATCATTAATCAATGTGTTCTGTCAATTTTGTATTCTATGATCAATGACCGCTAATTTGAACTCAGGATATCTGTAACTTTTAGCACCAAGGTTTGAAACTGCAACAATAGATGGCGGGATCGGTAGTAAAATTAATTTAATTTAAAATGAGGAAAAAAAGATTCCTAGTAAGTTTTTTGTAACAGTTCTTATGCTGTTTCGGATAAGAAATAGACTTTTTGAGGGACATTTGCTGATGAGAACTTGATCAACCGATTTAAACTTTGCAACTTGTGGAGAACCTTTTGGACTCCCAATTTTTCTATTGCATAGGAAAGTGTGTCCTGGTCTTTTAAGGTGCAAAAGTTTAAAATAAAACAAAAGCCTCCGAAATTAGTGTTTGATTACCAGCCCGGACTCACTCAGCTAGCCGTTACGTTACACGCTTTTCCCCCATATAAAGTGATGTATTGACCAAAAACTTCCAACCTGTTGTCCACGCAGAACTCTGATAAAGTCAATCTATACTAATGCCTTGAACACAGTACAGGTTTCATGAAATGTTAAGACACCTGAGGTATGTATTTTAAATGTTCCGTACAAAAGATTTTTATTGTCTATTACCCCATGTACCGGCCCTGAACGCGCGGAAATTGACCGGTGTCTAGTTATGACCGCTGAAGATTGGATCCATATTTTCTACTGAAACCATTACCAAAAATTGAATCCTTAAATTATTCCAGAAACCCATGAATATTAATAATACTGAACTCGATGGAAGCGAAAATTACTAACTCTATATGTTACAATTGTGACATCCAGATTCATAACCTAAAATGACCTAATTATATTATCGGAGTTCATCGTATTTTTTTCATTGAATAGGATTATATTACGTGAGGTGAACAGGTACGAGCATATTTAATGATGTACTGATCTAGTTGCCCTTAATGAAATTTATAAATTAGTATAATTAAAAAGATATTTAATCAAATAGGAGATTATCCGGTTAATTGCCGGGCAGAATCACGTAATCAATTAAGTGGGGTATTTTGGCCAAAACCGGGGAATACATTTTTAATTAAAACTGTAATAAATGCATTAAATAATCTCCCACAATTATTTTGTATTTCAGTTTTAATTAAACTAAACTAGAAATTAATTTCGCGATTTATTATTAAATAGTGTAATAAATTATTACAATTTTAGACAGTAACGTTCTTTACCACTTTAATTTTTATAATTTAGCACCACAGCTATGTGTGTACAGTTTATTTCAAAATATTTGCATTTTTTATATTGCAAAAAATGAGTTTGAAATAAACTAAAAGAGCGCTTATCCTACTATCGAGGGCTCCAAAAAAACAGAACCTTTATTTTTTCAGTAACTTCCTATTTTCTCAGTCTTTGTCTCATATTGTAACCATAATAATACTGTACATATATTTTAATTTCCGAAATTTCAAAAACATGTCACCACAAATACACTAAGAGCCTACTTTGAGTCTCAGTTAATACGAATCGGATGAGCATGTATTTCTCTCTCTCTCTTTCTCTTCATCACTGTCATAACAATGGTTTCCTTATATATTATCATCCGATTAGTGTTAATCTAGACTCAAAGTACTGGCCTTAAGTGTATAGTATTAGACGTAATACATTGAAGGAGGACTAAAATTTGGCATCGTATCGCGCGCCGTATGTTCTGTTGACTGCATGACAGCTATAGTCTATTTATTTCCAAGATAGACTGAATATAAACAAAGAAACCAAATAACTGCTCACTCTTATACATGACACGCCTGATTAAAATTCTGGAAAATAGTCGGGGTTCGTCTTCCTCGAATTTACTGCTAGTAGACCAATTAAGAAAACGAGGCGTTTCGCGGTCCGATCTGATTACGTAAACATCACGCTCAGCTTTATGTTTTCGTCCAGTCTATCTTGAAAATAAATAGACAGTAATTTCGACAGGTTGTCTGTCTCTGATTTTCATTACTACGTTGCCGTTTAAGAGACCCATGTCTAATAAGTAGAGTTGGCAAATCGGTCCGCGAGTCACGGGCGGTACTAGGTAGAGAAATACCCAAATACGTAAGCGAGACTTGTTTACTATTTTACCAGACTAACATTTGATTTTAGTTTATTGTTATGCCTCGTGGTGTGTACAACTTAATTTATTCCTCTCCGTTGTATTGTTGAAATTTCATTTGTTGTATTTTTTTTTTATATTAATTTAATAATAAAGTTGTCAGACCTGCCCAAGGGTAAAATTTATTCCGAATTTATTCTACAGTGGTACTATAATAATTTGTAAGGTGTGCGAGACAGACCTGATATGCCGGGTCTTCTAAAATTCTATTTTAAATGTTATAATACGTGTAGTGGACCCTCTTAAACCAACATATCCACTGTTACTAGCTAGCAAAAACTAACTGAGTGTACTGACCAAACAATTACGCGGGTGGTGCTGGAGACGTTAGAAAAATTTGACCTGTCAAAAAGTCAAGTGTTGATTTTTGTGAGTGATGGTGCCGAGACAATGCGTCTGGTAGGCCGTTTTCTTCAAGAACAAGGTGGTAGATTGGTACATGTTACGAGTAAAGGGCATGCTTTACACCTTGTGGCAGAAACTATTCGACAAGGTTTTCCAGAGGTAGATGCATTAATAGCAAGTACAAAAAATGTGTTTCTTAAATCTCCTAAACGTGTTCGTGCATTTCATAGCAAGTGTCCCGGTATTCCCGAACCACCACTGGCGATTATTACACGTTGGGGAACATGGTTGCTTATTATGCTGGATATTTACAAGCAATAAAAGCTGCGATACTACAATTCAATCCAGACGAGGCTGCAGCTATTAAGGAAAGCCAGACAAAATTCGAAGATGTTTCTGTTGAAGCACCTTTAAAAACTATTTACAAGAACTATAAAGGATTACATGACGCCAACTTACGAAACAGTGTGTTGTCGTTAGCGGAGTCACTGCAAATAGTGGACGAAGTAAATCGACTGCCACACTCTATAGGTGAAGCAAAAAATTAACCTGTTGGAGAAAAGTTCGCACGTGTGTGAAAGCAAGACACTGGTTTCACCAGATTAAAACAAATTTTTGCATCTGCAGATCCATTAAGTGAGTTCAAAGACTATTTTAAGTATGCTTGTACTACATCAATAGATGTCGAACGGTCGTTCTCAAAATATAAGCATATTTTTTCACCACATCGAACATTACTCTCGGAGACAACCATAGAAACATACATGATGCTACAAAGTTTTTACAGTTTGTGATAACCAAGCTAGTTCCTTAAGCTAGTTAAGAGGGTAAGTTGTGTCAGCGGTGCAAATTTAGGATGGAGCTTCCGCAGCAAATTTCGATATGTGCATAAAACTTTAAACCCAAAATTTTTATTTAACCTCGTAATGTATTTGCTTCGAGTATATTCCTGCGTTAATTTTCAGAATACACGATTTTATTTAATAGAAATGTCTCACGCACGTTATTTATTTGTACAAATCGTAAAGAAATATTTCATATCTTATTACCACAATGCGCTTTTAATTCAAGATGACGTTTGGCGTTGTTAATGTGGTAAAACATTAATTTTCTAATATACACCGTGCACTTCAGATCCATCAACTTGAAATCGGCAAACCGAGAAACAATTTTGTGCAGTTCAACTGTCTACAAAGATGAACAAAAATGCGACATATTTGTTCCTATTTATTTTTAATCACCCGGCGTCTACACACTGTGACGTTTGCAGATAAACTGAATGGTGAATAAACACGGTCAAGATCCCGCTGTGCGTTCCTATGAGAGCACACACAGACAGGGTCAAAGTCGGGATTTAAACCCTGTAGTCCGCAGGCAGTAAAACCAACTACCTTTGTCACCTAATATCTAGCCCACTTTGCTACCGAGCTCAGTAGAATACTTGAAATAATGTTTTCCTCGTATACTAAAACCATCAAATAAACTCACCAGACGTCTAATGGTGTGAGAGTATTATCTCGGTGGCCAGATTTATTTGTTTGTACTGAATATGCTGTCGGTTGCTGATCAAAATAAGAAAAAGTTTGTCATGTTATGTAGTCATATGTAGTGTATCTTTTAATTTATAAAAAGTATTGCGTTCAATGTATATGCTATGCTCGATAAGAGTAAGTCTTTTTTAGTGATTTTTTTCCCGTATCACATTTATATACGTTTCAGGTAACCCTTAGATGATCAAGGAACGTGTGGCCCCACTCACATTTCCTTTATCTCAAAGTATGTGGGGTAAATCACGCGATAGATAAGGATACGGACTTATCAGATTACACTTTTACACGTGTTATCTGTGGAATCACATGCATTCTGTATGCATGCCTCAACTAGCAGCTAGAATTCTAAATGTTACATAACATGTTTTGAGGATACAGTGCTTACTCTCATTGATAAATGTGTCGAATAACATATATCTAAAAAAATTTCAGGATGAAAATACGTTCTTATATTGGTAGTAACTTTTTCTAGGCCTTAGTCAATGTGCACATAGTAACTAGATCTAATTTGGCTCTGACTAAAGTTATAACATATTTATGTAGAATTTTTGACTGAATTATTTTCATTTGCATGTTCAGACATCGAGTATGTAGACTGATCTTAATCGAGAGTTGATTTATATTATACTAAAAATATAAATATTATCCGGAGCTTATAAATAACCTGCCGAGTTCATAAAAACGGAAGTATATATAATTGTGAAACGTCAGCATCAATCAAGTCGATTCTTAAAACGATCCGAGTTCCACATTTATAAAAAAACATGTTATGAATAAATTGTGTCGGAAGGGAGAAAAATTTCTTCTGCCATTTACCATTATCTTTGATATGAGTATAAAGAAAAGATATTATGTGATTAGGGTCCAAGTAGGGATGATGCGTTGTTTTCTGTTTGCTTTTGTATTTTTAGTTTAAGTTTTTATTGTTTTTTGTTGTTTCAAAATCAAGCAAGATTGAAAAAAGTTGTAAACTTTAGGAAGTCTAGAATAACTTGAAACAAGAAAAGTGTAAAAGGATTTATGAAGAAGAATTTTAATAAGTCAATAATGATAATCAATTTGTTGCCATATAGATGAAAAATCCAAGTACACACAAATATAATCAGAGTTTTATCACCAGTTGATACAATTATTTATAAAATTGCTTACCTTTTATAGTTGTAGGGAAGACAGCAATGTAGATACCTCACGAGTGAATATTTTCATAAGTAACTTAGTTTCGACACCTCCTTACTTGTGTAAACACGCTTATATAAAACAAAGAGAAAATGATAATTCAACATCAACAGTATTAATACAACATCGGAACGAGTTAACCTACCAGCATCCCGTGTCCATTAGCATCAGTGCTCCTTGAGACTTATACGTGGGAAGTCCTAGAATTTAGAACCTAGATGGAAGTATCGAGAGTGCGGGAGAGAAGCTTTGACCTATACCATAGACGTAAATCGAAAATAGTAGCTACGGGGGTGAAACTAAAAGTGTGTATCTGACCAATGCGAGCGTTTATTTTTATAAGGATAAAATGGCAGGCTAGTATATGGATAGATTGATATGAGGGTATGACTATTGAATGTTTATGTAAGCTCGGACAACGAGAGTCTTTGTTATTATAATGAAAGTAATTAATAATGTGTCTGGGTAATAAATAATAAAATTAAAGATGACTGTCTCAGCTTCAAGGCATTATGGGAAAACTTTTGTTACAAGGAACGTTGATCGAATTTAAAGATATTGATTTATTGACAATCTTCCACAACTTATATTTATACGTTTCGATCATCTCTACTAGTCCTGGCAACCGAAACCAGTTCTCAGGATAATCGGTTAATCGGTTTTGGATATTCACGGTTTTGTACAAAATCGAATACCAGTTATGTAGATAACCGGATATTTGGTTTATCTGTTATCCGGGGAACCGATTACTCGGATAACCGAATTATGGAATAGCTGGTTATTCAAATAAACCGGTTAATCGAATCAAGTATTCGGATAATCAATTAAAATGCGTTTCTTTTATTTCAAATGTTGTTAAAATCTGAAACTACAGACGGGTAGGTGACCACCGGCGCTTCTTTAGTTGAGAATTTACATAAAATCTAATAATATTTTGTATTTTGTCATTTTTGTCGCAATTTGCGAATATTAATTAGACAACACAATAATACACAACCACAACACTTAAATAGTCTAGTTGGACTTTCATTATGACATGACTCATGCATAGCGTGCGCTGTGCGCATGCTCTTACATCCGAATATATAGTATTTACTTTAGGTGTTTAATGTTTACCTATACCTAATTAAAAAAAGCTCTATAAAATTGTTGTTCGAGTTTTTTTATACCAGTACCTACTGACTTACTGAAATGAAGATATTGTATTATTTTGTCTTCTAATATCCATATTCTAAACTAAATCTAAGCTACCTTCTTTTTAATCGGTTTTTTAAATATCCAATTAACCGGTTTTCGGGTAACCGAATAGCCGGCTTTTTGGATATCCGAATAGTCGGTTTTTCGGATAACCGGTATCCGAGTAACCAAATATTCGAATTACCGGTTACACAAGTAACCGCATTTGATCATTATTTGGAAACCCGGTTTTATCCGAAACCGGTTTTTGAACAAACCGATTAACCGGTTCACTAATTCCCCGTTTTTGCTAATCTCTACACATGCTGAGACGTACTGGGATATACCGTGCACATATAAAATATGCACAGTACCTGAATGCGTATTAGTGGAATTGGATGCACCCATTCCGAAAAAGCCATCACCTAAATTAATACTGATTGCGGATATTTTAGATCATAACGATATGTAGCTGTGGTAGCCATGTTTAATTTTACAATTTGTTACCTAGACGTATAATTAATTATTTTTTTTTTATAATAACCAACGAGGTCACACTCCCCATCTACCAATATCTATCCCTATACTAGCTATCGTTTTATACTTTTAATAACAAACGCTCTCATTGGTAAGATACCACCTCTTAGCTCCACCTCTCTTTTATAGCATAACTGGCGCCCTTTACCAGTAAGCGAAGAATAAATGACACTCTTTTTTTCGCCTACAAAAACCTTGGAATCCAAGGTTTTTGTACCCATCTGACCGTTTTTTAGGTACTCCGAATGATAGAAAATATTTTTTCAACTTTAACGCCCTTGTAGATTAAGAATGGGCAATATTTTACCAGGATGTATTTGCCTCAATCGTTCTATTTTGACTTCAAGAATCTCCAGTTAAGGGCTGGTCCCATTATTAATGGGATACCCTGTAAATTAGTGCCCCGATTTCAAACAACAATACTCATAATGATTCTATAAGTTTTTTGATAAATAATACCTAAAAAAAGGTACTTTTTGTTTTTTAACAAATTCACGTAATTATTTTCTGAGTTCATTCATATTGATCAATAAACATAATTCTTGTTCGTATTCAAATATTATTCAAAAGCATTGTTCCTAGTTAATTCTACTTGATGGTGACTTAATTTATTGTTCTGATTAATTTCTCAACTAAGTCTGTTTACTTCATATAAATTACCATGTCCAGTATTTTTTCTATTTTATCTTTGTCTAACTTAACATGTAAAACGAAACCATAAATTCATTATTCGTATTATAAAACAAAAGCAAGATATACTCGAGTATAAAAACAGACGTGTTGAGGAATTACTTTTATGTCTGACCTACATAGATATATATTCTATTTTATACAAGCCTGCATTTCTATTGTGGAAAAGATCGCGTGCACTGGCTTCCGCTATATTAGAATTGAAATTAGTTTGAACACCAGATACAAAAAACTAAAGAGATCTGTTACTAAACAAAACACGAATCTTTAGCGGATTGAAGTTTTACATGCCACAGTAAAATGTACGTAAAGTTTGTTTTTATTAACGAGTTTGTACCTGTTTTAACATATTAGGAGCTAGTAATAAAACTGTCGACGGAGTGTCCTATTTAGTTGTATTTATGGAAATATTATTTGTTTCCTAATGATCAAAAAACTAATGGGAAACTTCTTCCTAGTATATCAGTAAAAATATGTTGACATTTCAAGCTTTTTAAAACCTTTTATCCTTCTAAAAATTGGCCATGTATGTAGGCCAACGACACAGCCATATACTGAGTGTCAACAAGATCATGTATCAGCCTGCTATTTTTTTAAATTGAAATAAAATTATCAAATTTAAAACTCACGTATAAGAAGTAAATGAACTTATTTTGACGTACATATATTATGAATACCAATGTCATCAATTTTGAATTTTTAAATGGAACACCCTTTATACTTATTCTGCTTATGCATGAAATTTTACTATATAATAAATTAACATTTTTGACAGTAATTGAAACTCTGTATAATAAAAATTTTCCAAGTAGGCATCGGATATGATAATATGGTTCATTTTTGATATTTGAGTGCAATATGAAGTGAATATTTTTCATTAAAATGAAATTATTTGAAGAAATTCAAAATAATTTTTTCCTGACTTTTGGGCGACAATTACTAATTTTTTCAAATAGAAACCCCTATTTTTTTCTTCACTATAGGAAACGTCATAATTTAAGCTTTAACTTTGGTGTAAGTATAACAGATTTCATTATATATGAATTGTGGCAAATTAAAACTATTGGTCATTTCTTGGATAAATGCCCGGTGCCAATCAATCCTGAGGCTACATTTATTCTGAAATGTTTCAGAGGTCAAGAGTTGAGCCACTACCTTTCCTTTGAAATAAAATATATGCGTTCACCACATTAGTGTCTAGAAAATGCCAAACTATTCTGTGATACCATTTTTTGCTTTTACGTACAATGGCGTAACATTTTTTTAGCATATCAGCTTTATCAACGGAGCCCATATGTTTGTTGTAGTCTTGGGCAACTTAATTCTTGCGACGTGCCATCTTTGTTTCGTCGATTAGTCATGACAGAGTCTTCAGGATCGTGATACATTGATAAAAAATATACAGATTTTTTTTATCTTTCCACTTTAATCATACTAACATATCTTGCGTCATTTGCCAATCACACTGGCCTCTAGAGAGTCTCTTGTCTTCTATGAAATCATCTGGTAAATACGTCTTCCCCTTTCTTAGTGTCCCACAGCCATAAATTTTATTCTGCTTCAGATCCCGTAGGAGTGGAACGCTGGAGAAATAATTATCAGAAAAAAACTCTGTAATTTTTATCTTTCAAGTCGCTCGTTAGATCTCTAACTACCCTGCCTCCCAAATCTTTTTCGGGCAGATCACCTAATTTTCCAGTATATATCTGGAATTCACAAACAAATCCAGAATCATCTGCTCGTACCCAAACAAGCGGCCATTAATATGCCGCAGACTAGTATCATGGAGCGGAACAGGTTGCTGGATGACATAGAGAATCACAGCATCCTGGGTATGCCCTCGGATACTATGCCTACTATGACCAACTACGAGCTGACCTTCAACATCCTTTCTCCGGAAAGAGATGAGTGGGATCGGAATAAAGCCGACCTACTGAGGGCAGACAGTTGCTGGTTTACAGACCGCTCCAAAACTCCCGTGGGGACAGGAGCAGGAGTACATAGCTACAGACCAAGGATGAGGATATCTTCAAGCCTAGGTACTCATGCAACTGTTCATCAGGCTGAGGTTCATGCCATTGAACTATGTGTGGGAAGGCTGGAATATATGCATCTTACACGCAGATCGATAAAAATTTTCTCAGATAGCCAAGCAGCTTTAAAAACTCCTACCGGTGTAACTCCAAAACGGTATGGAATTGTCAGAAGGTCTAAATCATTTGAGCAAAAACAATAAAGTGACTCTGGTCTGGATACCCGGCCACTCTGGTATGGAAGGTAATGAAATAGCCGTCTCCTTGGCCAGAGAAGGAGCAGGATCACGAATCATCGGACCAGAACCGATATTTGGTATATCTTTAAGTACTGCTAAGATGGTTATCTCAACCTGGGCTACAAGGAAAACTCCAGTATTGGCAAGAGTTACCTGAATTAGTTCATTCGAAGGCGTTTATAAAATACCCTTTGAAATCAAGAGCTAAGAAACTTTTAGAGTTAAACAGGGTAAACCTGAAAACTCTAACAGGCCTATATACCGGGCACTGCGGACTAAACTACCATCTGCATAAACTCGGCCTAGCGGAAAAGGCTGAGTGCCGTCTATGCCTGGAAGATGATGAGAAGGCACACCACATCCTATGTACCTGTCCTGCTGTAGAGAGGATCTGATTCTCAATATTTGGCAAAGGGCAACTACTGGCAGAGCAGTTTTGTTAAGAGACTGAACTTATTGGGTGAAATATAACTAGGTGTGAGCCACAATAGGCCTGGTGAAGGCCGCAGTGGAGGGTCCACAGGGACCCACTCACAAGAAACCTACCTACCTACCTACCCAAACTTTATAGCCACGCTTAGTGGGTTTTGCCGGTATATATTGCTTCATATAAAATCGTCCCTTATATTTGATCATACTTTCATCAACTGCTTGGAATTCCTCTGGAGAATAATAATCTTTGAAGGTCCGGCTAAGTGTAGACAGCAGTAATCCCAATTTATTAAGTTTGTTATAATTAGGTTCCCCTTTTCTTGGATGTAAGGTATGGTCTGCAAAATGTAAATTACTTAACAGCCAATAGAACCTGTCACGAGTAATAACTTTGGAGATAAATGCATCCCTAACTTCTTCTTGTAAAGACCAATAATCTTTCAAGCTCGGAAGCTTCTTTATTCCCATTAGTAGGTTTACTCCCAAGAACAACTTGATTTCTTCAATTATGGTTTGCTCAAATATTTTGGAAGGTCAATTGTCTGTCTCATCGATATCTACATCATATGCCAAATCAAAAGTTGGAGATTCCTGATAAAAATTCTGGTTTGACCATACAGCCTGTGATATTGGAACAGTGGCACGTAATTTTTCGGCTATACGAGAAAGTGGCTCCTCTTCGCTATCTATTTCTTCATCCAAAAGTAAAATTTCATTGTTGACATCATCCAATTCAGTGAATAAATTTTCGGTAATAACATCATTATTGTTTTCCAGTAAATGACCAATATCATCTTCATCATCCGATAAATAGTCATCCGTCAAAGATTCCCCATCTGACGGAATTTCAGCTAGGATATCATTCACTTGATCCTCATCCATTGCTTCAAGCTCTTCGAAAGTCCATTCGTTTCTTTCTGCAATTACAGAAAAAAATGAATACTCAAACAATTTTTTGGCCATTCATTGTATATTCCTGGTGGTCATCTCACACAACCAACACTTTATATGATATCAAATGCAGCAAGACAATAAAATAGTGTATTGTGTTGTAAAATACGAAAATATACAGTAACAAGAGTTATGCTTACGGGCCATTTCAAATTTAAAATTGTTTATTTCACTACAGAAGGACACTATTCACCAAGAACTCAACATACGTGCCAAACAGTCAATACAACAGTATTCCAAAATTACAGTAGGTAAGAATTAGACTGCTGAAGCGAATTCCGTCAATAGATGGCTCCACAAGTATCACATATAAACATTGGTTACGCTGCAGAACCACTAGGAGTGAGTCGACAAATTATTAAATTGGTGGTTAGCTGGCTAGACCAGTAGGACGCAAAGGGTTAAGAGGGATTTTTTTGTATGAATTTTCCCTTTGATAAACGAAATTCTATCGGTGATCTTCCCTTTTTTAACGATAGTTTTTTAACGATTTTTGATTATATATTTTAAATGCTATTTTGTAAATTTTAACCTAGGTATAAGTTTTAATCAAAAGTATTTATTGCATTATTTTAAGTTAGAATAGGTGCTAATATTTTTAGTGAAACTCTTAGGTATCAAATTGGCTCCACTCCCGTCCAGCCCCTCAATTACCATAGCATATCGCACATTGGATGTTTGGCTGGCTCCGAGCGTGGGCGTCGAGATTATTATGTAATAATTGAAGGATAAATTATTTTAATTGATTAATTGATCCTTGTTGTGAGATAAAAGAAAAATATTAATAAAGTAAATTAATAACGTACCCTTAGCATTGCTTCATTTCAAAAATCGACTAAAATGTATATATTTAGAACAATAATTCTGTACTGTTTATAATTCATGAAACTATGTGGAAAATTTGCATTCGTTACTGAAATTAGTTTACCTGAAAATTAAACAGTTATTTGAATTTACATTTGTGTATACCTCTCTTTATCTGTTTGCGTTAGAATGCAAACAGAAATTTCGTATTTAAATATTTCTGTAATTTAACGATTTAAAAACAGTTTGTAGTATGGTAGGAATCGAAAATAAAATTTTTTTACGGTAAATAATGGTTAGTAGCCAGTCAAACATTGTAATTTAGGTGAATTCAGTAGCGTGCATGCAGACCTATTTTACAAAAGGAAGACGTCCTCGGAGGGACTCACAGTGGGCTACATTGCTATTCTAGGTGGACAAAATTATTTTTTTGTCCTAACTACAATAAAATTCAGAAACATAAGAAAAAATTTAAAAAAAATTGATGTTTTTTTTTGACCTTTTTTACAGGATGGGCAAATTTCGATGTTTGTATAAGGTAACTCGATAACTGTAAGAGATACAAGGAAATGGAAGGCACATTCTCCATCTCTTTTTTTGAGATAAATTCACTGTCGAAAATAAAAATTTGCTATCGTCTTTCGATTTCGAGTTATAAACAAAAGGTCGATTTTTCGACTTCACAGCCACACAATTTTTTTTTTCTGATCTAGGGGTCTGACCATGTTTACTACATGTTTTTGGGTCGCTGAATCCGAATCCGAGGTCTATTTAACCCCATCACATCAAGACTTCGCCATAGCCTCAAGAAACCCATAATTTCAGCTATTAAATGCATATAACCCTAAGAATGAAGTTATAATCTGAAAACCCAAGCTCTTAAACCCCACATAACTCCATAACCCACAACCAAAAATCTATCAACTCTAATAACTACGTACGTCAGATATTTAACTTGATATGTACGTTATTTTAAAAACCGCATAACTCTGGTCATTGCACCTTTTCTCGCACAATTTTTGTTTTGTATCAAGCACCGGAAACATACTGTTGTGTCCTAAAAACCCTAAAAGTCTATATTTTTGCGTTTATTCAACTAATATTAATAGTGGTGAGAGGTATGAAACTTCTCGTATGGTCTAAATGCTACTATCCGATCGACATCATAGATGTCTCTGTGGCGGATAGCGACTTGTGTAGCAAGTACCGAGAGCGGCGATCTCTAGCCCAGGTGGACTAAACTACTGTTATTTAATATGATTTGAAGGAAACAACTACTCAGCGGGCAAATACCCCGACCTGCATGATATTGGCTATCGATCTATCATGGTTTGAAGGTATAATCCAATGCAGGTCGGGGTATTTGCCCGCTGAGTAGTTGTTTCCTTCAAATCATATTAAACAACTAATATTAGTTTTTCAAATCATTTTACCGTCGGCATTGGCTTTACCCGATGTACACCGTGGGTAGGTTGCCCACCGTCCCCACGTGGAGGTGCCCTGGATGCAGACACACCCAAGATATATGAGCTTTGAATTCTTTGAAAGAAAATATTTTCTAGAACCACGTACCAAAATACGTAGATTTATTACTGATATTTTTCATTGATATACAAATACTCATAAATGAATGCATAGAATTAGAGCAGTTTTTGAGACCTGACAGATACGCGTACATATCAAGTTGAATGTCTGACATACGTGGTTATTGGAGTTAATAGATTTTTGGTTATGTAGGTTATGGGGTTTAAGAGCTTGGGTTTTCAGATTACAACTTCATTGTTAGGGTTATATGCGTTTAATAGCTGAAATTATGGGTTTTTTGAGGTTATGGCAAAATCCTGATGTGATGGGGTTAAATAGACCTCGGATTCGGATTCATCGACCCCAAAAACATGTAGTAAACATGGTCAGACCCCCAGATCAGATTTTTTTTGTGTGGCTGTGCTTTTAGACACATGTCAGTATCTTGGTTGTTTGTAAAATTATGAAAAAAACAACTTTTACATTCTTCAGGCACTTTTTTCTGTGTAAAACAGTGGCGTCGAGAAAATTAAAGAAAAGGTGCAATTTCGAGTTATGGCATAAACTTGTATTTTTTAAAGTAAGTTATTGTTAACTTGGTTTAATTCGTATACGTATGGAGCGCGACGAGACATCGTGTACATGATATTCTCTTCACTTCTCCGTAAAATTATAATGTAGTAAACTATGATTTATTTCTTTGCTGATTTAATCTGTTTTTAACACGCTTTTATTAGCTCCACCTGTATGTTTGCTTGCTTGTTTGTTTGTTTGTTTGTAACCGACTCTTTGGACTCGATTTTGACCCACTTTAAACGGACAGATTTAATTGAAACTTTGTACACTTACGAAGAACCGGTAACAATACAATAATTTGATAAGTTTATATCATTATCCTGATCAGGATACCCAGTCCTCTCCTCACGTATCCTCTGCGTAAGCACATTCCATTATTGTCGGTTAGGTCGGTGGTTGAGCGGGCTAAGGCAGTCAACGCGAAACGACAGACTCCTTGGGCGTGAGTTCAAATCCCATGGCTGAAATAAAAAATATATTTTTTTCAGAAATATCTGTTGGATCGTAATATGTTATAATATCAGCATCAATAAGCAATATAAATATAGTTTAAAAAAAACTACAAAACACGCTTTCATAGCACATCAAACTAAAAAGTGAAAAATAAATATAGTTTAAAAAAACTAAAAAACACGCTTTTAAAGCACATCAAACTAAAAAGTGAAAAATAATTATTAATAAAACTGAAAACAATAATGAACGAAAAATACTAGTATTATTGTGAAAAAAGCGTGGGGCGCTTTGTGCCATATTTTTCGTATATCGAGCAACCCACGCTTTTTTCACAATATACTAGTATTTTTCGTTCATTACTGTTTTCAGTTTATATTAATAATTATTTTTCACTTTTTTAGTTTGATGTGCTTTAAAAGCGTGTTTTTTAGTTTTTTTAAACTATATTTATTATATCAAATTGTCCATTTTCAGCCCGGAAGAAAATTTAAAAATAAATCTATATGTCGATTTAGAGTAAAAATTTGAATGTAAATAGTTTCTAATAACAGCAGGCCAACTTTTTTTAAACGTATGACTTACAGTAAAGATAGACCTTTTTAATATATTTTTAAACTAGTTAAAATTAACTAAATATTCCGTAAATCTAGAGACCTTGGTAAAGCACATATTTTATTAAATGCTGCATAAGACGTGGTTTTACGTACACAATGCATATTACTGATAGTAATTGATGACATAGTGACCGTTTTCCCGTAATGTAATATTTGTTTTGATTACTTATGCAAACATTAAAGCAATTTAAAGGTTCGCTCTTCAACTAATCCCCATGGACCTAGAAAATCTAATACATTATGGGAATGAAGATGTGGATGTAAACACATTACCGACAAGGACCGCTTGATGTTCTCTAACAATTACATCTGTTTTCGAGTAAAATAGAGTAATATAAAGGGGGATTTTATTTTCACACAACAAAGTATCGCAATCAATCATAAATTCAATGAATGGTACAAATTTATTTTGACGGCGCAACAGTCCTCAAATCAATAATTTTCGCCAAATGTATCTGATTGTATGTTAAGATATAACCGATAGCGTCTGTCTTTTAAATCCAATGTTCTCTCCTAAAGAGGGTAAAAATCTTTGGTGTGGCATGGATAGTGCAATTTCCACAAACATGGAAACACTACACACTATGCAACCTAGTTGGCATCATCTGGAAATGATTAAAAGTAAACTTAAAGAAATACGTTCTTGTTGATTTTAATAGTGTTAAACCATACGAAAATGTATGGTAGTGTCAATTGTTTCATTTCGCAACAGTCAACGTACAGAATAAATTTGTCTCAAGTTTAGGATATTGCAATTTGAACATTTGCTTTAACTTCAGTTTTTTCTTCAATTTAAAAACATGCTATTAATATCTTCCATACACAGAAAAAGCGTCACAAATCAAAAGTGTTAGTTTTGTAAAAAACGAGTTTAAAAATTTCTCTCAGATAGTTACTTTATTTTACTAAGAACAATAGTATATTGTTCAATGAGTAAGAATGTTGGCCATTTCCATGAGGATGAAATTTTTGCGACACAAGCCGAAGGCGCGTGGAGTAATTCATCCGAGTAGAAATGGCCAATTCTCACTAGTTAAACACTATACTTTTTCCAATCGTATTAAATAAAATGGAAAAATATTGGAATTGTCTATTTATTTTTTTTTTACAATATTAATATTAATAGTTCCATAATTGATAATACTGAGAGGTGGAGAATTTACATCAACATTGAGATTCTTATTAGTCATCACATTTGTGTTATTTGCACTTGTGGTGGGATTATTATTGTTAATAGCACTGAGAATCTTATTTGCTGTATCCATTTTGTTTTTCATCGAATCATCTATGTAGCCCTCGACTACAGTAGATGTTTTCCAGCCTCCGTGTCTCTTTAAAGGTGTTATATCTGCTCCTGCGTCTATATGTATTGTCGCAGATGACTTGTGGAAGCTATGTCCGGTGTATAGATGTGGATCTGGAAGCTTCAAAAACGTTGTTACCTGCTTGCTCATTCTACTCAATTTATTAATTCCAATTTCCTACATAGTGCACTTGCCCTTTTGATAATTTAAAAAGAGAGCCTGTGTTGCATTCGGTGGTCTGAGACTTATATAGTTTTTGATAATTTGATAATACTCGCCAGTTACAGAAAATTTTCGAACAGTTTTAGTTTTTGTTATTGGAACTGTCACAAGCACAGAATTATTTAAATGTTCCAAGTCATCAATTTTCATCGCCTTCAATTCACATGATCGACATGTTCCCATTACTCCCATGATGAGGGAAGCCTAAAATCAAATTTACCACAATTTGCCTATCAGAAACTACATAGGTATACATTCTTACCTTCATAGCAAGATACACTTTGTGTGGTGCATTTTTTATAAAATTATCAATCTCTTGATCTGTGAAGGTTTTCGACTTTTTAGCTTGGTAACCCTCCGATTTGCGTTTCAAAAGGGCCCTCAATTTTGAATATTGTTCAATGTTCACTCCATTGTTTAAATTTAAAGTACTCCGTAACATCGAGTCTATTGACCACAAAGTTGAGGACTTGTATTTAGTTTGTAGCTCACCGAAATAAGCCATCAATACATTTTCGGAAAAAGAATTTATCGTCTTCTTTTTGCGCCAGTCCATAAAAGTGGAATAAGTTTGCTAATATTCTTTCCTGGATCTTTCAGGAAGGAGGTTAAGTGAGCTTTGTTTCGCAGCATTCACAATTTCTGGTGGGGTACTATCAATAATCTCCTCATCGGACGAAACGTCTATTATTTCCTTCTATTTAAACGATTTTCATAGAAATTTTCGCACTATTTCACAACAACACTCAACTCAACTCAATCACAAATGAAAAGTTTTGACAAATAGCGTCAGATTGTTGACAGATGAGTCCATTTTTAAAAGGGAGGTCGGACAACAGGATGTGTTGAGAAAGTGGAAATGCCGGCTTCTCATTGGTCGAGAAGTGTTGAGAAAGTAAACTTTTCTACACAGGTTGAAAAAAGTCGAATTTTCTAAATCGAAAACTATTGGATAATGGTTAGTTTATTTAATATGATTGGAAAAACCACTTTAATGCTTGCGTTTTACATGTAAAATTCTTCTAGGACTTTTATTATTGATTAAGGTATAACTTTTATTCCCTTAGAGAAGTAATTCCTGTTTTATATACAAAAAAATTCATCATATTTGACGTGTCATTTTTCTAGAATTTTTTTCGAAATAAAACAAACGAAATTTTCAAAACTATATTCCTTTAACAGAAAATGTATTTTTCTACCTAAATTTTACGCAGACAAAAGTTAAAGGAACATATTAAGATGAAAAATTATTTTTTTTAATAAACACCTTAAACTACAAAAGAAGGAGTAAAATTTGCTATTCAAAACAAATCGATCTTCGATTTACCCGTGGTATTGGTAAGATTTTTAAAGATGTAGGTATTACAGTGGTTCATTCATCGGGAAACAAACTACACCAACTTTTAGGCAATCCAAAAGACAAAATTGAAACAAACGAAATTAAATGTAAGGACTGAAATCAAAAATATGTTGGACAGACTAGACGATCAATTCAAACTAGATTCAAAGAGCATATGGCCCATCTCAAATATGGTAGAACAGATAAATCTAGTGTTTCACAACATGCGTTTGAGAACAACCATAAAATAGATATTAGCAATTTAAGATTGATTAGGACTGTAACAAATACTAGACAGCTGGATGCAATTGAAAGCTTGGAAACATTAAGTGTAAAAATAGTATGAATAGTGACAGAGGGCCTATCCCAAATAGCCCGCTTTATTGGTTAGTGGGTCACGGTTCACCGAACAGTCACGACAATAGTTTATGTATAAATAGGGTAGATTGTTAGCATAAGTTTAGTTTTAATTATCTCCAGATGATGCCAACTTGGTTGGCGAAACGCGCGTCGAGTGCAGTATCTAATGTTTTGGTGTTTCGTGGAAAACTACGTCAGTGTTGAAAGTTGTTGATCTCATAATTTACAGGTATGCAGCTGTAATAAATAATAAAGAAATACTAAAAAAAAAGTGATTGGTCTAGTATTTTGCGAAAATGATTTATTTAAGAAAATGTCAAATTCAATACTTTTTCCACCCCGTATGTGAAATAAATTTGATTGCTCATAAAAACCTTTGCAGAAAATGGCAGTGTATTTGAACTATGCATCAATATACTGTAGTTCATAAAATGCATGTCCTTTGTTAAAATATTTATTTTGGTCTTTTATAAAGCATTGTTTGAACATCTATGTTACTATACAAAATTGATGAAATGGAACTGGTCTTGATATCGCATTCCAGAAAATTCCCGAATGAATGAATGTTGGAAATAATGTAAACAAGGGAAATATCTCCAAGAGCATTAGGAGAATAATTCTGAAAAATATCTGGCAATAACTTCTTTAAAAACAAACTTAGAGTAAAATAAATAAATGTAACTCTTAAAAGAATATGACAAAAGAACAATTTATTTCTAAGATGATATCGGACATGCTTAGAGTAAAGACCTGCAGTGCGCTTTCTTTAATTTTCATAAGCGGATCTGTGGGGGTCCGATGGAACAAATGTAAAGTTTACATTTGAAAAGATTTTTATATTTCATAATACTCTAAGGACGCGTTTTCAGACCTGAGTTCTGTTCAGTATGATTGTTCTTAATTGATATTCCTTAAAAACAACTAGACAGAATTAAAATTGTCATATTACCTATTATTGTAAAACCTACCTCCATAAACAATTAATTATAGGTATTGCATATATTGAGGAATAACATCTGCAGCTTCCTGAATGGTCCGTTCGAGCCACATCACTGTAGCATATAAACAGTCGGTTTTAAAATCTGTTACCAAAATATTCATTTACATAATGTGTATCTATTTTAAGTCATATAAGAGCATCTGAAATCTTATAAACATGAAAAAATGAACGTATTTTTTGCAAAATATTCGAAATACAACATTGGCATAATTTTGGCGTTATATGTGATTTAGTCAATATTCAGTTCAGCTACTCATCATGAGGTGGCATCAGCGTGGAGCTGTATACCAATAACAGGGCAGGCACTAAATATTTTACCCGATGAAGCGGTTGCGATACCTTTACCAAACATTTACTGGTATTCTCTTGGAATTAAATCACAGTATATAGGGTGGTCGGAAGTTTTCCTTTCAAACTTTGAGAATTGATAAAACCTGTAATAATAGCAGTTTGCTATAAATGTATCAAACACCCAATTGTTTTCAAAATACAGGGCGAGATATTCTAATGCTTGAAAGTAAAGTTTCTCAAAAACTGCTTTGTAATTGATCATTTTCTCTCCACTACTTTTACCAGAGACGTAGCGGTGGGGGTATTGAGATTTGCAGGTTTAATTCAATGCATGTCGGGGCTTTTGTCCCCTGAGTAGTTGTTTCCTGCGAATCTTATTCAGTATAGTTTAGCCCACCAGGGTTAGAGGTCGAAGCTCTTGGTACTTGCTTTGCAGGTCGCTATCAGTCGCTAAGACATCAGTGATGTCTGACTGGTAGTAGCACTGACCACCAGAGGGATACACTTATCACTCACTATGTCTGTTTTGCTTAATCTGCTATATGCTAGCCTGGCTTGCTATTATTATTTGTATTTTCCATTACTTGTGGCATGCTGACGAGAACATAAAAAAGTTCGAAACCGGTCTATGTCTAGTGAGGAATTGACAAATGATCTTAGCTACCAAACAAGATTTGCAGGTTTAATTCATTGACGATTGTAGGTTTTTACATGTTACGTGTAAAGTGCATGCGTTCGATCTTGTAGCAGAAACGATTCGAAAATGTTTTCCAGAGGTAGATGCATTAATAGCAAATACAAAAAAAGTATTTCTCAAATCTCCTAAACGGCTTCGAGCATTTCACACACTGTATCCTGGTATTCCGGAACCACCAGAGCCGAATCTTACACGTTGGGGAACGTGGTTGAAGGCAGCTTTTTATTATGCTGAATATTTTCAACAAATAAAAGCTGTGATACTACAGTTCAACCCTAACGAGGCTGCAGCTATTAAGGAAAGCCAGACAAGCTTTCAAGATGTTTCCCTTGAAAGAGATTTAAAAACTATTTATAACAATTATAGAGGACTACACGACACAATAGAAAAATTGCAAAATACTTCGTTGTCGTTAGTGGAATCGCCGAAAATTGTGGACGACGTAAATACACAGCTACAGACTATAAATGACGCAAAAAATAAGCCCGTTATTGAAAATTCGAGAGTGTATTACGGAAAGATCCTGATTTTACCAAATTAAGACAAATTTGTGATGGTGCATCTACAGCTGCGTTAAGTGAGTTCACAGAGTGTTTTACTTATGCCTGTATTACTTCCGTAGATGTCGAACGGTCTTTTTCAAAATACAAACATATTTTTTCACCACAGCGAACATCGGTTACTGAGACAACTGTAGAAACATATCTGATGCTACACAGTTATTATAGAAGTGCTCCAGTTTGTGATAACGACAACCAAGCTACTTCATAAATCTGCTTAAGAAGGTGAGTTTTGTACATATTTTTATAAAGTGTACCAGTATTAATAAAATTTATTTCCATTTATTTTATTTATTTATTTATTTATTATTAGTTATTACTTAGATATACAATGTACATGTGTGAACGTCATTTAACAGTTAATAATAATGTGCAGCACTAAGCTTACAAAATATAAGGAAATACAAAAAAAAAGAATTTAAAGCGAACGAAATAGTACAAAAACATACATCACAATATATAAAATATTTTTGTTTTTATTATTGTACTTATTCAAGTATTATGATATGATGCATACCCAGTACGTCTCTGTAGGATTAATGACCTTGGCCAGGCTTAGTAATAACCTATAAGTTGTTTCTTTGCCGGAGTAAATCAGAAATAACACGATACAGTACTGGACAGAAATCTTAGTCGGTTGCCACCATGCCAATATGGAGTGCGATTTCATAGTTCGATTTTTGAACGTAAATTTCGACGAGGGGGTATAGAGGGAACCTTAACTGATCAAATTAAATAAGCATTCGCATAGGCTTTACACAAATGGAAATATTATTTGCTTTTTTGTTGGGTATATTTGCGTTAATTAAAAAATAAATTAATGTTTGTACTTACGAATCCTCCAAGTTTTCCATTCAGTCTCAATTACGTTTTGTGCAAATTATTCGAAGCGAATGGATGTTAAAACAGAGGAAATGTTAAGTAAATTTAAAAGTACCAGCAACTTTCACAATTAATGACGTATTTGCAGAAAGATGAGACGTATCTCGCAACCTCTAATCCCTACTTTAACCGGGAATTCTCCAAACGCACACTTAATGGACCAAGATATTTACTCTGCGGTACGGCGAACATGTTTGTTTTACTGACACCGTAAGTGTCGTCGGAAATATTACAGTAGGGGCTCTGAAAGCGAAAATGTATAATATATTCCGACTGCATTATTATACAGTGTTCGAATTTTTGAAGAAAAGTGGATAGCGACAGAACATCGAAAAAAGCCAGTTTGCCATTGTAACGACGTATGTGTGGTTTACAAAATGGACAATAGTTTTTCTGTCGTTGGAGAACCAACGGCCTATTGTACTCGGTGTAACTACAGTGGAGAAATAATTACGCCAGGGCTTGTTATAGAACCGCATAATATCTTACCGAAGAATACAATATTCAACACAAATAAATAAAAAATATTCAAAAACGCGCTAAACGTCCAATACAAAAGCATTACAGTTAGGACCGTCTACGAAAATTTCCATTATATCGTAAACCATCTGGCAATCTTAAAGAAAGCTTCTAGAACATCCGACCGAAAACAGGCGGTAAAAAAAGGATCAGTGAGTCAAATGAAGTCCTAGTTTCGTGACAGTCACGAGACACCGAGATACCAAGCCAAACTCACAAAAAAAAGAGATAACTACCGTCACCCACGCTACCGCCACATACAAAATTACATAATCTAATCACTACATTTAAAATTACGGAATCAAATTCTCGTTCACCGCCAAAACACTATTCACTGATTTATCTTTTTTTTTGTGACATTTTAAGCCACGTGTTAAGTGAACTCCATTCCCTTCGTGCAGGAATTCATTTAACTTATACTGACGTAATTGGAGGAGATAATTTTGAAGTAACGTTAATTAACTAATAAAGTGGGAATGTAGTCGCTTTTAATGCAGATTAGCAAAATTAATTTCGGTTGTCAAAATAACAAACTATACTTGACGTCGGTCACTGTCAAAGTGACAGTTAATAAAAATTATTAATGTTGGCGGCAAATTATATTTGACATCTGTCACTGTCAAAGCGACAGTTAGGTAAAATTCTGTTCTGAGTTCAACATATGATTGACGTCTGTCACTGTCAAAGTGACGCAACGCGCTTGGACTAATAACTGAAGATAAATTCCAGTATAAAATACTGATTGTCTTTCAATTTACAATTACATAGATCAGGACAAACTCTATCTGTTAAGAAACTACTATTCGGACATATAGTATCAATCAAATATTCAATTGCTATTTAATTATAACCTAAGTTGTATCTGAGATTATTCCCGCACGGGCCCAAGAATTGATCTGTCTTTCCTAGCAGCGGATGCATCTCATTTTATACTAAATCGTTGCTAAGTTTGTGCCCATGAATACAAACAACGTAACTAAGGCACGTAAACACAAACAAAATGTCAAAATGTTTATAGATACCCAACTATTTATTTGGGGTAGTTAAAATGACCTATCCATACATGTCTACCTCATACTAGTAAATTAAATGTTGAATATTTATTTATATAAAAACGTTTAACTAAAATCTATCGTTACACATAATATAGCATGTTCGTGTTGACGCATATCCTGTCACATATTATAATTCAGTTAATGACCAACATGTTTCGTTTATAAAATGCAAGTAAAATAGTTAAGACAAGATTTCGAAGTTTATTTGTGGTTATACGACTCCAACAGTTTGATATATACAGGGTATCCCATAATTAAGTATCATTCCTCAAGGGGGGTGATAGAACTTGAAAAAATAAGTTCAGTTTTATATATAAACATTTGCCTTAAATCGGTTCATAAAGGAGAACCATATCTTTAAAAGAGGTAAGTAAAACATAGTTATTTGCCAATAAATTAAATTTCGACCAATTATTAATTTCATAATGTTACATATTTTGTAAAATTTTTATCTCAATATCAGGATTTTCTAAGGTAGTTACTTTTTGTCTTTTTTTTTAGACATAAAAACGGAAGAGGTACCATTGTTAAAAACTGCAAAAAAAATATGCTCTTACTAAATTTTGATAGGAACCATCGTTAAGGAACCTTTTTTTATGCAGTTTTTAACACGGGTGCCTTTTCCGTTTTAAATGTTTAAAAACAAATAAGACAAAAAAATTATAGCGAAAATTCTAACTAACACGTCCATTTATTGCTTTAAATATATCAAACTGTTGGATTCGTACAACCACAAATAAAGCTTGCATTAACTATTTTTTAACATTTTGTACACAAAACGTTTTAACTATTAATTAAGTTGTAATCTGTAACAGAGTATGGGCCAACATTGAACATGCGGGCTCACTGATTGGAGACATCATCTGCGCTAGCCGACAAAGTTTATAATTCACGGTTACTCCTTACCTTGATCGATATTTTGTTTTGGTAATATCTCAAATTAATAATATTGATTTTAATAAAACGTGTATTTTTTTTTACAAATTCCCTGATGCTATTGTTTGAGAAAATATGTGTGCTCTCAAATATTGAAGTAAAAAGTTTCATGTTTCATATTTCACTTCAAATTTAATTTAAATTTGGATTCGATTTAATTGAATAATAATTTGTTTAGGTAATTCTTTGTTTTTCATGTTCTAAGCATAGTTAATTTGGACTATTCAAATTATTAAATTATTTCTGTAGCCTTTAATAATAATAATAATAATATTTATTTACAAAATAGATAGATAAATACAAATGGGTACAAAAATTTGAATTACAAATATTAAGTACAAAATACAAAATAATGAGGCATAATCTGGATTTCGCAAATAAATATAGAAAATCCATTTAGGCTTATTCAAAGCCTGTCTATGGATATATTTCACTCAAGTAAATGCAAAAACTACAGAAAGAATTCAGAAAATCATTTAAATTTTAAGTGATTCAAGACAACATAAAAAAAATAAAGAATAATTGAATAGTAGAAAAATTAAATAAAATAAAACAAAATAAAATTAATCGATTTGAATAAATAAATAAATTGCCATTTCTTGACATACTAAATAAAAGGGAAAAACATAAATAATTTAAAATATTAATTCAATGGAGGGTCAATAATATTATGCAATAAATTTCTATCGTTTGAAGTAATCCATGGTTTTAACTTCTTTTTAAAAAGTTGCATTGTTTTTATGCTTTTCAGAAAGTTTGGTAAAATATTAAAAAGTTTCGGTCCAATATAGACAAAACATCGTTGGCCAATACTTTTATATGCCCTAGATAAAACTAAGTGGAGAGCTTCTTTATTTCTAGTGTTACGCTCATAACTAATCTCTCTTACATATTGTTTATTTTTAAACAAAAATAAAATAACAGTTTTAGAGAATAGCTGCCTTAAATCTAATATATTCAATTCTGAAAACAGTTGTTCTGTGGGGTATCTAAAGGGTTTGAAATAAATAATTTTTAAAATTTTCTTTTGAATTATCTCAAGAGGTTCCAAATACGTTTTTCTTACTCCTCCCCATCCAATTATACCATATTGTAAAATGGCTTCTGTGAAGGCGTAATATAATATTTTGAGCTGATACAATGGAAGAATTTGTCGACATTGGTAAAATTTAAACATTAGGCCACGAATTTTTGTTTTAACATTGTTTACGTGTACGTCCCATCTTAGGTGTGTATCGATAAAAATGCCAAGATATTTGATTGACCCAGTAAAAGAAATAACAAGATTATCAATTGATATAGTGCTGAACTCAGGTAGGTATTTTCTATAGGAGGTGAAAGGTAGAATTTTAGTTTTATTAATATTAACTGTCAATAAATTTGCATTAAACCAATTTAACACTCTTCTTAAGTCCCTTTCGACCAGTTCCTTTACATCAGCCCAAGAATGTCCAGTATACAAGATAACAGTATCATCAGCAAAAGAAATGATAGTTCCAGAGGAATCTAACGTAAATAAGCTGTTTAAATATATAGTAAATAACACAGGCCCTAAAACTGTACCCTGTGGTACACCACAGGTCACAGTATCTTCATCACTAAACACATTATTTATTTCAACTTTTTTGTTTCCTTGATTCTAAATAGCTTTTAAACAGATTAAGAACGTTCCCTCTAATTCCGATGTTTTCCAATTTATCCAGCAAAAGCCCATGACTTATGGTATCAAAGGCCTTTGCTAGATCGATAAAAACACCCAGGCATGGTTTTTTATTGTCGATTGCACTGTATATTAATGAAGTCAGTTCAGCAATTGCGTCTTGAGTTGACATATTTTTTTCTAAAACCATACTGCCTACTGGCTAAAATTTTATTTTTATCTAAGTAATTTACTAACCGTGATTTTATAATTTTTTTCAAATAATTTCGCAATCGAGGATGTTAACGAAATCGGGCGATAGTTTGAAATATTGGTTTTACTGCCTCCTTTGAACAATGATCTAACCGTTGCAATCTTAAAATGTGTGGGAATCTTTCCACATTCGATGCATTTATTTATAATAAAGCATAAAGGTTCAGCAATAAAATCAATTGTTGTCTTCAATATTTCATTTTTTATACCGTCTAGGCCCGGTGCTTTATTATTCTTAAGTTCCAAGACTACTTGTTTAATTTCTCTTACGTTAGTATAGTCCAAATACATAGAATGAGGAAAATTCACATTTTCATTTTCTAATGGTACCTGAACAATCTCAGATGCAAGCCTTTCGCCAATATGAGAAAAATATGTATTAAACTCGCAAGCTATGTGATGAGGATCTTTGATCATAATTATTATGTGTAGTATATATATATATAAAAAAAAAATTATTTCCTCAATAAAAAACAGAAAAAAATATTTCCAATTTCTTATTTCTAGAGGACTTTCAGTCCACTGGAAGTCCTCTAGAAATAAGAAATAGGAAATAAAGTTTTTTCTGTTTTTCATTGAAGAAATAATTTCTACTTTAACAGCCAACAACTTGTGTAAAATATCATCTATAAAAAAATAAATGGTAGTCAACACCAAAAGTTTATCAGATCTAATTTTTCCTAGAGCAATGTTACAATTGGGTGAAGATTGAACAAAACATATTTTTGATCATTCACATGCAATTGGAATACATCAAACTGGCAATATCGTAACTAAATATTACCAAGATGAAATGTTCCAGAATCAAACCTTGAGGAACTCATGAAGTTTGGTCTAATTTTGTATACCTGTTGATGGCCATAGCGTTTTGGAAACTGACATTTATCAGTTATATAAATGTTAATCATAATAACCAAGAATAAAGGCATTTTCATATTTTACAATATTAAACTATAATTTAGTCTACCAAATAAGTTGAGGTCTGGATAAAATCCATCTTCTTTATCCGATCAAGAACATCTTTAATAAATTGCGTCATACACAGTCGAAACAGTCGAACGTCACTGAGGTGGCTCGATAAAAAACTATGTATCATTAGGCAAGTTTCACAAATACAAATAGCAAAAATTAGTTGTTTCACTTTTGTGTGCAGTGCAAAAACGACATACTAAAAGCTTCCAGACATTTGCCTTAAAGTCCATAAAATCTAATATAGCATTATATTAAATTATGTTGCAAAATATAATAAGAAACAGGTGAACATATCAGTTAACATATTTTTGCAATATTTGTAACTTTTTGAACAGAAATTTACACAAATAACACAGGCCTGCAAAATAAAACTTATGGTGGGGGGTTTCTATATTTTAATGTAATTCTGTATGACTGTTTCATGCCGAATCCAAAAATGACTTGCATTTTGCTCTACCACGCAAGGTTTTTTCACAAAGTAAAAATACATGAACGATTTTCCAATAAAATGTATTAAAACAATGTATTACAGTAAAATACTTCTCATTTTTAATTACAAAATTTAAATAAAAATTTACAAGTACCTACAAGAAAATAATATTACAAAAAAGTTGTTAACATTTTTACATGTCTCTTTGCGAATGAAAACGCTTTCTTTTACTTTCAAATGAACGCTTAGTTAAAGCCCGTTTATGTGAAGTTTCACCTTCAGAAAATTCTCTGTGTAAACACCAACAATAATCAGCAAACATGGCGACCTTCCATCTTCCTTGATATCTAATCTCCATCTGTTTAATGTCCTGGTGAAACCTTTCACCTTGTTCATCACTCACCGCCCCGAGATTTTCTGGAAAATAGTCATGATGGGAATGAGGAACATGAAGTTTCAAACTCATATTGCACCCCAATGTTTTATAATTTTCTAACATATCGTTGACTATATTCTTGAAATCAGGATCTCTGTTATTACCTAAGAACTTTTGAACTACATTTTGGAAGCCAACCCATGCAGCCTTTTCTTTATCATTCATTGTTGAGTCAAACACTTTGTCTTTCATTAACTCTCTAATTTGTGGCCCAACAAAAATACTTTCCTTAAGCTTGGCTTCTGATAAACTAGGAAACTTTGAACATAAATACTTGAAGCAGTTACAGTTTTTGTCAAGAGCTTTAACAAATTGCTTCATTAGCCCCAACTTAATGTGTAACGGAGGCAGAAGAACTTTTTTCGTATCGACCAAACTTTCTTGTGCAATATTTTTTGAACCAGGTACTAAATTAATTCTACGTGGCCATTCTTTCTTTTGCCAATGTTCACCTCGTGCTCTATTGTCCCTTTCGCATAAGAAACAGGGCATTTTAGTATAGCCAGACTGTTGGCCTAAGAGCATACCTAAGATTTTAAAATCTCCACATAACATCCAGTTGTGGTCTGCATATTTCACCTTTTCAAGTAGGAGTTTCAAATCTTCATATCTTTCTTTTAAATGAACAAAGTGTGCAACCGGGCCTGATGCGTATATATTACCATTATGCAACAATACACCCTTTAAACTCCTTTTAGATGAGTCTATGAACAACCTCCAGTCATTTGGTTGATAAATGGATGCTTCTAACTTGCTAACCAATCCTGGAACATCATGGCAGTAAACAAGGGATCCCTCTTGATCAAAGTATTCTAAAAATTCAGTTTCAGGTTTTCTATAACATGAGAATGTCGTTCCTGGAAGAAGTAAATTCTTTTCACTCAGTGTAGATCCCAAAAGTTCAGCAGACTCTATTGAAAGTCCTAAGTCACGAATTAAATCGTTTAGTTCATTCTGAGTAAAAAGCTGAGGCTGAGTACTTTGTAATGAAAAGTCTTCATCCGAATCTTCAATTTCTAATTGCGAATCAGAATCAGACGATAAAAGAGTATAATTTTCTGGTACAGTAGGTACAGGTACATCTGACCCATGCGCTACTGGCCTTATTGCTAATGGAAGGTTCGGATAAAATATTTTTTTTCTTATTTTTAGTATTAAAGCCACTTACGTGACACAAGCAAAACTAAAAATCTTCTGCATGATTGCTGGGTTCCCGCCACACCATTGGTATGCCGAAAGGTAAGGATTTCTTTTTATTTTGAGTCCACTTCCGTAACGATTCAACACATGTATGACAAGCTCTGTGTGGCGCCCATGTTTTGTCTTGGTCTCCAAACTTTATACCAAAGTACGCATGATAACGTCTTTTCGCGAATTCCGTAATATTTCTTTGTCTTTTTTTAACTGTATATGAACCACAAATGTAACAAAACACATCGGCGCTGTTTTTACAATGTCTTGAGGACATGACGAATTTTTAATAACTTTATCACGCCATTATATACTGTAAGCACACGTTCAACCACAGTTAACTTATTACTGACTGTTGTATGTGCTTTTCGAATACTATATGTATTCTGATTCTAACTAGATTAAAAGGCAGTGGTCCTTAACAATTTTATTTTAAAAAGATATGTATTAATTACTAATAATGTCGTTATGTATGTTTAGAGTAAACAGTGCGTGATACACGAAAACTAATAATACTGCAGAGTTCAGAACGACTTACTTACTCTAAAAATGTAAAAAAATTGTAGACCCCTAAAACCATGCAGACCTGTGTAATTATATTACTAATAAAGATAATATTAAGGATGGAAAAATTATTCTAATATAGTAGTATTATTGGTGGTGCTATTGTTGCTTATAAAAGTTATGTTTTGTATCCAGTATCCTATTGCTACAATAAAATGTTTATGTATAATTTTATTAAGGTAACAAGAGAGAAATATAGTAATACTGGTGTTATTATGGGTAAAATTTTACGTTGTAGCAGAAATATTCTGTATGATGAATTAAGAGATTCTCGCCAACTTCACATTATCTCATCTATTTCTGGAAAAATACAGCAACAAACTATTATTAAAATTTAATAATTCAACTTAATCTTCTGTATTCATCTTGCCGTTTTGAAAATAATACAATTACAGATACTGCATTGCCGATCTAGTTATAAAGAAATTATACATACCATAATTGTGTCGTTCCTTGGTAAAAAATGTTTACAGATATTGAAGTTAAACTTTTCAACGTTAGTTCACTTTCAGAAACACTATTCAACAGAATAAGTGAGAAATTACGATCCAGTCACCTCCCGACAGTGATAAACTGACGAATAAAATATGTTACTATTTTATTTTAATTTTCATTGTATTGTTGGATTTGATTAAATGTACAGAATTATGCATACAATTGACATGTAAATTAAGCTCGAATCCGAAATATAAATAAATTTTATATCAACTACTCCAATTTATATTTTAACAAAGTGCCATTTCCCGTTTCATAGGTACCCTATAAAAATATAAATGTAGCAGTAAATATAATTTATGTATTCGATTTTATTAAATGGACATAAAATACAGTACTTACATTAATTTTAGTTGAAAAAGGGTATTAAATATAAAACCGATATATAACAAATTCAAAATATATTAAATGAAGTGGAAGGTACTAAATGAATATTTATTAGTTGTGTATGAGACTATGGTAAAATAAACAGACTCAATAATAATATCGAAATGGGAAGTGCGAGGTAATTCATAAAAATACTTGTTAATGGGTCTCTAAGTAATGGTGCAGTTTCAATTTTACTTTATTTTCTACCATCGTTCTAAACATACTTTTAAAAACTGACTCTAGTGATATCAGTTATAATTTTATTCGCGTATGCAAATCTAAACGACTGCTAACGAATTGTGTCGTTTACGAGATTTCAGTATCTCGCTGGATACGTCATTGTTGTAGACCATAGTAGACTGGACAGGATCAATTACACGAATCCACAGGAAGTATAAAGGACTCGCGGTCCCAGTGCATCTCGATCCATTCAAGGCCGAGCTAATCGCAGTCGCAAACAAATTATGCACATTACGCGATCGTGTCTTGTACTAGTCGCGTTTTATGTAAATTTAAAATCCTTTATTAAACATATCTGCGGATCCGCACGTCCTTGGAGGACTACAGATCGTAAAGAACATCATTGGCTGTAAGAGACACGTTTTCCACAAGATGAGGCGTGAGAATTTATTGGATTGAACATTTAGGACAAAGACTATCAATGGCGTCCGTATATTGACGAATACCGTCTTTTGAACTTTGTTCCTGCTGACCATTTTAATGCCTACCCCTCACTGCATTTCATTAAACTCGCAGGCTGGAGCTGTGTAATGAGCAAGTGCATAGTGTGCAGGAATTTCATCATTTGGTCTTTAGTGACAAGATCCGATTTTATTTATGAACGCATGATGAACAAAGAAAGGTGCGAAACGAAGGAATTTACAACTAGCTGTTCAACGTTATACTATCTTTACACATGAGCGATGATTTGGGGTGCAATATGTTTTATCAGTAAGTCATCTTTAGTTTTTGTTCAGGACAATATAAACGCGGTCAGATACATAACCAACGTGTTAGAACCTATTGTAGTGCTACATCTTCGGGGGTTAACTAATCCAATTATTCAACAACATAATGCCTGCCCCACGCGACAAGAGTTACTACACAGTTTTTGGAAGAAGCTAATGTGCATGTGCTTCCATGGACTTGCACGGTCACCCGATCTCTCACCGATCAGAATTGTCTGGGATATGATAACAAGACTGGGTAATTTACCCCACCCCCCAGACAATGTCAATGATCTTCAGCTTCGTATATAAGAAGATTGGAATGAGATACCCCAAGGCGACATTGATTTATCCGATACAAAGTTCACCTCATCGAGTAATTGTGTGCATAAACAATCACGGTGGGGTAACTCAGTGTTGAATATATATTTTATTTGTTATTGTTTCCTACACTTTGAAATAAATTACTTAACTAATACTAGGTGTTGCGGTTATTGGGGATAATACTCAGCTAAATTAAATACTCGATTAAATAGGCCAAAAATGGGTAAGATCAGTAAGTGGATCAGGCAAACTTTAACATTTTGTCAATAAGAAGCCTATAAACAACATTTACTATCATTTTCTCATTCAATTAATTCATCCCTGGCTTTTCCTTATGTATTAAATATGTATAAGCTGTAGAATTTTGAAGCCATGTATCCAATTAGAAATAATAAAGAATTAAGTTTTAGGAAAGCATTTTTTTTTAATTTAAAAATTTTATTCCGTTCCATAAGTCAAAATTAAGGTACCTTGTACTAAATATATACTCTAATAAGGTAATTATATATTATTTATATTTCATTTTCATTACAGGAGGTGCAAGTGCTAAAATCCTTGATCCTCGGCGAAGAAGAACGCGGTCAAAGCCAGTATCAAGTGATGTGCTTCATATTCCACTTCCCTAAAGACTCCTTCATCTCCTCGGACGCGATGGCAAAGTTAAGACAAAAAAAACCCGAGCACAATTCGAACACCTGAGGAGGATCTCGGCAGGACGAACCATACCATGGATTATGTGGTGGTCCTGAAACATGCGGGGATCATCTCACCGCACATCGCTGATCTTTGCGCGGAAGCTGGGTCGGCAACTTATACTATACACGAGGATGTTGTTAAGTGGGCAACTACACAAGGTAAAATATACATCTTTTTGTGACGACGGTAGTAGGTTTTATAAAGCTTCAGAGTAGTTTCTAGAATATGTACAGGGTGTCCCATGTAAGCGGGTCACTTGATTTCCTGCCTTTATTGCGGAGCTTGGGAAAAAAATTATAATCTAGTCTTGTAGCAATCAGAATAATTTTTTTTTTTTCCCGTGTATTTTGCGTGGTACGTTCTTCTGCACTTTTGATATTGAATTGCCACATTGATTAGGTATATATTACATGCATAGTAGACCACAACTTTAAGAGACACATAAAAAATCTCAAAGCTTTGCCGCGATGCTCCTGAGGATAGAGCGGGCATGCTTTATATTTCCACAGCATATTAAATAATAAAAACAATGTATTACTTAATACATAAAACATCATTATTCTCATATAAAGTATGTTCTGACATGATTAAAATAAGAAATTAACAAAAACTTGCCTGTGTCAATTAGAATTTCAAATTATTTTGATATAATTACGCAACTCCCTCCTAAAATATTTTACGATTTAACGGTCACTACCGACCCAGCTGTAAGAGCCTAATAACGAGAAAGCATGCAGGGACAGACGGTCATTTTTCCGCGTAACTTCGAACAATTCGTGTCTTTTAGAATTTATATAGGTTATGTGTTTTATAAATACAGTGTGTTCTTCAGTGTTTACATTTTATTTGGATTGTGAGAGCCTAGAATGTATAATACTTTAACAGATAAGTGAAATTTTCCTTTGTGTTTAAGCGTATTTTATGTAGTTGTGTTTTTATAAATATTCCGGCGGGTGGTGAATTATTCGAGTGTTTTCCATTTATAAGTGGCTGTAGTAAAATAATATTGTGATAATGTTCAAGCCTTGGGAAGATCCTCAACCTAGCACTAGCAGAGAATTTCACGAAGATACGGGCTCTAAAATTATTTGCAGAGTAAAATTTTTGTAAATACCCTCGTATAAAAAACAAACTCAAAATTCTACGCAGTTTTCATACTTACGTTAGTTGCTCTGCCGCAGAAGTGAGATCTTAGTTAATATAGACTACTTCTCGCCCTTGTGGATATGTCGTTTAATGTACCGTAATCAATCGATCGATACAAAGCACCCTTGTTTGCTGTATATTTCAACACCATTACAAATTGGTAGATCATGTATTACAAATTATGCGAGCTAACCTCCACCCACGAGCAGCGCAACATTAATTTGGAAATTAGCCAAACCTTACCTTCATATCATATCCTTCTTATCGTGTTATCTAGTTTGTAGGTGTCATGTTCATTCTAGCGGCTTCAAACTGGCTTCCTCTGCATTTAATGGATTAAAACTAACATTTAACCGAATGTTGCGGAAGGAATAATGTAAGCCTCGAAAATAAACATGAGCTAGCTCAGACGTGAATTTAAACTAGAGTCTCTACGTTAACGCTACTTACTAATTAATTAAACGTGAAACAAGATACGTTAAATTAATAGATTACGTTAAAGTTTGATTAATAAACTAAGAACATAGAAATGTCTAGAGTGGATAAACTCCCTTAACGCTCCCATAGACACTGAAACTAGAGCAACTATGTTCGGATATACCAACCGCTAATTGGTTAATTCAATTAACATATTGGTATGCTACATAGTAGTAACTTTTAAAACTCGTGGCGGGTCGGTGACTCGATGGTGTGCACATTTACAATTGTCTCAACAAATCAAAACAGTACTCTCTTTAAATTTTATCAAATTTCTGAATTTCCTCAATCTCAGGAACATTAAATTTATAAGGAACAAATATGAGGTCATTTTTTAGGTAAGTTTTACATCAAATGAGTCTTTTTCTCAGAACCCTCAATTTATTTTACAATAATCTCATCTTCGAATCAGCTAAACATTATTAGGTAAATACAGAAATAAGTTATATTGTGATATAACATAAATATTATGATATGAAGATATTTACAGACTCCGATATTAAAGTATATAAACTAATAGACAACAATATAACATATACAGTAGTTTTAAGCTAACAAGACTTAATATGAACATAAGAGTTCCTCAAGGCTCAGTACTTGGCCCAATTTTCTTTTTAATTTATATTAACGATCTATCACTATCCATAAATAGTTCAACGTCTACTGTTCTATACAACATCTTAACTTAAGGAACCCAGTAATCCCTTGCGCTTATGTAACGGCGCCTATGAATAAGGGATTTACACCCCAAAGGAGATCATGAATTTAGTGATTCTGCTGTATGTCTTTTATATGATGTCAGTTTTGAGGCAAAATTTATACGTAAATCTGTCGCTTTCAAAATTCTAACATTAACCGTTTTTGAGTTATTTACGTTGAACCAGCCTGATTCATGTTCATGTTACATTAAAAGTCATAATTAATTTGTATTGCTTTTAAGTTACTCTATTAAAGCAAAAGACCAAGAATAAAATTTGTAATATTGTGCGCCTAGATCAAGCAAGTAAAATACAAACATTACGTTTGTATCATCAACACTATATCAAACAAAAAGCTGAAAACTGAGATTGATGATATCCTCCTATATAAGGGGTTGTAGCTTCCTTATTAGATGTCTTGGGAATTGCGTTTAATACTGCACTTATTTTTTTTTATAATTTGCCCCCTGGCCCACTATTTGTAGATCACCCTTTATATCTTAATGGTTTCAAAGGAAAAGTGAAAATTCATGAATATAAATTTAACTAAGATTATTCGTGGTGTAATAATAAATAAATAAATAACTAGAAGTAAAAAATGGCAAATATAAGGTTAAAATTGTAATGATAAAACTTACGTTAAAATACAAATATATAAAGATTTGTCCATATTAAAAGTAATAAACAGCAAAAAAAACAAAATACATAACATTATATATCATGTGTTCATAGATTAATGACAGGTGAATGTAAGGACCTCTATCCTGAGATATAACAACGTGAAATTTCAAGTTATATGTCACCAAGTCAGATTTCTTATTACTAAGTTTAATAAGACTAATTGAAAGCAGATCTAAAATTCTAAAACTATCTCAAAAAACCACAACAACCAACACCCAAACTCCAAAACTCATTATTTTTGCAAAAATAAGTTCCGGGGCCCGAGTGCTGGCCGCTGTGAGCCAGTTTTTTTTGCAAAAACAGCTAGTGATGACACAAGATAAAACTAAAAACTGTGTGGTTATAAAGTAAATATCAAAATAAAACCGAAAAAGTCGAAGTAGAATCAGATGTTACTTGTGAATTGAGTGAGTTAAATGTATTTGACTTTATATACCGAAGAATTTCTAAAGACTTTAAGTTATTAAGTAATCCACCTTTGATAGCCAAGTGTAGTACTTCAAAACCAGTCTCTTGATTGACTATGGTTTTCGTTAAGTAAGCTGTGAAAAACCCATTTGCAGTCCGAAGCATCTAAGATGTTCTCTTAATTTCGTTTTGAAATTTCTGTATGTTCTAAATTCTATTACAGTCGTCACAATTAAGCTTGTATACTCCACATTTGTCTAATAATGGCATTTTATCTTTGTTGTGTAAAAAATATTTGCTTCGCTGTTTTGCAAATATAATGAGTTTTTGGAGTTTGGGTGTTGGTTGTTGTGGTTTTTTGAGCTAGTTTTAGAATATTAGATCTGCTTTCAATTAGTTTTATTAAACTTAGTAATAAGAAACCTGACATGGTGACATATAACTTATATGTTATATTTCAAGATAGAGGTCCTTAGATTCACCTGTCATTAATCTATTAACACATGATTTATCGTAGACTGATTAATTTGTTTAAATTTTTTATCTTACAGTAAAACATAAGTTTTTTTAAAGTGATGTATTTTGTTGTTTGGCTGTTTATTACTTTTAATATGGACAAATCTTTATATATTAGTTTTTAACGTTTTATCATTACAACTTCTAGTTATCTTCGTCTAAAATACCACGAAACCGGTAGCTTAAATAAAGAATATTTGAGAAAAAGGACCTATTATTACACCACCAATAATCTTAGTATTATGGACTCACACAGGTACACTTGATTTCAAAATAAACTGGTACACTTTCTTTTAGCTATGTAAATCATTCGTTCTTTGATTGATATTAATAATCTTACAAATGTCACTTTGACGTTAATCAGTGGCGTCATTATTAAAAATGGTTCGACATCTAACAGATATTCAAAAATTTCGAATTGTTTCTAAAATTGAAGATGGTTGGTCCATAAGAAGACTTGCTGCTGAATACAATGTGAGTAAAACCACGATAATGAGTGTTAAAAAACAATGGGAAACCAACCAAACGGTATCCCGTAAAGTTGGTTCCGGTAGGCCCAGAAAGAGCAATAATCAAGAAGATGAAAATCTTATAAATTACCTAATAGAAAACCCTTTTCAGACTGCAGTAAATGCAATTTCAGAGACAAATTTCCCTGCTTCGGTATCTACTGCTTGCAGAAGAATAAAACTACAAAGCGATTTGAAGAGTTGTTCAGCGGCTAAAAAATACAAATTTTCAGAAGAAAAGAAGCAGGGTAGGATTATTTTTGCCCTCAACGATATAATCAATGATGAAAACTTCTGGGGACAAGTTATCTTTTCTGACGAAAAGGTTTTTAAATCCTGTAACGATGGACATGTTCGCGTATATAGGCCTCCTTCCACTAGATACGACGAAAAATATACTTTCGATCCACAAATATCAGGAAGGTTTTCAGTCAATGTCTGGGCTTGGATGAACCTAAATGGGTTAGGTGTGTGTTGGAACAATGGTGGTCATCTCAATTCCATTAAATATATTGAAATATTAGACAATATTATGTTGCCGTCAGTAATAGAGGTGTTTCCGGAAAATAATTTTATTTTCCAACAAGACAACTGCTCCATACATACAGCCCATCGTGTCAGGCAATGGTTTCTTAATAAAAATATAGAGTTGTTACCGTGGCCATCTAAAAGTCCGGATTTAAATCCAATTGAAAATGTATGGGGACTAATGGTGAAACGTATAAGAAAATTAAATAACCATCCAAATAATGCCCAAGAATTGGAAGGGATAATTGAAGACGCTTGGGAGAACTTGTCGCAAGAATTTGACCTTCCAAGAAATCTGATTTTGTCCATGCCTGCAAGACTTCAGGCAGTTTTAGACGCTAATGGAGCAATGACAAAATATTAGTTAATTCTGTATTACGTAATTGAAGTTCATTTATTTTATTTTTTTATTGTATTTTTATGTTCAGTTTGCATTGTTTACATTTTTTTTAATCTCAAGTGGTATTTTTTGTGTTCTTATTTTAAAAATAGAATTATCATTATTCAGTTAGTATTTTAATTACAACCATTAGTAGAATTATCCGTAGCAAATATAATTTTTTTAAACAATAATATGGCAGGCTTGAAAATGTTTTGAAAAAGTTATTTTCTAATTATTTTTTAAAATTCCATTTGAATAAAATAAAAGAGAAAGGTTTAATAAGTTTAAAAACACAAAGAAAACCGATCTCCTCCAAAAAAAACCCAGGTCCGGGGTAAATCACCTCTTCTCCACCCCCCTTTCGACATGCCTGGCCAGCCCTATTTACAGACATATGCACACAACTAAACTATTAAGATTTTCGATTACAAGAGTTGTACCAGTTTTTTTTGAAATCAAGTGTACCAATTTAAATTTACTTGACAATGTTGCTACCTATTTTTTTTTTCTATATAAATACTTGCAGATTGCAGAAATTAGTGTCATGCACATTTCACGATTCCATTTTTTACTTTGATTTCAAAATAAATATTATTTTTCAGTTTGTAAATTTATATTTAAAAATGGTAATATATGAAACGGTCATTAGCAATACTTGCCCGTGTAAAACTAACATGTGAATTAATGTAAGTAATTAACGCCATTTCAAATATGAACACAAACCGCAGCATCTCATTTGGAAATGGATTCTGCGGAGTACCAATCCAATTTAAACATATGTGCTAGTATACCCCGCGGTAACATTTACCTTCCATGTCCCCACCCCTTATTACCACATAATGCGACCTAATGTGAAATGCTCTAAATGCTTGTCGAATCTCTATGTCTCGAGGGTGCTGGGGACGGAAATGTGGAAAAAAGGTTTGATACATTATGCAGACAAACAATAGTTGGGATTTCTTCATGAGTTTATATAACAGTAGTAATTGTAAATGATATAGTAAAGTATATTCAGCTGATGACTGAATAACATAAATATTTATAATCAATAAAAACTGTATATCAATAAATAGCAACATTTTTAAAATTATTTTTGGGACTTGTGGCGTATATTTTCTTCAATTGTTATATTTCTATAGCCCAGTGGCGGTTCGTGGGTCAAGAGATAGGGAGGTCAATTAGAAAAGTTTACTGTATTACCTACCTTTTAAAGTGATTTAAATTCCAAGTCGATCCTCCGGTCTTTTTGAGATGCAAAGTGGTCAATTACTTTTTCATTAAAGTCTTTTATCTTCTTTATTAATGACCTTTCTATGGTAAGCATAGCTAAAGAAGATTACCTTTCCTGACCCATGGTATTTCTTAAAAATGTCTTTATTCTTTTTAAGGTGGAAAAACAACGTTCACTTTCGACGGTAGTCATAGGGAGAGTACACAAGAAATATTTTTAACAGTTTGACACTTTCAGAAAAAGTATTGCACTTATTGTTAATAAAAAGCTGTAACAAAGCAACTGCACCTTCACTATTGGAAAAATCTTCTCGGCTATACATATAATACTTCTAATTCAGTTTTAAGTTTCAAATGATTTATGACTGGATACTCCGATTTAACTAATTTAAACATATCTTGAGGAAAGCTTTTTTATAATCTTTAAATCGATCTGCGTGAAATAACTGGAACACTGCTAAATGATTACTGAAGCCAAACCTGTTTTTGATCTCAGATGTAATTATATCACAAACTTCTAATGCAATTCTCCTTTTTGATTCTTCCGTTTTACATCTCTGGGCAGACTGCATGGAGGTTTCCTCCAAACAGTTATTCAAAATTTTATTTCTGATGTCATCAATTTTACTGTTAAAAACGCCAATACACTTATTTACTGTTATGACATCGATATTACATTTTTGTAATTGATTGAACAATATATCACAATGAGGCATAACTAAATGAAAAAATGTAACCAGTAAAGAAAATGTTCATTTTGTAAGTAGTTTTTTAAACCAATAGCTTGGTTTAGAGTGTTGTTTTCTGATTGATTTTTCTACTATCGTAAAGTATTCATCAGACACGTAAACACAATTATGTTTTCTGATATTTTTCTTAAAAGTTAATGAAACAAACAAGTTCTTGTACCTTTAATCAAGGATGTTGTTATATGTTTAACAACGTTCTATGAAACATAAGTTATCCTTAGTAGAGCATAAAAGATAAATGCCTTCCAGGCTTGACTTGTTTTTCTTTCGCATAATTTCTTTCCTCTCTAGTTAGTGAGATTACAGATCTTTTTCTTTTTCCGTTTATGATCACCTTCCGATTCACTTGATGACATTATGATATACAATATACCACCATAAGACGTTACAATAAACTGAAATGATTATTCACATTTGAGAACAACAGTAAGATTTTTTAGCCAGCAGTGTCCGTTGGGAGTCATTGACTTGTGTTGTTTTTGCAGTGACTTCAGTATAGAATGGCAAGTTTCTCGTACTTGGCTATATGAGACTAATGTAGTATTTACTTACAGGGAATACGTAACTAGCTCATTACATAAAAAATCCTGTACAATCTTATTTTCAGAAAAAGTGTAACTTATGTTGTTTTTGAATTGACCGATTCAAATGTTTAACAATGAAAAAGAAAACATAATTTCAATGTGATTCATATACAATGATAATATAATGTAATGTTTAAAATATATAATAGGAAAAGTTTAATTTTAATCATGGAATTTCGTTTTCATGGACGTAGAAGGTGAGACACACTCATTTTGTGTTTCTTTTTCAAAAATTTACATAATACAGATTTTCTGAAAATGAACATCTACAAATGTATACAAAAAACTTATTCCTTATTCGTTCGTGACCAAGTGCCGTTAGACACAAGTACCTTACCACATACCTGTTGAACACGTTGAAAATGCATGCTAAATATAGGGGGAGATGTTGAAGATGAAAGCAAAAATCGGAGTGTTTGCTTTCCACCTTTTGAGGTTTATAAACTTTTATGAGAACCGTTTGGTGGTAATATGTAATATCCAGTATAATATTTCTACTTTTTACATTGTTTTAGTTTATATGCCCACTATATCTGTAAACGTGTTCAATATAGTCATTTTAATTAAAATTGCTTATTTTATTTGTTTACCGTAAAGAACCAATAGAAACGCCTAGTAACATAAAACCTCAGGTTGGATTTATTTATTTTTACATTTTAATTATGAAAGTATTGCTCGCTGAATTAAAAAACCTCATTTTAACTTAACTAACAAATTTAATTATAGTTTGCTTTTAGGTATATTCAGTGTACGAGTAATTACTGCCCATTTTTAGAAGTTCATTAATTCCTAATATGCTTTTACATTTTCCTCGCTTGGAAAATTAAGTTGACCAAATAAAAGAAGAAATTCATATGAAATACATTTTCATACTATAAAACTTTTACATGACGTTGCCCTAAGTTGGAATTTGCAGATATTTTAAGTGTTTTGTAATAGTGCGTTGCATAAAACTTTTTGACCCTAAAAACACTGAAAGTAGTTTACTTTGCTCTTGTGGAATCTATACTTCAATATGGTATAATAGCATGGGGTGGTATAAAAAAAGTCATTTTTAATACCACTGGAAGTATTACAAAAGAGAATAATAAAAATAATGTTCAACAAAAATATGAGATATTCTACAGACCAGTTATATCGTGTGTCTGAAATATGGATGGATCTAAGACAAGTGTACGCAAAAATAATATTAATATATCTTTTTAAAAAATAAAAAATTCCTGCATTCTCTAGACTATAATTACAGCACTAGGCAAAAAGGGAAAGAACTAGTTAAAACATGTGTAGCAAAAAAAGAGACAGGAAGAAGATGCTTTATTTATTTGGGTCAAAGGTTGTATAATAATTTGCCCCTAAACATTAGAAATACTAAAAATCTGCATACGTTTAAAAAACTTGTTAATAAGTGGTTGAGGGTAAATGACAGGTGTTGTGTGAGCACAATTATGGATTAGTAGTCTAACAATTAATTATCAGAATTCTCTTTATTGGAATTGAGTTAATTATGTAGCAATAACGATTTCCCTTATTATATTATATTGTATTATATTTCATTAGGCTAGTTTTATAACAGCCTCTTTACTGGGATAGAATTAATTTTGCAACATTATTAAGTTACTTTTAGAAACTTCTATCTGTGTGTACAATCTAAACTCACATCCATATGCAAGTCTCCGAACTTAAAATGGATGTAAATTTATATTTATTTGTAATGTAGCATTTAATTACATATTATGTCTATTGTAAAACTCTACAAAAATTATAAATAAATATTATTATTATTATTATTATTATTATTATATACATATACATTACATATAAGTATCCATTAAAGAAACTTTAATATTAGGGACTTCGCCAGGACACGAATAAAAATTTAAGAGAAAAAATATACTCTGAAGTTATATTACTACTATAATGTCTCGTAACATATATACCACGAGCATGCCTCTGGTAACGTGAAGAGACATGCTGGGCAACACATATGTTCTTTCTTATTTGTTATGAACTATATGCTCTTTAAATCTAGTTTGATTTGAACGTCTAGTTGGTCCGACATATTTTAGTCGCGAGTTACTACTTACTATTAATTTCGTAAATCAACCCGCAAAAATGTCGCTTTTATGGGCACTTGCATTAAGAGTCAAGTTTCAGTGAGACGTGTAGGCAACCGGTGTGTTATGACAGTAGTACATAGGTTGCATAATTACGTCAGACTAGAAGATTCTATTGTGCTTAATTTTTTTTTACTGACATTGAATATTGTCCATGCTTGGATTTCGCTACCAATAATACAGAAATTTGTAAATGCATAACATATTGTGTCATTGAAATACTGTAAAATCCTAAAAAGGAGTGAAAGAGTGTAATCGTTGGACTACAAACTTCGCTTCTAATAAAATATAATGTACTATTTCATCAATAAACATTATTATTATTATAATAATGAAAGTTGTAATACTGCCACAGTTGGTAAATGATACTAAAATATAGATATATGTTTTCTAGGATTTAAAACGATAAAATCTGTTAAATAATTGATTTTGTGCTAGAAATTAATTTGCGAAAACCGCATGATACAAAATTTTGGGCAACGTAGCTAAGTAGTAACTATAATGCCCCAGACGTCTTTTCAAATTAACCTTTTCAGAGTATGTTGAAGCCGTTTATATTTATCATAGCTTTATGGAACGAACATAATTTAAATGTTAACTTTCACGATTTTCCGCGGTGTTTCTTCAAATTAATACGACTTTAAGAGTATTGCCGAATGTAAATTTGATAATAAGGAAAGTTCAAATTTAATTCTTGCCCAATTAGTAAGTATTTGTGATTTTAATGTAGATAAAATTCTGTTCTTGCCGATTAATCATCGAAAGCAGCAGAATGGAAATCACTTGTTAATTTAAATTAGTGGATATTAAAACAGACTTAAATAAAATTTATATATATATATATATATATATATATATATATATATATATATATATATATATATATATATATATATATATATATATATATATATATATATATATATATATATATATATATATATATATATATATATATATATATATATGTATAATAATTAAATATATCTATTATGTCCACAGTATTCTCTAATTGATGCGCACAGTATATTTTTTAAATGGTCAAACCATTGATTTTTTTTCTCTTGTAAAATGTTAGTCATAGTGTTGTTGGGAAAACATTTTCAGGCGGTTATTCCCAAGATACAAGGCGGTCCAGAATGAAGAATATGCAGATATTCATTAATCATTACTGTTATGGATTATATGACGGAAATGCTAATGCAGCAATTTGTAAGTATCAAAGACGTTTTCCACATAGGAGACTTCGAAATTCTAGAACACTTCTTTGTTTTCGCAACTTTGTCTTGGGCGTAAATAGTAACAAAAGAAAATTCGCAGAAATAATAATCGAAATCGTATTCTTCAAGCTTTTAACAATAATACGGGGCTAAGCTCTCGGAGATTAGCTAAGCAACTCCAGATACCGAAATCACAAATATTACGAACGTTACGAGATGACCATACTTGTCATCTACCCCGTGGAGATGAAGAAAAGCACTTGAATTTTTGCCAGTAGATTTTAAATTAAGCAGAAGGAAATCCTGATTTTTTGCGTAAAATTCTATGGACAGATGAATCGACATTCACTAGAGCAGAAGTAGTGAACTATTATAACCTTCATGTTTAGGCCCACGAGAATCCTCGCAAAATCCAACCGCAATCATTTCAAGATGAATTCATTGTGAACATATGACCGAGTGTTTTTCACATATACTACCCCCAAGAATAAACTCGCAATTATTCCACGTGTTCCGTGCCAATGACCTGCCGAACTATATTGAGGATTTGCCCCTTGATGTGCTATACGATAGTTGGATACAATTGGATGGTACCCCAACGCATTTTGAAAGAGTTGTAAGATAATGGTTAAATGCAAATTATCCACAGCGATTGATTGTTCGTTTAGGAATAAATGATATGCATCATGGCGTTGGACCAGTGGCCTGTCCACTCAGGTCACCAAATTTCAACCAATTAGACTTTTTGTGTTACGTTCGTGTTGTTGTGCCTAAGGAAGAGGGGGTGTTTAACATAGGGTTCTAGGTTGTTCACCCCTAAAAGCATAGTTACAAAAGATTTATTATAGTGTGCCACTCATAGGCAGTGGGTAGTGAATGACACACTCAGCTAGCTCTCTATATTATAGCCGGGAAAATTGGGTGTGAGTTCGGGTGGTTTTATGGTGAAGACAAAGAATCTCGTAGTTATTGACAATAATATTTAATGGCAGATCTATATATTGTGTAACTTTGAATGAAAGATAACCAATATTTAACACGAACAAGATAACATGTGTACCTGCTTCTTCAGTTCGTATGCAGCAACCGGCAGTGTGAAATTATAAAATGGAGCCGCCGGCGCCGTTTGTACACAAAACGAGGATGTGGTGATCATACCAGCTAATAAAATATTAGCAAAAGTAATGCTTGTCCGTTCCAATTAAGCGAGACACAAGAAATTGTAAATGAACGTGTAACACATAACTATAAATATCTAATATTGGCCAATGGTAATATTAAGTAAAATGAGCCTGTATATTAAGAAGTCGAAGAACCACCCCGTCTTGACCACGACGTACACCCTCTACGTGAGAGCACTATATTCCTATACGTTTTGCAAGGGCTGGTTGGTAAAGCCTAACCCAAGGGTATTCTGGAAGAATCCAAGTACCCAAAAGAAGCCTGTATCCATGTGGAATCCGGTAGGATCCAGAAAATACTACTATCTGTGAAATACCGTATAGGGGCATTAAAAATACGAAACATCACTAACCCGATGAAACGATTTAATAATTTATTTACCTTCAAGAGAGGACCTGTGTCGACTTTGTTGTCTCGTCGAAAACGGTATTGCGTCCAGTGATTAGAATAGTAGATATTTTAGTTTGACGGCAACTGCAAGTTATGGAAAGTTGATACTGTGCATGATTTTAGAAACTGTGTGACATTACTTACATTTTCTTCCAAGGAGACGTTAACGCACCAAACTACTTGAAATCCTTCCAAAACGAAGATATATTAATACTCCACAAACCGAAAACCGGTACACCAACAACAACGAGCACTAATAAAGATTATTCTGATAAAATTCACTGTAACTCCGCAAGGGAAACTTGTAATATTTTACTTAAACTCTACCAGAATGCAGTCGAAAGTTAAGCAATCGCCATTTTCTCCTCAACCATCCTCTGTAAAAATGCGCCCGACACCTACCTGTATCGTATTTTATAGGTCTGAACGGTACGTGACCTATACTACAACACACTACAAGTGAAGTAAATTTTGCAACGTAACATATGTTTGGAGATATTTTAAAGAAAGGGTTTATACTACTACTACTCCAGTATTAACAAGGAAGGAATTAGTTTTGAGGATTGAGCAAACTTTTAATTCATTTATTCGATGCGATAGTCAGAAATTCGTTGAGGTAAATGGATTACAGTTTGAGCAGTTTCTTTGAAAATTTTTAATTTTCAGTTTTTCTTGATGTGAATTTGGCCTAAAGTGGATGCTAGTTTAAAAACGCGTTCTACACTCCACCCCTCTCATGGTGGTGTGGAAATTAGTATTTTCTTTTACCCCTTTCTGCTGATTTTTGCAAATTTGGTGAAAAATTTAAATTTAGTGTGTTTTGGCATATTATCACGGGAAAAATATTTTAAAAAATCGTTATTGAAATTTCACATATTATATTACAAAAAAAATATTTTGTGCCACATATGGCACAACATTATATAATCATTCTCAGTGACACAACAGATAACAATTTCGGTTATTATTTAAATATAAATACATTTGGCACTTTCTGCAAAATACAAAGAAAAATCTTCATTAGTGAGGAAGCTTCAAGGTGGTCAATGTCTTGAGGCAGTTTCTCATTTCCAAGAAGTTTTGTATTATCCGCAAGATTCGATTTTTTCCTATATTGGAAGATTTTTTTTTTTTTTGGCTCGTTTGGACTTCTGTACATAATAATGAATGTTATCTTCACTATCAGTATCCAGGTCGGTTTCTGTTATTATAACTTCTTCTGAACTATCTTCCTCTCTTTCATATTCAAAATCAGTTTCCTCAATAAAGCCGTTTGGAGCTAACGGATGATCATCGTCGGATAGATTATCCTCTTCAATAATATTTCCATTAGGTATATCTACCCCATATCCATAAGAATAGTTATGTTTATTATTTTTGATATGACAATTTGAATGAAAAAATTAAGTATTCTTTATCTGGTAATTTATTTACTGCATACTGTGCCATATGTGACACATGCCTAATTTTCCACAAATAATAATGTCTAAATAACATACCTACTTTGTTTTACTTCTACACCACTTAATAATAGTCAAACTTCCCCACAATATTCATTATATTATTTTTATGTTGAAAAATTTACTAGCAATACCTACAAATCGATAGTTAGGAAATATCAGCTGTTACTGAAGCAACCGTTGAACAAGTGATCCACAGTTGTCTATAGAATATATTTCAATTGGTAGTAATATTGACAGATGTTACTAATAGCTTATTTTGTTAATCTGGATAGGTGATCTAATGATAGTTGACAGATGATACCAAATACACGAAAAATAATACATTGTGCCATATATGGGACAGCATGCAGAAGGGATTTAAAACGATGAACTTAAATGTCTGCACAACATATTTTAGCTACAAATAAAACGGAAACGACTTGGTTTATTAAAATTTTGCAAAACCACTTTTTTATTCAGAATACCATGAGCAATTTAGCAGTTTATAATTTTCTTCAAAAATATCCAGTGGCCTACTACTTATTTCTATAAAAGGGGCATGTAACCCCCGTATCTATGCCGATGGCTTTTTTCTTACTATTTTTCAGTATCGCAATAAGCCGTGCCACATGTATATAATGTCAACTTCGGGAAAAAGTACAAACCACCTGGACTAAACTTCAATAACCGGATTCATTTAATGGGGAACGACGTAAACATATTTCATTAAATTAATCTCCAGCATGGTTGTATGTTCCAAAACCGATAAAGCAGGAATCTATTTAACACAAACAGTTTGTTCATGAATTATCGATGCCTTTACTTCACGTTTTGCACACCACATTTTTGTAATGCTTGCTATATATCACCTGTAGAGTTCCAAGTTCGGTGATATATTGCTGTTACGATAAGATATCAATTTCAATATGATCAAAGGCGAATTACACAACAATGGAACAGTTTAACATTTGTGGTAATATAGTGCAACGTAGCGATAATATTCTCTTTTTTTTTTAAATTTGATGTATATGGTGAACTATCTAAAATTGCCTCACTGGAATCGGCTATAAGGAAATATATAATACAGTGCGTCCATAAAGTAACGCATTAATTCATTATTAGGTAAATAAACAATATTATTGAAAATTCCCGATATTTGATTTTAATTTACTTTTTTTTTTCAAATAATAATTTAATATACAGGGTGCCCTACCTTCGAGTAATGACGTCATCACCGGTTTTTTAAATGGAACACCCCACTTTTCCCAATTTCTGGATGTCTCTTGTTGAGCTGATTCAAAAATGTATCACAAGTTGCTTCAAATTGGTACAGGGTGGGCAACAATACCAAAATTACAAGTTATTTACAAATGAATAAACGTAGTATAAAATTAAATGAAATTAACGTATTGTGATACAACTACTTTGATAAACTATTAAAAAACACCCCAACCACGTTTATTAGTGATCTTTGCCCCTCGACTATACCGTACTATTTTTATTGTTTGTAGGTATTTTTTTGCATTTGTTTTTTTAATTGACGTTAAGAACTGTCATAAAAAGTTCACTTCTGTATTGTTAACGCTTCAAAGTAGGTACGTTTACGTGAAATCTAAATCTAATTTATCATTTGAAAATGCCTTTAACTGAAGAGGATTGAAATTTTAATGATAATTGGTGTTGGCGATAGGATGCGGACTCAACAAGAGGTATGCAGATTATTCCATGAAATGCACCCAGATCGTGAACCTATTTCACAATCTGCTGTAAGCAGAATAGAGCGAAAATACAGAGAATTAGGACATGTGAAGGATGCACCAAAGCAAGGTAGACCTAAAGTTAATGAAAATATTCAACAAGACGTAATTTTGTCGGCAGTAGAAGACTTTGACCGAAGAAATGAATTCTGCGAATATATGATGGACCAAAATAATCGACATAACAATTTCATTGCTAACGTTTCATTTTCCGACGAGGCAACGTTTTACTTGAACGGGCATGTTAATTGGCAAAACAACCGTTATTGGTCTCAGGAAAATCCACACTGGATGCAAGAATACCATACGCAATGACCACAAAAGGTCAATGTGTGGGCTGGTATTGTGAGATATACAGTTGTTGGTCCATATTTTTTTTATGAAAATTTGACAGGAGCATTGTATCTGAATTTCATACAAAATACATTAATTCCTGATTTGACCAGGCTTTTCCTGATATTCAAATAGCCAATACTTTAGACAGCAGAATCTGGTTTCAACAGGATGACGCACCGCCATATTTCGCTGCAGGAAACAAATTGTTAAACATAAAGATAAATTTTCCTAGTCAAAATATATTTCCTGTGGAGTCCCACAAGGAGCAGTTTTGGGGCCATTATTTTTTACGTTGTATACAAGTGAACTAATATCTCGCATTCAATATTGCTCAAGCCACATCTATGCCAATGATACACAATTCTATTTGTCATCTAAATTAGATAAAATCAACTTGGCCAATGAGAATATTCATCGTGACTTCGACGCATTACTGAAATCCTCAGAGTCTTACTGTTTGACCATAAATCCAGATAAGTCTATAGTGATTGTTTTTGGCAGAAAAGCTAGCTTCAAAATTAAAATGCGAATAACTATTAAATATAAAAATAAATAATGTTAAACTAAATGCTGTAAGTTCAACAAGAAACCTTGGAACATTTTTCGATACAGATATGCGCTTTAGTAAATATATCGGTTCGTCTATAAAGAAAGCTTTTTTTGAATTTAAAATTAATATATAGTCATCGTTCAGTACATAATCGTAAACTTAAACAGCAATTATGTGATTCTCTTGTTTTATCACATTTTAATTATGAAGATGTTTTGTATGGTCCTTGCCTAACGAAATATTATGCTAGCTGAGTGCAAAAGAGGCAAAACTGATGCATAAGATTCATTTGTTGAATCAGGAATAATCAGTCTGGTATATCTAAAAGTAATCGTGATGTAAAATTAATAAATAAGAAATTACATATTTTTTTGTATGTTTAGGTTAGTTACGGTTAAGTGGAAGAGCAGAGGGTTATTTTGAACTTCGCCGTTTGTAAACTTGTTTACAATAAATACATTTATTATTATTATTATTATTTTTTATTTTGGAATAACCGATGCCGGACAGTACTCCCGTGGCCTCCGGCACCTCACGGGAATCGCGCCGGTGCATTAATTGCAGCCACTCTCCATATCACACAGGGTTAGTGACTGTAGATACCAGAATCGTGTGCCTTAAGCAGACGGAGAGAACCCAGAATGACCGCTTTTTGCATCTGGCCTGCCAGCCACTCGGCTGATTTTTGGCAGGTATGGTCATTAATTCCGAAAGCAGTGTAGGCTTTATCCCTTCGAGTACTTCGATTATTAGGACGACCATTTTGACCCAATAGCCTGGGTACAGCACTCGGAGCTCGTACCGGAGATCACGATACATCACCTCGAAGGAGGTTCAAGGTGATGTTTTTCACCGCAGGTGCCGATAACTCGATGACATGCATCACCTTGAGTTAATGATCTAGGAGGACTGTCAGGTTTGTTGGCTTAGATTAACCTGACCGTCGGGAATGAGTAGTTCCAGTAAATCCGGCATTTCTCAGTCTCGGCAATGGATTCAATATCTCCGGGGACGTAAGTTAGCACTGGTGTCTGGTCTACCCCGTCCGAGTGCCTTAGATGGTAGTATACCACCATCTCAGGCACTCGGAAGGCCGCGTTATGTTGGCGGATATAGGCCGAAATCGCGTATACATGGCATGTGGATAGTATGTGCATGAGCGATTCCGGCGCCTGAAGGCAGGTTCTGCCGTTGATGTCAGGAACCTCTACACGCCACGCGCGGTTATGGTAGACCAAGGTATTAACACCATCTTGGCAGACCGTAATGAATCCCTCGGTCTCCGACTTAAGCCCGGCTGACCTTAGAGAGGCGCATGTCAGCCTGGTCGATAAACCCATTGTCTTTATGTTCTTATAGAAGACATCATGCTGGGGTTTACCGACGTGCTGCCGAAAGAGGTTTTCCTGTTCGGCAGCTCTAATTCGGGCCTTCAGGCGATTTGGCTGGAGTTCATCTGCTGCTCTTTTTGCTGCCTTGGACAATCCTGCTCCCACCTCTACAGTTTCGTAATGTTTTACAAACCGCAAGAGGGGATCTGAGCTTCTGAGGATGTTACATGCCTTACTCAGTACTACTCTGCCATGCGTATACTCCAAGCTCAAGAGTCCTCGGCCCCCCGTTGATGTGGGAGGTACACACGAGGAATGGACAATCTAGGATAATACTTCTTCTGTGAATATTCATCATCTTGCGGATTTCTCTGTCTAATTGGCGCAGCTCGTCTACTGTGAAGATTATTATTATTAATATTTCAGGTTTCTTTCCTCCCGAAAGCCACGCTGAATTAAATTTATTAAAAAAATTTAGTGTTACATCTCACATTATAAAGAAACCTTCTTTTTAGTATAAGATTTGGCAACGTTGACTATTTCACTACAATATGGCCTGTAAATAAGGAAGGCAGGGTCTAGAACCCTTAAATACGGAAAAATAATACATTTCAGATAAACACCGTTGTTTAACAGAGATAAGTTCATGTTGGTGGGTTGTTTCGACCTGAAACTGTGTTTCTTAATACCTTTTATGTTCCTTAACTACCCATTTAGCTTAATCTTAACCATAATTCCCTTTTATTTTATATATCCTTGGATCCGAGGTTGAACAATATGCAGTTCTTCAATAAAGTTAATTTTTGCCAATTCTCTCTTATACCGCAACTAGTCAACAGATCTCTAGGATATGCAGAACAGCGTTGGAACAAAATAATCACATCCGTCTCTGAAAATGAAAATAATTTTGTACATTTTGTATAAAATTGTTTATTGACTTATGGAGTTTAAAATTATTGGACGTTTTGCTTTTTCGTAAAGTGATAAAAACGATAAAATCGTACTTGAAAAATTAATTTCTCACTCAGAATTTATGGATTTAATTAAACAATAGCTGTGACTAGAGACTCGCTTTTTATAGAATTATAGAAAAGGCGTGCATGCAAAATAGCCTTCTTTGTGGTTGAAACCTAAACGAGCAAGTGTATGAAAAAATTTCTATGTCTAGTTAAAAGAAATTTTGATCGGCGTAAGATTAGTGTTTAGGTGTGATTGTTGTCTCAAATCACTGGGCGTATTGTTGTATCACATCTTTAAATTGTTGTATACTCGAAGGTCCAGAAACAAACACTTGGTTTATTTCAAAACATTTATTTTTAAAACACTGAAACTGTTTAATAAGTTTATAAATGATATAAACTATAAATGGTTTCTATATCTTGCTCAGAGAACCATGTTTTTATGTGATGATGCACTACTAGAAGAGTACTCGTGATAGTAATCAATAATGAATACTAATATTGAATTACACTATCTGAGAACTTCTCAATATACATATATATATATATATATATATATATATATATATATATATATATATATATATATATATATATATATATATATATATATATATATATATATATATATATATATATATATATATATATATATATATATATATATATATACATATATATATTATTAAATATGATTTGAAGGAAACAACTACTCAGCGGGCAAATACCCCGACCTGCATTGAATTACACCTTCAAATCATGATAGATGGAAAGCCAATATTATTTGTCAATTCCTAACCAGACATAGATCGATTTCGTACTTATTTGTTCTCTTCAGTATGCCATAGGTTATGGAACAGACAAATGATAGTGGCCAACCTGCTAGTTATATACTAACTAAGGTGAAGTGAATAGTGGTGAGAGGTATGAAACTTCTCATATTATCTGAATGCTACTATCCGACCGACATCCTAGATGTCTCTGTGGCGGATAGCGACTTGCATCACAGCAAGTACCGAGAGCGGCGACTCCTAGCCCAGGTGGACTAAACTAATGTTATTAAATATGATTTGAAGGAAACAACTACTCAGCGGGCAAATACCCCGACCTGCATTGAATTACACCTTCAAATCATGATATATATATATATATATATATATATATATATATATATATATATATATATATATATATATATATATATATATATATATATATATATATATATATGCCCTACCTTTCATGTCTTAAAGTAAATTCCAATATCTGAGTTTTTCCAGTTTACAAAAGTGACATTTCGAGCTCATGATATCAAATACAGAGGTTGAAACTACTTCCAGGTGGAAGAGTGAATGGTCGAATAATAAAGGCCTACTTAAACTAATAACGGCAATTCCCTAACCAAATCTAAGCACTGAATTATATTATTTATCAATAGGAAATAAAATCTTCGAAGAAGGATATACCTAAAATTAAAATAGTTTTGCTACCGATGGGACCGACGTCGTTCCCTTGTTTTCTTGGGAGGGCACCTTCTTTCCAGTTTGTGTATTGTGGGACGGGGAACGTTAGTCAGAGATACTGTTTCACCTAGTATATTTAAATCATACAAATTAGAGTCATTAGCTCGTCGCTTCAAAAGATTATTGTAAACATTAAAGCAAATTTGTTTCGCTTGCTCGTTCAAATGTAGCCGATTTTTTCTTACTGAAAACACTGATGAACGTTGATTTTCTTTATCACTGTAATCACTACCACTTTCATTTTCACAAACACAATAAGATGTAGACGTAGAAACCTCCCACGGCCGAAACATTTTACATTAAATATGATAACCTTGATAAATTATTTTCAAAAACACACAAGCAAATAAATAGATACAAAACGCAATTATTACTTATAATATTACACTTTCTGCTACAACGCACTGCTAAACAAATCGGTAATAAAACTAAGTGCGGACCCGAAGTGTCACAGAATATAAGTGAAACTCCGCCTCGGTTGCGTGCCTACAAAAACAACAATCATCTTTCTCGCTTTAATGTAAGGGGTGTAAATGACGGACGATGTCATGTCGCGTATTACCCCGCACGTTCCGTCGCTAAAGCGATTTCTCTTACTATAGTATTGTTGAAATATGCTGAAAAAAATGGGAAATTTGCCAATTAGATATGACAACACAGTTTTATATTTTAAGGTGTCATTTAAGGTCTCATCTACTTTTGGTTTTAGTTTAGCTAAAATTCTAGAGAACTTGAGTGATTATAACAAGAGTTGAATACTAGCCGCCTTTATTTTTTCTAATTTTACAAATGCATAGTACTATATGACATTTACGTTGTTTCAGGTATTCCAGTGACATCATACAAGCCCGCCTTAAAGCAGTTTCCAACAAGAAAAGACACATTTCTGACAAACGAAGTCACCGTAGATTCACTTCTTGCCAACTGTACAGATATGAAAAATATGTGGACACCGTGTGAGTGTCACTTAGAACTTTGTATAGGCTGGTATCCTTGCGGTTTAAAATACTGTAAAGGCAAAGGCCAGACCAAAAATTCTGTAATGAGTTACAGATGTGGTATAAAAACTTGCAAGATGTGCCATTTGTTTACGTATTACGTGTCGCAGAAACAGCAATGTCTCTGGGACGAATGACCATAGTAAAAATTTTGTACAGATCGTATGTTTGCCTTAAATTTGCTTCAAAAGATGGACCAATTTGCCTTAGTGCTACCTAGATGTTATAAAAGTTTTACTTTCAAATTTTTTATCGAATAAGGAAATAGTGTTACCGCAGGTACTATTAAAGGTGGAACTATAAATGCTGCCGAGTTTGGATACTTATAGAAGACACATTCCTTTTTTTTATTAGATGAAAAATATTATTATTTGATATTTGTCTGCCCGCATCATTTGACGTGTTTGAGAGGTTTTTTTGAAAAAAAAAAACCTTTTTTAATTAATTTTTTAGTTATTGTAAACTACAATTACTTACATATTAAATTATATCCTTAATAGACCAAGAAAGGGGGACATTTTTCCTGTGTTAAGTTGACATTAATTAGTTAGTGATTGAAAATATTTGGTTTTGTTCGGAATTAAAAACTGTATAATGAGCCAAAGTTTCAAATTCAACCGACCGAAAAAGTATGCAAAAGAATTAAAAAATAATTTTAAAAAAGGGGCGCAAAGACACCTCACCCAAAACACTAAAATAACCGTAACAATTTCGTTAAAATATTATAGGACCAAAGTTGTAGAGAACAAAATACTCAAAAAAAAAAGTCCACGACGGTATATATTTATCTTTTATAGTTTATTCGTGAACCGTGAACCTCGCTCAAGTTCTGTAATCAAAACCCGTGGCACGCAGAAACGGTTGTATTAACATGGCAACCACCCACTTCCAAGCAATACTTACTACAGATGGTTTTCAGTATCATTTTACATTCGTTTAAACGTTTATAAAGGGAGATATTCTTCATCACTTACAAAACATTCTCGCATGTTAGAGTTCCAGGGCTTAAGTGGCTTCACGTAAAAGTAATTTTAGTGGTCCTTAATAAAAAATCTAATGATGGTAAGGTCAGGAGAACGTGCTGGCCATTCACTTGGTCTCTACGTCCAATCCATCTACTGGGGAAAGTTTATTTGATTACTGCCTATTGTTTGGAAGTTGGTGATTCTCATTTTTAACAATTCATAAAATAATTAAACAGGTAATTACAGTTTATTATTTTTTCTATGTATTCAGAAGACAGAAATAATATCAGGTTACATTGAGTAGGCTTGCTGGCAGTGTTGAAAAATGGTCGACTTCTAATAGCAGCCAGAGTAAAAATATTCAGGTAATATAAGTTAAAAATATAAATCTATCGTTGATGTTTTTTGTCCACCCTGTAATTGAAAATAAACGTAAGAATAAATAAACTGGGGAACCGTAATTTTTTTGATTTTCCAAATTGTTATTATTGTATTTTTAAATTAATTTGGGTAGTTTTAATAAATTCGATTAAATTTATTGAATATTTAACAAAATCAAGGACAATTTTATTTATGTCATTTCCCCTGGAATACACAAGACTGGTATTTGTGAGGAACGCTAAACATCTTTAAGATCCTTATTGCAGTTAAGCAAAACCGTTTAATGTTTAAACGCAAACCTGCATAACACATCAGCTTTAGATTAAAATCAGTTCCACCTGGTCCTTGATTCTCGATTCAGGTTAATAGGAATTCGTTCGTTAAACCTAAAAAAATATCCTCTCGGGAATTACTGGATATGCAAATACAAATATATTCGATGAGTAAAATCTTCTGTAAGAACTCGAGGATCGAAGGCCTTATAGTATCCTGCTTTATTCACGGCACAGGTTCGGACTAGTTCTAGTGAGCCGAAGAACTTTTTAATAATAATAATAATAATTTTTAGTATTTAAATTCAGACTTAAATACACTGATTTAAACAGTGGCGATTCGTCGGAAAAGATGGTGGTGGGTTATATTTTTTGCAGAATTGCAGCTTAGGAAATGTGTACAGGGCAGGAAAGAAAGTCCGGGGACTGGATTTTCCCAGCGGTAAATAACGCGGAAATAAAACGATTGTCCCTTGAATTTGTCTCGAAAAAAGTAGGCAATTGATACGCTTTCTTACACCCGAAAACCCCAAATATTATCGATTTGGTAAACCCTGTATATGCATTACTAAGCAATAATTTGATAGTTTTATATCTTCAGGATTTTTGAATTTCCAATAATACTTATAGTTTATGATATAACATTCATGATTTTTTTCTCATAAATAAGTCGTTTGCTTTTAAAGAACAACTACTTTCTTACATAACCTCATTTTAGATTTTGTTTACTATGTATTTTTTAATATGTATTGTTTATCTCTCTTATGCTGGCTCTAGTCCGAACCTTAACACTCATGTACAAAATAATTTGTAAAAAGCATCTAGATTTTCATTTTCTACTCAAAGCTGGGCAAAAAATTTTCATTCATTTGTAATTTTCTTAGAAATAACGCAATTATCTTACAATTTTATTTCCTTTACACTGTAAAATAAGTTTTTGTACTGATAAACTTCATAAAATAAATAATATTGCGTTATGTAGTTTTTATAAAAAAAAATAATAATAAAAAAAGAAATAAAATTTACAAATTCCTGAACTGATTATTGTATTATATTAGCGATAATATCAATTTTACATTAAAATTAAATGTTACCCATGTAAATACGTACGTCAGATTTGTATATTACCTTAATGTTGACCTAAATTAGTTGAATTTTTTTGTACCAAATAGTTATGTTGTTATAATCGTAAAAATGTTTCAATTAAGAACATTCAATATTGACACAAAATCTATGAAATTAATACGCGGAGAGAACTTTTAAATTTTTAATATTTCAATCACATAAGCTTTACAATAAAACTTTTAGATCCTTTATCATAAAAAGTAGTGGAGTCGCCGTACTATGGGGCTGTATTATTACTAAGCCTGGCCAAGCTATGGTAGATTCAGGGTCGGGCGCAATACCAATGCCATCGAGCGCTTGCTTACGATGACGATGACACGACACACTTCAGTTGTTATCTGTCGGTCGATGCATAGAGTACTAATAAATAATAAATAATGTTGAGCGTAAACAGTAGAAAACGACCGTACGCTGATAAAGTGGATAAATTTATCGGTGAATTTCCGGATTTATTCTATGATGGATGTAAAATAATTTGTAAAGTTTGTGATTAAGACTTAATGTGCTGGAATAAATACGGCTGCAAAATTCATGTCAATAGTAACCGGCATAAAAATAAAAAAAAGGCGTGTCTTCTTTGGAACCTCAATTTATGTTTGATTTACTGTTAATGCTGATTGCCTGTGATGTTCCCCTGCGCATATTGGATAAACCAGCATTTCGGGAGTTCTGGAATAAATCCCCAGGTGAATTTACCAAGTCGTTCATCGTTACGTAGATATGTACCAAGTGTTCGTGAATATATTGTAAATAGGATTAAATGTGCATTAAAAAATACACGGCTGTGGTTATGTGTTAACGAGACGACAGATTGTAAAAAAAAATCTATTTTAAATGTTATAGTACGTGTACTCGACCCTGGTAACAATTTATTACCATCTAAAGACAAGACCTCACTGCTACGGTGTGACGTCACAACTGCTACTTTCAGCCGAGCCAGCGTAATTTGTCGTGGATACTGTCAAAACGAATAATAAACAGCACTAAATCATTTGCAGGATTTAGTAAGAGCTTTCCTCAAAAAAAAACGGATTTGCCAGTCGTGAACTGAGCCCTTACATCACACCCCAATAGTTTTTTGCCCATGTTAAACTATTGTAAAAATGAATATAAGAATAGTTTTTAGATTTAAATGTCGAAGAAATAAGTTAGAAAATCGATACGATATACAAAATACATTTTATTGAGAAACTTTAAACACAGTTTGTGAGGCGATAAGTCAATAAATAAGGAGTTTTATACTAGGGTTAACAAATAAGAATTATGGTTGAAAAAAATTTAAGTCTAACTGATCATTAAGTAAATAATTCAGTTAGAACATTAAGTAAATAATTTCCCTGACTATTGTTAGATTTAAAAAATTCTGTTGATTAATAAATTTAAAATGAGGATTTCTTGTACATGTAATTGTGGCCTGACTAAAGTATGGTTTCAAACAGTTAGGACTGTTTTTCGAAGTCAATAAATTAAAATGTGTTTTATTATATCGTAATGATGAATTATCAGTTATCACCGAATAACAGCTTATACAATTTAGTTTTTAGAAAATGTATATTTATACCTGTCAAAGTATTGAATTTCAAATATACTACCAAAATTTTACTACTACCAAAATATTGAATAACAAGAACTTAGTGTATCGGGCTGATTTGAGTAATTTTCTCTATTAATGTATTCAATGTTTGTTTTTTAGTTTTACCTAAATGGTCAGTAGTTTTCTCGTAACAGTTTTTAAGTAAAGTATTTGTGGTGCAAGTTAATTTGCAATATGTTCCGAATTTCGCAATCACTAAAATCCATCTTTACCGAGATTTTTATTGAAGTAATTTAAAACAAAATGAGTGACAAAATCTCTCTTATGAATATTCAAAATTCTGCCTCATAACTTTGCAAGAATTTGTTAAATATAATGTAAATAAATGAGATCATTTCTACAACTTTTTACGAGGAAATACCAAAACCTCGACTTAAATTTATTATAAATTATGACAACGGCATAGGATAGTTGTTGGTCCCGGAGTATATGTTAATTTAAATATATGACTTTATTCTTATCATGAATATTATATGTATCTACCTTCTGAAATTGACAATTTTTTTTTCACTTTGCTGAAGGGCTTGAACAAATTCAGCTTAATCAATTTCACGAATATCGCATATATTAATGCTTTTGAAAGAGTAAGTCCTGTTCTTGGAATAGCAGAAATCCATTTTTTACACAAACTTTCACATTTGGAAAAGAAAACGCGCACTTTCTGCCCATTCACATAATTTACAACCCGATACACTGCATTTATACAGCATGTTTATGAACTTCAAAATTGACCATCTAATTTAATAACACTAGTTATAGCGTGAAACGTCTCGGAAAAAACAGATAATAAGCTAGGATGTACTTAATCCATATATAACACGTACAAATAACTACACTCTTATACTAAAAACGTGCAATCGGATCAGCACTGAGGCCTTGTTTTTAGGTGGTAGGTAATGGCTGTATGCATTTCAAGGTCGTCGAGTTAACTATTTTGGTTATCACTAAAATAAGTCTTCTGAATACAAAAATCACTCGATCAAACTGCCCGTTTGATTTTTGATCATGTGTTCTTGAAAATAATTGCACTTTTTACAAAAAATATTATTATTAATAATTTCTCCATAATTGTAGAGTAAAGTAATAAAAACTAACATGTTAAAAGGAAGAAACAATATAATGTGCATTAAATTAAAACAAAATACCATGAAGAAATGTCCAATGCGGTATTTGATGCGGTGTGTCAGAAGAGCTGGCAGTGCTGAAGTAGAGCAAACTTCTAAACGCCGTCGTAAGGATTTTTACAAGACTTTACTGTACGGCAGAAATAAAATGAACAACATGAAACTCCAATCAAGGTACAAGTACAACTTCTACGCAAACACTTCTTACAGTTGCAACATTTGTAGTTTGCAGCACGTCATCCATATCTTCTGCTGAAATATAAAACAATCAGTCTATTAGCTTCTAATAGTACTGAAAATTTAATATTTTTTCTAAAATGACGAATTATTGAGTTTTTTTATATTTCTATTTTGCACTGAAGTTTCGGACCCCAAAATTTTATTTCCCTCATCACATACTTCTAAAGTAAAGCCCTCTCCCGTTTCGATGCCCTGTTTATAACTTCAATCAGGTGATTAAACACAGGTGTGCTATTGCTGCTTGTTTACGTTCAGACATAGTAGATGACTCGCCTTATTGGCAACTTTTCTCAGTTTTCATATAACGTTCATATGCACGTTCATATGAATGTGTCAGTAAATATCTGCTGCAAAAACGTCTTCTGTAACCTATTTGCAGTAAATAAAAACGTTGTCTTGATTGTACACGCGAATTCGAAATTTATTTAAGGTCCTATCAATGCGGGTTCGAACCCCACCACCGGCTGTTTTAATCTTATTTGAATCTGATTTGATTTGAATCTTACTTGAATCTGATTCATTTCATTTGCGAATTGATCAGCGGCTCGGTGGATTAGTTGTCTAAAGCGGGTGATTGTAAGCGTAAGTAGATAATCTCTCCACCGGCACTGAAAGTGTCCTTTGTGTGTCTGATTTGAATCTTATTTAAATTTGATTTGATTTAATTTGATCTGGTTTGAATCTTATTTGATTTAATTTGATTTGATTTGAATCTGATTTGAATCTTATTTAAATTCGATCCATTTCATTTGTAATTTGCCTTGCGACTCGACGGAGTACTTCTCTAGATCGCGCTATAGTAAGTGTGAGTAGAGTCTCTTCACCGGAATTGGGAGTGTCCGTTGTATATCTAATTTGAATCTGATTTGATTTGATTTGAATCTTACTTGAATCTGAATCATTTCATTTGTGAGTTGATTAACTGCTCTGTGGAGTAGTTGTATAAAGCGCGCAATTGTAAGTGTGAGTAGATAATCTCTCCGCCGACACTGGAAGTGTCGGTTGTGTGTCTGACTTGAATCTTATTTGATTCTGATTTGATTTGATTTGAAACTGTTTTGAATCTTATTTGAATCTGATTAATTTCATTTATGAATTGATTAGCGGCTCAACGGAGTAGTTGTCTAGAGTGCGCGATTATAAGTGTGAGTAAATATTCTCTCCACCGGTACTGGGAGAGTTGGTTGTTTACCTAATTTGAATCTGATTTGATTTTATTTGGTCTGGTTTGAATCTGATTTGATTTGATTTGGTCTGGTTTTAATCTGATTTGGTTTGATTTGAATCTTACTTGAATTTGATTCATTTCATTCGTTAGTTGATTACCGGCTTGGTGGAGTAGTTGACTCTAGCGCGCGTTGGCAAATGTGAGTAGATAATGTCTCCATTGTCGTGCGCGTTCGAATCCTGTCACCGGCATTTCCAGTGCCGGTGGGAATTGTTGTGTGTCCGCGTTTTTCATCAATGTAACGACCTTAAAATGCATACAGCCCTATAGTACTGCGTCTGTATTAAAGTAGCTGAACATGATCTCAGTCCGTCTGTACGAACAAACTAAAGGTAGGAGATGATAATCTATGGATGGTTATAAAACAGATTAAGATAGTCCTAAATTTAAGCGCGCCCCTATCGAGATTTTGCTTGTTTTAAAAAACGTAATTTGAATTTCGATATTTATATTTGTGATGTCTAAAAGTAACTGAAGAAAATATAATTTTTCATTTGCCCTGAACTTTTTCTCTCCTCTAGATAAGTAAAGCTTAAAAATTCAAATCCTAGATTATGATAAATAAACTTCGGAAAATTTGGTATTCCTGACTAATAGACAGAGTCGGCTGGGAATTAATATTTTGTAAGTGTGAATAACGACGTGCATTACATTGAGTATATCACGCTTTCGCAAAAGGCAGTAAATAAACAGGGACCCAGTGCTGCCAGAATAAGAAATGTTGATATACTTGATCATGACCTCAAAATGTACTAGATTATACTAAAATATATAGATTCTCATACATTTTATTTGATAAGAATTTCTAAGCTCCTTATGTTTTTGTATCAATAATCTATAAAAAAAAGATATTTTAATGTGTCATTTATATGAATCTTGAAATTTTGTTAATACAATTCACCTGTCTATAATTAATAACATCCATTTGAAATGTTACATCTTTCACCTAAATTAAATCCACGAAACTTGTCAAAAGCCAAAATTAGATATAGAATTAGTTATGTTGCAAGCACCATCGCTTAAGCAATATAGTAATCAGAATCAGAATACAATGGTATTTTAAATATAATGAAGGGCCCTCTGTTTTCAAGATATTTGAAGATTGATAAACAAAAAGCCATATATTTCCGTTACAATTCTCATGAATTGTACTAAAAATGAGTCAAAAGTGAACGTATGCAGTGCGTTAAAATGAACTGAATCTCTACAATTTCACTACTTCTGGCAACACTGCAGGTACCTGACGTTGGGTCTCCGCACGTAACTAACCCTCCGCAAAAGCAAAAAAGGGTTGTCACTTTCTGCATAGGTAGCAACACAATCAGTTGTTTATATTATATTTATATTATATATATATATATACATATATATATATATATATATATATATATATATATATATATATATATATATATATATATATATATATATATATATATATATATATATATTTTATTTACATGATCTGTATGGAAAAATATTATAAATTTAAAGGTCGTTTCTGAGGGAATATCAAATCCTCCGATGTTTATGAGTAAACACCTAGTCGCGTTTCGCACTTTTTACAGAAACAGCTATTATTACGTCTAGGAGACGATTCCAGATATATTTGCAAAACGATGTTTTAGTCATTATTTTTTCCGCATTACCTGTCAGTATTGAATGTTCTCTGACATTTTTTAAAATATTGTTAATTTGCGACAGCCAATCACAACACCATACAACGGAATAATTTGCTGCTTGTAGAAAATATCTTAAATAAATGTATTTTGATATGAGTTCTGTATTTGTCTCACATCCTAGTTCCTTGCACGTCAGTGTTACATTTGTAAAGTAATCCAGTTCGAAATAAATCATGTTAAGAGGTTTTTTTCTATTTCGCAAACGAAGTGAAATGTAATAACGTTTTGTGACTTCTAAGTCTCTAAGGGAATGGTTAAAAACATCCAAATGGAGACTCATTTAAAAGAAAAATCGACTTCCTAATGTAATGGCGCAACAAAAAGTGACCCTAATTTTTTTACATATATCTGCATCGTCTGCAGCCATTATTATATTTTGAACTTGTGTAGTTTGTTGCGACAAATTAGACTTGAAATAAGTTGATTACCCGTGATGTCTGCAGTGTGCAAAACATGAGCTGTAAAAGAATATAGTAGAAAATAATTCACACGTTTTTACGACTTTAATGGTTACTTCAATTCGAAGGTTACTTTTAGTAGGTAAGTAATTCTATAAATTTACAGAATTAGATATTAATTATCCACTGTACGGGTGGGCAAATTTCGATGTTTGTATAGGGTAAATCGGTAACTGTAAGAGATACAAAAATCGATCTATTTTTATGAGACAAATTCACTAGCGAAAACAAAAAATTGCTATCGTCGTTTGTTTTCGAGTTATAAACAAGAGTTCGACTTTTAGACACATCAATATGTTGATCGTTTGTAAAGTTATGAAAAAACAACTTTTAAATTCTTCAGGCATTTTTTCTGTATAATAAAGTGGCGTCGAGAAAATTTAAAAAAAGGTGCAATTTCGAGATAACATAAAGTTGTATTTTTTTAAATGGTAATCATAGTTGGCTATGGTTTAGTTAAAAGAGACATTTTTTCTCTGTCAAACTATATATCATATGTAGGGCCGCTTAAGAAGATGCTGACGAAACTTCTATAACTGTAATTGGAATGGCTGTTGCAAATCCTTCAATTTCAAGTCGTCAAATTGAGGCTGATTCTAAGATTTCAAGACGACGAGCTAATAATAATTTTCCTTTTAGATGAAGTTTTCGTCAATGGTTGCGGAAAAAGCATGTTGACACCAAATTTTAAAAATGTTGTTTCCTTTACAGGTGATGTTGATTGTGACAGTGAAAGGATCCTCAGTTTCTATTCAGTCATTTATAGGCAGATGAAAATTTACATACAATCGTATGCAGCGATTTAACTTAAACGTTTTGGCAGATATTAGGGATGAAACTTTAGTAGGGCCCGTTTTCTTACCACTATGGCCGACTGATGATGTCTACAGCAATTTTTTGGAAGAGACGCTTCGACGTTGTTTCTCTGGAATGTTCCATTTAGTATATGCACGGCGGTACAATACCACATGTTATCTTAACGCAACTTGATATAACTTTGAATAATACCAGATGGATAGGTTGCGCAGGACCTAGACAGTGGCCTCCAAAATCACCGGACTTAAACCCTTTAGATTTTAAAATCATTAAGTCGTTAGTTTATTCGGAACCAATTAATCACATTAATGTTTGACAACAACGACTAGTCAATTGTTCTTAGACAATTAGGAACAATCCTGAAATATTTGAACGCATTCGTGAGTCAGTAATTTGCCTGTATCCATTCCAATTATGGTTATTTTCGTCAAATAAACACATATGAATTACCTAAAACTAAATAACAAAGCACTAAATTAAATTTAGGTTTTTTACGATCGTAAAAGGTCTGTCATAAATTGAAAATGCCTATAATATGACGCAGTACAAATAAATAAACATGCAGATATACGTATGAGAGAACCCCCACTACCTACACACATCGCAATTGAAGACACGTGTGAGTTTGCGACCCCGACAATCATCAGTTTTGCAATTTCGATATACATATAGTCTAACCATTTCGGAAGATGGTAACACGAACATGTCCGCTCATCCTCGGTATCTCATCGACCCGTACTTGAACCCGGGATGCCCGCATGGATGAACGCGTTACTCTTCCTGACTCCACCAAGCCGACACATCTTGAAAGGTTTTTGTAATGATTAAGGTTTACGCCAACACTTTGTGTGTATAATTATACTACATGTAATTATTTTTTGACAAGAAGGATACCATAAAACGCTTAGGTCGGAAACACAGTTTGATTCGTAAGCCTTGAAACATTTCGAAAATATAATAAAATAAATTTCTAACAGAAAAAGCTAGTTAGGTATATTGAATAATTTTATACTATTTTCTCTTATAATTTTTTTACATAACTATATTGTTAAAATACGAACACGACCGTGCTTTTGTGCGAAATATTAAAGTTACACAAGCATTTTCACCTTATTACGACTCGAATGCTGACACCCTAATATTAAAGCTTTCTTCGAGGAGGCTAAAAAAAGCCCGTGAAGGTATCAGACAATAATTCATCTTGGTGAAACCATATTTTCGTTTTTTCCCTCTTTCAGTAATTTCGCACTTGTAAGGACGGTCAGCCACAACAGTATAGGAAATTATACAGATGATGAATACGAGACTAGGTCTAACCTCACACAGCGGACGATAAATCACTTCTGAAGCGCGCATTCCTGTGAGACATGGGCTTACTAAATAATCCTTTACACTGTATTATATCATTTAATGTGGCCAAAGTGCGTCTCTGGCACTCTTGGGGACTTATAAAACACAATTACGGTATATCTGGACAAACCCGACCTCTGGAAATAGAGTTAAATGGCCAAACGTGTTCGACGAAGAAGGCATCGTATGGACTGTACCTAAAAGATAATTAAACGGTACTAAAGTCTAATAACGGTTTCAAGAGCTGTACAAGGAGATAAAAGTAAACTTTTTGTACAGGGTGGCCCGTATCAGGGTAAATACTTTAAAGGTATTTTATATGTACTACTTTTTGTGGTAGTAAATGAGAAGGTACGACTTAAGTATTAAAATTCAGTGTCAAGAACTGGTAAGTTCACTGGCAATGTTTATAATAATTAATATGTGTTCAATTTTATATTTAAAGCCAGTTTTCTTCAAAATGAATTTTTCATCTTCTAAAAAGTACAAGATTTTTTTATGTCCTAAAATGGGTTGGGGAACATTTGATACGAAGATAAAACTGTCGTAGATTTCCACAAAACCGTATACTGCCCTAGACGCGCGTAAACTATCTCCAGATGTGGTCACGTCAGTGTTAAGTGTGTTTATGTAAAATGTATGAGTGTATGTACAAACATCCAAAATATTATTCACCAAAGAAACTTTGACAATTGGATTGCAACTGAATTATATTTTAGCATTAATATTTCATATTTTCTAAATATGTTTCAAATTTCAATAAGATCCAATGTATCGTATCAGAGTTTTTCAGATAGCGTTATCCCATATAGAACATTTGATACAATGTAGCTCCGTTAGGAAGTAAGTTCGGGTCTATATTACACATACTGTTTCTTAGGTATTATTTTAAGACACCGAAGACGCTGTCGAAGTTTATCGTTATAATTTTGATAGACCTCTATATATAATAAATCAGGTAAATAATTAATGGAAAGGGAAAACATGGAGACCATCTAAGTTGTATTTATTTCACATGTATTTTTTGAACTATGAAGCAAAATTCCTATGGGTAATTTGTGAAGTGATTTAGCCATACCCGTTTAACAATACCTTCTTCTTTTTTATATTTAGTCTTCTTCTTCGTCGTCGTCTTCTTCTTTTTATTCTTCTTTATCTTAGTCTTCTTCTTCTTTTTTATTCTTCTTTTTCTTCTTTGTGGGTGAACTGAGCCTACAACAGTGACAGTATAAGCCACTACTACTGCTAGCTACCTTTTCCTTAGTCGTGGTTGCAAAAAACTGCCCAGATATATTTATACATCTGTGCAGATTTTATGTAAAAAGAAATTGGATTACGACAAATTTTGGGCTGTATGAAGTAATAAATATAGTTTAAAAAAACTAAAAAAACACGCTTTTAAAGCACATCAAACTAAAAAGTGAAAAATAATTATTAATATAAACTGAAAATAATAATGAACGAAAAATACTAGTATTATTGTGAAAAAAGCGTGGGGTGCTTTGTGCAATATTTTTCGTATATCGAGCACCCCACGCTTTTTTTCACAATAATACTAGTATTTTTCGTTCATTATTATTTTCAGTTTATATTAATAATTATTTTTCACTTTTTAGTTTGATGTGCTTTAAAAGCGTGTTTTTTAGTTTTTTTAAACTATATTTATTTTTAACTTTTTAGTTTGATGTGCTATGAAAGCGTGTTTTTTAGTTGTTTTAAACTATATTTATATTGCTTATTGATGCTGATATTATAACATATTACGATCCAACAGATATTTCTGAAAAAAAAAAAAAATTTATTTCAGCCGTGAGGTTCGAACTCACGCCGGAGGAGTCTGTCGTTTCGCGTCGACTGCCTTAACCCACTCGACCACCGGGCTAATTAACAATTATGGAATCTACTGACATATTAAGCCTTTGCTTTCACGCAGGGATACGTGAGGAAAGGATTGGCGATCCTGAACAGGATAATGATATAAACTTATCAAATTATTGTATTGTTACCGGTTCTTAATAAGTGTACAAAGTTTCAATTAAATCTGTCCGTTTAAAGTGGGTTAAAATCGAGTCCAAAGAGTCGGTTACAAACAAACAAGCAAACAAACAAACAAGCAAACATATAAGTGAAGCTAATAAAAGCGTGTTAAAAAGAGGGTCACTTATTGGACTTATGGTAAAAATATTTCAACCCCCTAAAACTATCCCTAACTCTGCACCTTTGTTTATATTAGAGTTTTTCTCAAAAACGCTCTCCTTTACGTAAAACGATCAAGAGACCTTGTATAGTCCAATGTTTTACATAAAATTTCATTTTACTAACCTCTGATATTTTGCTTAGCGGGAAAATATATCCAGGGTGTCTCACTTTCTATTAGCAAGACATCAACAGTCATTAGATTTCCACTACCAGGGCCAATCACCGACGCCAGATGAGCTACCCCCAATCTGGAAATTTGTCGTAGGCAAGCAGTGTTGCTTGCCTACATAATAATAATAATAATAATAAATAGCCTTTATTTTACTTGGCGGAGTTTAGCAAAGGCTATTCTCCCACTCAACCAAGATAGCTACAATAATACAGTATATAATAACTAACAACAAGCACAATATAATAAGATTAATAAAATAAGTAATTACATGAAAAGAAAGTTAATTTTGTTATACACAAGAAAAATAATGAGTGATTTTATAATACTTAATTTGATAGGTACACGCTTAGACAAGGTCACTGTTTATTCAGAAGTAACTTCTTAGTTTTGGATTTAAACGTAATAATGGAAAGGTGTTTTATGTTTTCTGGTAATGAATTATATACGTACAGTCATCGCATGCCAAGAGAAGGAAGGTTTATAAAAGGCAGAAGTGTGTTGTGGTAAGGTCAGTTGATTTAGATATCGTAGATTTCTGGGATGGATTTCATGTCTCGGTGTTAATTTTTCCATTAGGTATATAGGGGTGTGTTTTATTAATAATTTATGAGTAAAGGTGGTGATATGATGCTACCGTCGGTGATGCATTTTTAACCATTCTATCTCATTGATAAAGAAAAACACATGATCTCTGCGTTGCAGTCCAAATATAAACCTTATACAAGAATTCTGTACTTTTTGTATTCTATGGGTTATTACTAAATCAATAGGGCCATAGACAATATCACAATAATTGAATTGCGATAAAATGATTGTATTGCAAAGCAATTATTTTGGTTTTTTTGTTGAGATAATGTCTGTTTGCATATAAATATTTTATTAAACCATAAGCCTTTTGAATGAGTGAATTTATATGACTGACAAATCTTAAACTGAAATCAATAGTTAAGCCTAAACACTTTACTTTATCTGCATATTGTCCGTCAACTTGAAGTGAAATATTGTCTATGGCTCTCTGCCGGTCTTTAGTACGTCCAAATACAATCGCAGACGACTTAGTCGGGTGTGATAGAAAGGCAATGATTTTTAGATATTTTTACCAACTCTTATATATCATTATTCAGGTTAAATTCCATGTTTAATAGTTGGTCGGCACTGGTCGTATAATACAAATTACTGTCATCGGCATGAGTGCATAGAAAAGTTATTTAAAGTAAGGTGAAAGTCAGAAGTGTATATTATAAAAAGTAAGGGTGCAAGTATTGAGCCCTGGAGTGCTCCATGAACAACGTCCAGACTATTTGAGGCATTACCATTTATAACAACACTCTGGCTCTTGTTGCTTAAAAAAGACTCTATGAGAGAAAGGCAGTTTTCATTAAAACTGTAATATTTCAGCTTAGCACATAGCAATTCGTGATTCATCGTATCGAATGTTTTACTATAGTCCAGTGAGAGTACTATTGTGACCTTTTCCCTATCTATACCGCATATTATGTCATCTATGATCTTAAGTAGAGCACTAGTTGTACTGTGGTTTTGCCTAAATCCTGATTGATGCTCAGGTAGGATCTTATTCTCAGTAACATACAAATATATTTGCTCATACACCGCTCTTTCAGTAATTTTGGAAAAAGCAGGTAAGATATTGACTAGTCTTAAATCTGTAAACTTTTCAGGTATATTTATTTTACTAGTTGGAATTACTAATGATTGTTTCCAAACAAGAGGGAAATTCTCCGAAGTAATACACTTATTAACTATGAAAGTAATAATTGGAGTTAGATATGGTATAAATTTTTATCATTTTGATAGAAATGCCATCTGCACCGGTAGCATTTGACTTAATTTTATTAATTATTTGTTCAATTTGTTCTTCATTTACGGTAGTTAAAGTCAGTTTAATTGGATTTAAGCATGTTGTGGTATAAGTATTAATTATATTTTGTGGGGGCGGGATAACCATCTGATTGACTGATTCCACAAAATAATGATTTATTTTATTTGGATCATTGAGGTGTTCAGGAATATCATTTTTATTTTTTTTTAATAACAATACAAATAGATTTAGAGTTTCCCCCACATTTTTTTTGAATTATGCATTTCTTGAACAAATTTTAGGTAACTCCTTTTTTCATTTCTTTCTGCCATAGTAACCATATTTCTCATATTTTTATCTTCCTGTCAGTCAGCGTCATTTTTAGTTCTCTTATATTTTGATAGGGCTCTTTGCTTGGTTTTAATCATTATTTTCAGAGGGTCGGTCAGCCAGGATGCTTTTGGTTTACTTATCCTGACTGTCTTGAGTGGTGCATGTATACCAAATATAGATAACATATATTCTTTAAATGTGTTAACCACTTCATCTACATCTATACCAAATATAGATAACGTATATTCTTTAAATGTGTTAACCACTTCATCTTACATCTATGCCAAATATAGATAACATATATTCTTTAAATGTATTAACTAATTCATCTACATCTACATAAACCAAGGAAGTCGGTGAGTTCTATTATTTCAGCAGTTGAATCGCCGGCTTACCACCTATCTAAATGGTTCTAAAGTTTACCCATTGCAACTGGTTTTTCTGTGATTAGTTTCAATGATTTCATTAATAAGGTCCAATTGCAAGAATGTGAAATTTTTATCTATTTTGATGGTTGTTATTTGTTTCCAAGTGTTCCGATACCACAGATCTTGAATTACCTTGAGGATCTACTCGAATCCTACAATCTCAGTAAAAATGTAGTAAAAGAATATATTCAACTCGTTAAGCTTTGCATGAAACAATATTACTTTCTCGTTTCAATGATAAATTACTTCGAACAACTATTTGTCACCATTCATTACCAGTCTCTTCATGAATAGATTCGAAATGGAAGGAAAAGAAGAATTCGAGTATTTCCCCAGGGCTTGGCTTAGGTATGTGGATGACACTTTTGCAGTGTTTGATACAATAGTCACTGACACTGCCAACTTTGTTTCCGTATTAAACAGTTATTTCGCGTCAGTTAAATTCACATATGAAATTGAAAACTGTGTACAACTACCATTTTTTGATATATTAATAATTATTAGAAATAATGAAAATAAGTTAGAATTTGACATACACAGAAAAGATGTGTCCCTCAGGACTCTCGTCATTGTACTCAATACAAAATTTTCTATTTCATCGCCTGTTAAGCTTAAGAATTTGATATACCTTGTGTAAAACCGTCTCCAGATGATGTCAACTTGGTTGGCGAAACGCGCGTCGAGTGCAGTATATATTTTTTTTGGTGTTTCATTAGGTTTTTTCCAACAGCAGATTCCGACTAGTTTGAAACCGTCAGAAATATTCGCCCAGGTAAGTATTAACGTAAATACAGTGAGCTTAGCGTATATGAAGCAGCTGAGGGAATATTTCTGACGGTTTCAAACTGGTCCGAGGTTGCTGTTGAAACAAACCTATGGAAAATCACTTGTGAGTGTCAGTTTCACGTCAAAGGTGCCAGCCCACTTCAGGAGTATGTCAACATAAAATTTTAGGTGTCCGTTTCTTGTTACAATTAAAATGTATGATTAATAACAATGAAAATACGGGGATATTTTCAGAATGTCAGGTCTCAAAATTTAGTTACAACAAAAAATAAACAACTAGAAATTTATATTTTTCTTTAGTCGTCATTAGAACAATCATCAAAGTGCTGACCATTTTAAAGATCGTACTACGTTTAATTTTTTAAATATTTATAAGGAACCAAAAATAATATTTCCACCTACTGCAATGTACCAACATTAAATGCTTTACTGACCCAAATATTTTGGGTGGGTCCTGTAAGTTGTTCACTTTCTATCAGCAGATTTATGTGTCGACAATACACGTTCCACTTTCATTTTTATTGCTCTCTGAATTGGTATTTTTTTTAAATTTGGATAACCATTAAACTTTTATTCCAACCGAGGCGAGTTGTACAATTTTTGCACCATTACACTTGTGTATGTAAATTTTTGAAGCCACAGCATGCGAAAAATGTCCTTTTAATAATTCTTAATATCAACACGGCAAAAATTTAATTAATTTACAAGCAGTAAAAGTTTTTGATATCCATTATATTTCCACCGGGGGACTTGATATCGTTGAAAGTTAATAATTTCTCTCGAATTTATTAAAGTCGGCGGCCTTATTCTAACCAGTTTAGTGTTTCTTCTAACAGCTTCCAGTTTTCATTAAATTTCCGTTGGTGTAAATGAATTCCTAACACTTCTAATATTAAGATTAGCAGACTTAATGAAGTGTGGGGCTAATTGCGGCGAGGCAGGATGTTCAATTTTCAGCATGGATTATACAGTATTTTATCTGATCCCTCTAATAGGAAAAAAGTCGTTTGTCTTCGCTTTCATCGCTTCAACGGAGGCGGTTTTATTTTACTTAAGTAATTAGCTTTGTTCTTCTTAATGTTATTAGTTGCTAACTTTCTGCATCGAGAAACGCCTAATTTCAATTTAGGCCGTGTGGGGGAGGATCTGATACTTAAAATAACCTTTTAAAAGAGAATAGCTACAGTATTTAAGATTTATGGAGATGGAAATGTTCGTTTCTAACGATACAATAAATTAGAGATGATATTGCGCAGACTCGACGCCATCTTTACTTTTTGCTTACATCACGTGGTTAGTAAACGTCAGATGATAGTTGTTTTAACTACCTAGAAATTGTGTTTTTTCGGTTTCCGAAGTGGTTTTTATAATAATACGGTGTTCAGTGTATTAATGTTAATTAGAATAAGGATGCTGCACCTAAATAAGGAATTGACTGCTGCTTCATTGGACAGAAAAATAAAATTAAAAAAGATTGTAAAGTCAAATTTATGTATCCCACTTTCAAAATTCTTGCTTACTCTAGAATATGTCAGAATATATTTGCTTATAAAAATGTTTCTGTGGCAATTCCTATATTTAGAATACGATAGTACCTCAATAATATGTTTAATTTGTAATAAGTGTTTGTTATGTTGGAGTAGAGCCTTATGTACAAAACAGGGAGAGTTTTTGACAACCCTAATTTTTTTAGAAGTATTTTATTCTCAGATCAAGCGACATTTACAACTAATGGCACAGTTAACTCTCAAACTACTCAAAATTGGTACGTTGAAAACCCTCATTGGGTTGTAAACTGTCGACTCCAGTATTCAGAAAAGGTGAATGTGTGGTGCACTATTTTGAATGAACAAATAATTGGGCTATATTTCTTTCAGGGAAATTTAAATGTGTAAAGTTTTTTTGCAAACTGAATTTTCATTCGAAATTGAAAACTTGCCCCTTATTGCATACAACAATCTGATATTTCAACTTGATGGAGCCCCAATCCACAGTACGGAATTGGCTAAACGACAACTTTCCCCGGAGGTGGATTGGAAGAAATAGCCCTTTTATTAATTGGCCTCCGAGGTCACCTGACCTCACACCTTTGGACTTTTTTTATAGGGGTTTCTAAAGAATGAAGTCTATAAAACGCAGCCATGAAATAGACTACAAATGGTAAACCGGATTAGGCAAGCTTGCGCTGAAATTACGCCTGCAACCCTCCGAAAAGTTATGAACTACAACAGAAAGCGAATTGAAGCATGCATTAGGACTGATGGAGGTTTAATAGAACATAATATTTAATTCTTTTGGTTGTATTTATTATTTATTTGTGTAAATTGTGTTTCAAAAAAATTAATTTAGAAATAATTTTTGTAAAAATGCCTTAAATGATTTTTTTCATCAAAACATAATTTTTTTTAGAATTTAACTTAACTTATTCATGGTTTTTGAATGACTTCGAACAAGTTTTGTTAATAAAATTTTTTGATTAAAAAATGCCTACTATGATTTTTTGATTTCTTTCTTATAATTAAGCATCGTAGATGGCCTTACATTTAAAGATGGAAAGTGATTATGTGGTCTTAAATAGACCTTGGTGACCTCAATCTTTTGAGACCAGTTTGATTTAAATCGAACAAAAAAATAAAAGAATTATTACGCTGTTACTCTCTTAAGTGAGACACACTGTATATAGAACCACTAGGATAGCTGTAACGTAAAATATCTTTAATTATAAACTACAAAATACACAATATAAAAATAGCAAATAACCGTCCAAATAAACAATTTATAGCACTTATCTTAAAATATAGCAGCGCAGGCAGCTCGAGAACCCAATGTATTCTGCTCGAGCTGGCTTAACAATAACCAGCTACGGTGGAATATGTAAGACATCCTCGTGAATGTTCAAATAAGTGAATACCATATAAAAGTTTCCAAGACAATAGTTTTGAGTTCAATACTAGGGACAAGCAGTATAAAATAATCTTCAAAAATCAATTACCATTAACTCGCCAAATTTCCAAAATCCAATATCCAAATTTCAATCCAAAAATAAGATATAATGGTAATGGTAATGGTAATGGTGGGGAGGCTGACGCCTGGCAAGTAGACCACAGACGGGTCCTTTTTACCAACCTCTAGCTGTCCCCTCAGCCATGTGCTTCTCTTGCTCCCTCATCGAATCTTTCCAACCTTCTGGTGAAGGTTGGGATGTCACTTAATGCGAGGGCGCTCATCTCCTCCCTTAGAAGCGCCTCAGAACCGAAGATACTGTGTCTCAGGCGCCCAAACGCTTCACATTGTCCCAGGAAGTGGTAAGATATTTCTTCATCACTCCTGCATCTTGGACATGTAGGGTCTTCCTCAATACATATCAATGATAGATACCTTCTAAGTCTGTCAGAACACCGATTAAGAGATTCAGAGCTTTCCGACTCCATCCCAGCAACCAGGCCGATCTCGATTTGTTCGGCCCCGTCACAAAATCTCGGGTTTGCCTGCAGGCCCTGTTGGTCCTCCAGTGCGTCCTCAGTGTCTCGTGGGCCCACTCATTGAGGGCCGTTGTGACCTGCCTTCTTGAAATACCTAACATAGGCTCAAGCCCGTGACAGGGTTCCTCGGCTCCGAGTCTAGCCAATTCATCGGCCTTCTCGTTGCCTGGAACTCCCATATGTCCCGGGACCCATACCAGTCTCACTTGGTTATGCCTAGCCAGCTCTTCTAGGGCATCCCCACACTCCTGGATGAGAGCTGATCTCGTCCTGGGGGAGCACACCGCCTTTAGAGCAGCCTGGCTGCTAAGATATAAGCTTTGTACTGTACAAAAAACTCTACAAAAAAAAAACTGGAGGTATCAAAACGTACGGTGCCAAAAGCGCAGGGTACCAAAAACATCTAAAATAAATTAAGAACAAAAATTATTTAAAGTTTCAAACATGTTGATAGAAAAAATTATAAATTACAACTTACCCAGTAAATCTGGACGTTTAGTTTGGCAATAAATCAGATTTACAAATCGAAAGCAATCAATACTTCTGTATTAATTAACAAATGAAGTAATACACAATTTTAACCGAAACTGTTTTCGAAGCAACCAAATGTAACGGTCCGTTTTTTTTTTAAATAAATAATTTGGATCACATTCCTTATAAATTATGTGGAGATGATTTGAATTATCAGTTACATTCCAAATTCGAATAGAATAGTTTTACGAAGCCTTATTATATTAGCTATTTAGTGCGTCGCTACTGTGCGGGAGAAAAAAGTTATTTACGAACCGGTGCCGTCGCACGCACTCAGAAACGTATTGGGTGGTGCTTTTAGCTGAAGCAACGAAACGCGGGGAGACAGGCTCGAGACACGATAGAGAGTGGAGCCGTGTGGTTAAATATTTCGTTTAAGCTTGGTAACGTTTGTGTTTGAAAACTGTTGGAAAGTCCACCTACTTGTGGAGGTAGCTGAGCTTGCTGAAGTTCCTTAAGGCCCAGGCCGTGTAATTGGCACAGAAGCAACAAGGAAAACTGGTTAATTATATTGTCTTCTCGAAGAAAAATATATAGGTGCCGAAAACGTTTAACCTCGAACACCCTAGGTGCCTAGGCACCACCACCCATTGACTTGTGGTCAGTCAGTGCCTCGCGTGTGAACGATGAATTGTTGTCATGAATTCTTATGACTTGCAAATCAGCGCCGTGCTTTGAAACTAAATTCGGTTAATGTACTTTACATTTATTGTGTGCTTGATTATCACTGACTATTTAAACAGCTACACATTTTTTCCATCTTATAATGGAAGCCCGTTGTTTTTAAGTTAAGTAAAAGCATTATACGAGTATTTTAAACATAAAAGATGGTGGCGCCCAAATAATAAATAAATGAGTTGGTCTAGCGTTTCTGTACACTTTGTATAGGCGATTGCCTTGTCTAACTTTGTTCTCATGGTGACCCAACAGTATACAAAAACTAAATGTGTTTTAACAAAAAGTCCATACTTCGGCAATACCAAGCGTTCTTTATTAATTTCTTGACAGAACGGAAGGGTTTTTTTCGAAACTCACTGGCTATTTAAGATCAACGAAGTTTATAAAAATAATACGACTGACGTTGTTGTATCCACCAATTCAACAACGTTAAAATTACTAGATATTTGGAATTTGGACATTTCAAGCGAGTGGTAGTACGATCACAAATTCAAGTTGGGAGACTAATATTCTTGCACTGACTTTTAAGATGTATTAATTTACACAATCGAAACCATTACAATATCTCTCGTGGACCACCTTCGTATTCCCAGGTTTCCCTGCTCAAAAATAAATAAAAAGAAATACATGGTTGTCTTTCATTTGATGTAAACTATCGATTAAAAATTAAATACCGAACGCGATTAGTCAGTCGGTCACTCATATTCTGAATGACTTTTAGAGGGTAGCTCATTCGCCTACTTTTCTGGACCCATGGAACAGCAACATTTTTCCGGTCGTGATCTCAAGAATCAGCGCACGCGAGATTTCCATGTGTATGAAGCAATTCATAATATTGTAAAGAGATTCTTGTGAAATAGTAAAATAAAAAGTATGTAACGCTGGGGTTTATTACAGAGGAAAACGGATAAAATTTGGTGCTGATGCAAAGAGCCCCAGCGAAGAAGTGTACTGGATGTTCACACCCCTTCCACGTTACAGAAAAATTATCTTTATAGTGCACTCCGGACGATGCGTGGGAGATTACACTCGGCTAGCTAGTGGGTAGGTGTGGGTTACTTAGGAATAACTATGAACAATTAAATAAGTAAATCGGTACAGATTTTAATAGGATAAAAATTAAATATAAAGTATAAATGTAAACTCAGGTATACAAGATAAATGTAAACTAAGGTATACAAGATTTCTCCTCCCTTTAATAAAACAACCCAGTAGGTGCACCTGTTAGGTTTGTGAGGTATATTTAAAAGCATCATGTACATAATGACATTAAACTACAAAAATATAAAATGGGTGTATGAACGACGATACTGACTAGAACTATACTGGGAGGGATATGTGAACCTTATACCTAAGTAAATTATAACATAAAAGTATAAACAAACGTTTACCAATTAATTGCATACGAATGTGTGTATAGCCTGAAACTCACGCATGTAAACCTTAGCGTAGGTGTAGGTATCGAGAACGTCCTACCTTGTCGGGCGAATGTTGCCTGCCCTAAAATTTCTCTCTGTAGGTGTCAAAAAAAAGGAAAAGATAGTGTCCCACCTTCTGGCCACCAACTCCAGCGTGTCCTTTCGCGAGATCTGACGACGAGGGTACCAAGACGCAGCTTCCGTGCAACAGGGTACTCCGTGGAAGTCCCCTTACTCCCAGGCGAGCTGGACCTATGCCCAGAATACGTAATGAGAAGTGATAGAATCTGTCTATCAATCAGATGTGTGTGGAGAACAAAATGGAATCGTCTGTCGTAAAAGGTCTTACCCCGAAAAAAAACCCTCTCGTCAGAGAGTTTTCCCTTATGAAGGAGAGATTTGGGCCGCAATCAGTGGTTGAACATCTACTTTCTTATCGTGCTAATGTAGAAAAAAATGAAGAACGCTGTAGCCACTAACTCCCTTTCGGTACGGATTTCCAGAAAAATACCAATTAGCAACTTAGAACCAGAGTCCATCCAAATAGGAAATCCGTTTCAAAAGTCGAAAACACAAAGATCCAGCAATATGATTACCAAAAATATAAATGTGTTTTACGACCGGCTACCAACATCCAACCATCTTCTCTCCCCTTTCGACACCAAAAATCACGTGACCAATCCCAAAGTGACAGAATTTCGGCTCACGTTCCCATTTTCCTGAAACTCCGACAAACGCTGCTCTCACAACATAGAATCAGTAGCGGCACCCTCACGATTTGTCAACGATGTGCTTAATTCGAAACTGCTACTAACTGTGACGTTAACAACCTACACGGAGTATAACCATCGCGTTATGCACGTGACCCCAGAACTAATCGGCAACAAGCAAAATCCCAAAACCATTGTTCTCCTAACGGAAAATATAAACCCACTTCGGCGGCGCCACTGCTCATACCACAGATAGACTACGTCAAATGTAATCAGCTGTCAACTCGAACCTAACCCTAAATAATCGACAGATGAATAGTCTTACCAGTGTTGTGATTGGAAAACTACTGGAAAACAGTTCAATAAAGTGAGTACCACCTTTATTGGCGACTAATTTATACCTTATCTGTTGGTTTTCACTAGACATAGGTTTTTAAACCCGAATGACCCCAACACAAATTCCGTTGCAGAGTGAAATATACCACTGTGGGTGCTCCCACGAACCCCCCCCCCCGCGAACCTACATACCTGGACGTACCCCGAAACCACTACCCAGTAGAAGATCATCCTCCCAAACCATGCAAGACTCCTAATAAGGTTAGCTACAACTATTCATAACCGTTCCCAAAAACTGTCACTAATAAAATTGCCCCAACCTTGCCTCACCATTTAATTGGATATATTAAACTATCCATAAGGTGGTCAAACGAATCTAACCTACGAATATTGTTTTCCAGAGCCCCCCAAGTGTTCAAGACTACAAGGAGTGTACGATTTCTCGCAGCAGAGGTAGCGGTTTATCTACCAGCAAAAGAACAAGATTTACAACTGACTATTATGAATTTACTAGGCTATATTCAATAACCAATTTAATTTAGTAAAATAAATGAAATTCACCAGAAAAATTTATGTATGATTTAGCTATAGTAATTCTAAACATTTTATTCAAATTTCCAGTTACGTGGAGCAAAAAGTGACACGTAACAAGTAAATCGCATAATTGTTAACGGTTCTCTTGCATACCTAGGTTTTTATCAGTTAAATATATTTTCATTGCATTTACTCTGGCGACAGAAACATCCTATATTCATTCAAGGCTAGGGCGGATTGTTATTTTCGGTCTCGTCGTACTTAAATCAATTAAAATGTACGTCTGGAAGCCTTTCAAATCCTGAGAGCAGTGCTCATTAATTACGTAGCACTTCACAAGTTGTCACTAAAACCACCGATGTTTTCCCCTAAAAATATGGTTTAGACATTTTAATCATTGGATATGATAAATTCCATAATAAATCTGAAAAGTCACGTGAAGTGCGAGGGAGGAACGAGGAAGGTTGGTTCGAGTTGTTGAGAAAAGGTGAGGAACGTCGCAAAAGTTTGCAAGTAAAAACAAGTGAAATTGCCGAAAATCCATCATTTCTGAACATCTTGAGTTGGAAGTTATGCGTGTAGCTGGAACTAATTCGTAAGTTGTCTTTCAACTTTGACATATTAAGGAGAACAAATGACTTATGGCGAAACTTTCCTTCAAGCAGCCTCGCGTAAGAATTGCTCTGTATTTACCTGATGATTAAATGCATAAACTTAAGGCTGTTCAGGAACCCTTCGCAAATTTATATTCACTTATTTCTGTTGTTAATTAAGTCAACAAAACATCCTAAACGCCTATTTGAAACAGTATATTTTGGAAGACGATATAATACTTTTTAAAGGTTTCATTAAATTAGGTAATCTGTTCGCAGGATGTTCCTGTAGTCGACGCGCGTTTCGCCAACTAAGTTGACATTATCTGAAGATGATTAAAACTAACAAACTTACACTTTGTAATCTTTAGCAGTCTAGTACTTGTTATATAGATTTTCTTAAAAAAATCTATATATACATTTATGCTCGGCGATTTTGGGCCCCCGTATCTCGAGAACGGCTGATCGGATCCACCTCAAATTTGGGATCTATCCGAATCTCGAGATTTCCAGACATTTTCCATCTGTCCGGAACTCCGGAAGTCCGGATGTCCGGTAGTCCAGAACTCCGGTAGTCCGGAAACTTTTCTTTGAAATGCGATAACTGTCCCAAATATTGTCCGATCGATTTCAATTTTAACCAGAGGTAGACCTCCATGGTCTACATATGCCTGTTGATTTTGAGCCGGTTCCGAAAACGGCAAGTGGGGCAAAAACGGCCTAACAACCAATTTTTTTACCTTCCTTTGAAATGCGATAACTGTCCTAAATATTAACCGATCGACTTCAAATTTGGAACAGGGGTGGACCTCTAAGGGCTACATATGCCTATTGTTTTGGAGCCGGTTTCGAAAACGCGAAGTGGGGCAAAGCGGTCTGAAAGCCATTTTTATTCCTTTTTTTTTTTTGAAATGCGATATCTGTTCAAAATATTGACCGATCGACTTGAAATTTGCAACAGGGGTAGACCTTTACGGTCTACATATGCGTGTTGATTTTAAGCCGGTTCCGAAAACGGGAAGTGGGGCAAAATTTTTTTTAAGAATTTTGATTTTTTTTTGGAAATGCAATAAATGCCCCAAATATTGACCGAATTGGTACAAATATAGGCATATTAGCATAAGACTCAATAAAATTGATCACAAGGAACCGATTCCGACTATTCACGAACCGCTCCGATCATTCCCGAAGGCGTTATAAGCACTTTTAATAGCGGAATCGTTTTCTAGGTAATCAGACCCAAGGATCGATTGGAATCATTCTGGAACCGATCCGATGTACTTTGTCCGTCTTTTGAAAATCTATATGGCATCTTCACCGCAGCGGTGAATGTACCTCACTTGTTATATTTCTAATTAATCTTAAATTGATGCTCTCAATTTTTTTAAAAATTCCATAACCACCTGTGCCCTTAACTTACAAAACAACATAATTTGTGATCTCACCAGCGGTTACACAATTAATTTATTCATTATACGCCACTATGACTAATAACCGTCACTGTCTATTTATCTTTTGTGTTATAAGGATTTTTATAGATAGATTATGTTACGATATAGAGGCAGTTTCATTGTAAATTCCAAACGAGACAGTTGATAATATATTGTCTTTAACCCATTAACGGACAAGACAATAAAAAAGTGAAATTTTAAAGATATTTTTATTAAAGTACGCTTAAAATACATAAACTAAGACTAATTTAGCATTCATAAAAAAATATATCTAATTTTGAAGAAAAAAACACTTTGGTGCGTATACGCACCTTTGGCCGAATACAGTCATTTTAATTATTAAATAAAAAAAATTAAATGAACAAAATAAATTATCTTTTCATGTGAAAATTCTCAGAGCAATCTGGGTGCAAATGCACTTTGCACTTCTTACATACATAAATGGTATTACTTTTGCAAAATCGACATTTTTTCCTTGCACTATTAACGTCTCTTATTATAATATGGCCAATATTGTCAAATCTTATACCATCAAGCAGAGCGGATTTAGAAGGTCTTCCGTATGTTGAGTTGGATACTGCAGTATTCAGAGCAGCATCAGTATTTTCTGCTTGACCGCTAAATTGCGAACGAAACTCTAGTTGAGAAATTTTGGAGTCATTTGCAATATTATAAATTTTCCATCTATTTACCACCATACTGTCAACCACATTAATAAACAATGGCCACCACCACTTCTTACCTGTTATTCCAATACGGTAGTTGGCAATACCATTATCATGAAGGTCCACTCCACCCATGTATGTGTTGTTATAATGGTGTATTACATTTGGCTGGGGAAGGAGAACCTCTTTATGCTCTTTTCGGTTGTAGCGTTTAGCTTGCGCAAGGGGTAGAACTTCATGCACATTTGTCATCACGGTAACTACAGAATTGTCATTCCATCGTGCCACTAGAATTTCTAAGTTGGGATCGAACGCACAAATATAAGAACCTCTTTCCTTTTTAGACATAGTTTTATCTTCAAGGGGGCATTTCGCAGTGCGATTTTCCCTCACTGTTCCCGTTGCAAAAAATCCTTTTTCTTTCAAACTGTCAAAAGGAGTATATGAAGTGAAAAAGTTATCGAAAGAAAGTTCATGTTGCTGTGGATTTTCGACCACTGATAGGAACTCCAAAACAACCCTCGTTCCTAATGCTACAGTATGGTCGGTTTTTTCTACTTTTCCACCATATGGAATAAACATGAATAAGTAACCAGTATCAGAACTTAGACACCATAGCTTAAAGCCGAATCTAACTGGTTTTCCATGAATAAACATTTTGCAGGAATGTCCTCCAAAATAGGGTACCATTTCCACATCAATCGAAAGATTTTCTGCAAAAATCCCAAATTGTATATATTTTTTGTTTATAATATAAAAAATAAGTGTCAGTTTTGATAATTCATCATTCTTGTCTAACATTGTGTTATCCGACAAATGAATGTTTTGCTTTACTGATCTAAATTTATTTCAGCTCATGCTTTCTCTTCATCCTTCGACCAGTACATATCGGTCTGTAGCAGAGTGTGATACCCAGATAAAATAAGTATACCAATAAATTTCTTCAAGTCTGAGTCGTTGATTTCAAAATCGTGGTGGTTTTTTTGAGATGCATAAATATTTGTAAAATATAAAATTTTATCAATTACCTCCTTATCAAGAATAGCAAAAAAAACCTCATAAGGTGACTTGCCGCTATGTTCTACATTTATATTCTCTAAATATCGATTGGAACCATGTTGAGGGAAAATTGAATAAGTAGGTGTATCTGTTTTTAGCCAATGTGGGACAATACTCGATTTGTGCTTTGTCGGTTTTTGGGACTCTATCTTGGCACGTTTTGCTATTTCGCTCAAAGGAGTGTCATCCTCCGAATCATCACTATCTATATTCGGTTGTATTTCATACGTTCCTGCAATATCTGCCTCCATTCTTCTCCAATAACATTTTCATCAATATCTTCCTCATCGGTAACTTCATCTGTTTCCGGCGGCACATAAACAATGTCAATCGAATCAGCATTTTGGCAGTCTGAGTCCTCTTCTAACAGAGCAAACAATACTTTAGTGGTTAGTGCCCTTTTATTTTTCATATATATATATATATATATATATATATATATATATATATATATATATATATATATATATATATATATATATATATATATATATATATATATATATATATATATATATATATATATATATATATATATATATATATATATATATATATACATATATATATATACATATATATATATATATATATATATATATATATATATATATATATATATATATATATATATATATATATATATCGAAAATAAGTAGCAACACAAGAAACCTTTCAGTCCGATAAAAGTTTTCACAGCAAACAAATATAAACTCACTTTTATAACACCAAAGTGAACTAAAGCACGACTAATGATCGACTGATTTACATACCGAGATTTTAGACTTGTCCAGACTTGCAGTGTAGTAAATAAAAATGGTAACTGTTATTGGCCAAAGGTGCGTATATGAATCCACTATAGATGGTATTATGAACATTATTTCAACGCTTCCCTCGTGGATAAAGAGGGAGGCTATGTCGGCATATCTGAGAATGCGGGATTCTGGGAGCTGGCAGTGTTCAGGCAGAGCTAAAGGTCGCGCAGCAATTGCTGGACTGACGGAGTGCGAAATCCCTTTCTCTGTCCTGAAGGCGAGAGAAGCGAAAGATCAGCTAAGGTTGGAAAGGAATTACACTCTCACTCTTCCTAGTAGGGAGGAGTGGAGTGAAGGAAGAATTGACTTCCGCCCGGACTCTCTGGTGTGTTACACAGACGGATCTCGGGTGGCCACTAGACCGTCTTCCGGGGCGGGAATATATCTGGAAGGCAAAGAAGTACAGGAGAATTTTGCTCTAGGCTCGTACACCACGGTCTTCCAGACAGAGGTTTACGCCATCCTAGCGGTGGCGGGTAGGGCTGAGGTTAGGAATGGGGCGGAACAGATAATATACATCTGCTCCGACAGCCAGGCTGCTCTAAAGGCGGTGTGCTCCCCCAGGACGAGATCAGCTCTCGTCCAGGAGTGTGGGGATGCCCTAGAAGAGCTGGCTAGGCATAAACAAGTGAGACTGGTATGGATCCCGGGACATACGGGAGTTCCAGGCAACGAGAAGGCCGATGAATTGGCTAGACTCGGAGCCGAGGAACCCTGTCACGGGCCTGAGCCTATGTTAGGTATTTCAAGAAGGCAGGTCACAACGGCCCTCAATGAGAGGGCCCACGAGACACTGAGGACGCACTGGAGGACCAACAGGGCCTGCACGCAAGCCCGAGATTTTGTGACGGGGCCGAACAAATCGAGATCGGCCTGGTTCCTGGGACGGAGTCGTAAAACTCTGAATCTCTTAATCGGTGTTCTGACAGGCCACTGCAGACTTAGGAGGCATCTATCATTGATAGGTATTGAGGAAGACCCTACATGTCCAAGATGCAGGAGTGATGAAGAGACATCTTACCACTTCCTGGGACAATGTGAAGCGTTTGGGCGCCTGAGACACAGTATCTTCGGTTCTGAGGAGATGAGCTCCCTCGCAATGAGTGACATCCTGACCATCATGAGAAGGTCAGAAAGATTCGATGAGAGAGCAAGAGAAGCACATGGCTGAGGGGACAGCTGGGGGTTGGTAAAAAGGGCCCGTCTGTGGCCTACTTGCTAGGCGTCAGTCTCCCCCGCCATTACCATTACCATTACCATGAACATTATTTTCAAGATATAAGTTAAAACAAATATATAGTTATCAAAATGGGTGTATCTTATTTATGTTTAGCATAAAAAAATTATTCTTATTTTATAATTACTAAAGCAAAAAAATAATTTTAGGGAAATGTGCATAAACAGTCAAATTATGGTATATTCAAAAAAGTTTTAAAAAAGATGAAAAAGTTATATTTTTAAGAAAACAAAAATATTGGTCCACTCTCTGAACTGTACAATATATTATTGTAAAACTAGAACTGTAAAATATTAGTGTCCATCTCGAAAAAAAATTATTTTAAAAAGTTGCGTTTATGCACCTTTGGCCATTAACGGGTTAATAAAACGTTTTGTAAAATACAGTCGTGTTTTAATTATACCAATAGTACCCCGCACACATAACGGATACTCCTACATACATATAATAATTTGGAAAATAATCGACTAAATATTTCTTATTTGTGAATTGAGAAAAAATCTAAATCATATCAAGGCAAGCTTAATTGTGTACAAATAAATGAAATTTTGTCATACCTTAAGGGTCTCTAGGTTGTTTTATCTGCAAGTTTGTTTGTGTCCCTCAAAACTATATAATAAAAAATGTGGATGTCACCATTTAAAAATCGCATTTTAATTTACACTTTTCACATAAATGTTTCAAAGATATCGTTTTTTTTTTTAGATAAAGTTCACAATTTGTTAGGTAAAATACGATAATTGAAGCTGAGATTTCTTTGAAATTATTCTGTCAATTGCTTTAGACATATTGAATAGCAAACTTGTCCAAACTTTCTTTAGGGTTAGTTTTCGTGACCTTCAATAGGTAAAAGTAAAATTGGCTGCCAGTAAACCATTTTTTATCCGACTTTAAATTTTCAAGAAAGGTTTTACAGAGAATTGCTTTCTCTATTGACGTCTAATAAAAAATTAGGAAGCTATTTAAATTAAAAAAAGTTGATGTCAAACAGGAAGTCACAAATATGTTCTTCGTATATCAAGAGATGACAATTTATGGGTAGTAAAAGTGTATGAAATTTCATTGATATCGTTTAAAAAATAAGGAACCTAAATTGTTTGTGCATTGTTTATGATTCATCAGGTATAGTTTGTGACAACCGTCATAAATATATTAACAAATTGTTTGACATTTGTTTTTCCACATGTGATAATTTTAAATTATGCAATTTAAGCTTGCTGGAAACTTTTTCAAAATGTTATAATAAAATTTATAAATCCAATTGTTCTTTTAAAACTAGACCATTCGCATCAGAGCACTTTCTCTCTCTAAATAATTCCACCCCTTGCTTTGGAACTTTAAAGTCCCACATAACATAATGTCCATATTTTCCGTTTGCGGCTAAAAGCATACCTGATACATTTCCATATTGGATGAGAATTCCGGTTTTGAATTCCTAATACACTTGGAAGTTTTGAAGAAAAAAGTGAACTGGTGGGAAATTTATAACCAACTCGTAAAAATGAACCGCAGACATTCTTTACGTCTTTGGTAATTTATTATCTTGACATGTGCCCCTTTTTCTATTAAAATATCCAGTCTCTCAGGAAGCAAGTGGAGACAAGGGATTTTATGATTATATAAGTAATAATTTGTGACACGTTTACACGATTCTTATACAACGTCCAACAAAAAGGATGTATCAAAAGAAGAAAATAGTTACTAAACTTTAATCAGCATAAATTCAGTGTTAAAACTGACATAGGCGGGCATTAAAAATGCCTAATTTAAGTAATTTATTTTAAATTCCTAAATAAATTATTTAAAAAAAAAATGGAGAATTTTTCCATTTTCTTTATAAATATAAAAATAACAACTACAATGTGTATCGCTTAAAACTCCCCAGGCTAAATACTCAAAGGCATAAATAACGTATACAGAGTGGTCACTTTTACAATGTACACCATTGGGATCTCTTAAACCTAAAGAAATTCAGAGTTGGTCAAAAGAATTGCATGTTTTCATGCGGTTTAAGGATTCTGGAGTGGGTTGGAACTTTTGATGTGAAGATAACACTGACGTAGTTTTCCATAAAACACCAAAAGCCACCAAAACACTATATACTGCTCTTTAAGGATCTAAAAAGAAATCAGGGATCTCGCTTTGTTTCTGAAATATTTTGAAAAAAACTGAAATCTTGCGTTTTCTTATTTCTTCCATATCTTGTTTATTACTTAAGCGATGTAACAGTCCACTTTTTGGTCTCCCCGTATTTGGCATAAAAGAAAATTTAAGTTTATTTTTGACCCTGTTAGTTAGGCAATTTCCATTTTACACAATTAGATAATAGGTTGTCTAGTTAGGTAATTTAAGTGAATACATTTATAGGGAGATAGCGTGGAGAAGAAAAGCCGCGAAAATAAGCAAGATCGCGGAAATTGAGTTAGAACCCGGTCGTACGTGGTTGGCTTATGTTTTATTTGACTTAAGCATATGTGTGCTGTTTTATGTTGTACATTAAATGTGATTTATTATTGATTAATGTAAAATCCATATTGTTTAGTTTTATAGTGTGTAACTTAGTACACTCAATGAAATGCTAATCTTTGGTGCTATGTAGGTAAAGTTTGTCTCCTATAGAGAAGTCTAACATTGCATCGCCACCTGTAAGTACAGCTATTCCTATTTCAACGCCTATACTATAAAATTTTAATAAAGAAATCTCCAGGATATTTATGTAATAAAATAAAATTTTTGACGGATGTACATATCCTTAATTTAAGATTTAAAGGCCTTTTAACCCCACTACTTCATAAAACATAACACTTCAGACATTCATTTAGGTATCAGATTTACTAAGTCTATAATTAACCAAAAGCTGGAAAAGAATGAATATAAAATGTTTCAGAAATAATTTAAAAATGTTAATTCATAATTAAGAGATCAAATAGTACTTATTAGCCCCTACCATTAATTTAATGTTACTGTAATCTTTAAGTATTAAAAAAAAATTTGAATTTGGTGCACCTATCAGGTTAAGTGGAAGAGCAGCTCAGCATTGTGCTGACTATTTAAATCATCATTGTAATACATTTAACACTATGCTGAACTTCTCCTATTATACCATTAATACATAGTTAGTTTAAAACAATTTTGTAACTCAGATTGTTAACCTTAATTTGGAAAATAAAGATGCTATTATTATTACTATAATGTAAACGTGGTTTCTTTGAGAAACTTCCAGTGGTTTGAATACGCTCCAGGTACGTATGTAGACGTGGAACGGTCGTTTTCAGACTACAAATGGATTTTTAATGACAGGTGCCGGAATCTAACTCGAGATCATTTAGAAGAATTATTGATAATATACTTTTATTCCAGTGCCACAAAGGAATTGTTATGGTGCAATAGTGGTTTTTGCTAAATGTGCAGCGTTCATCTAATTTTGGACATTACAAAAATCACCCGTCAAAAGTATAAAATAAGATATTGTCTATTTTGTATTATAATATTTGTTATCACAATTTCCTTTCTGTATGTTATTCCTCGATACTGTAATCTTTCTGTTATTAAAAATCGTTTATTTTTTCTAAATCGTATGAAATGCCAAAAAATGTACTTGCAATTTTATAGGACTAATTCCCGACTTTTCTCACACTCTATATGAAGAGTATGATTGCAAGAAAATAAATTTTAGTCTTTAGAGATGGATAAAATTAAAATTCATATAAAATATCCAATCGCAAGAACATAACAAAGTTAACTTCAACAGAAAGAAAATGGTTTGCTGAAATTCCATTTATTTTCAATTACTTTTTTACTACAGAATTCATCATATTCATAACAGCAAGAGTTTATACATAATATCCATACACTATAAAAGCGTATAATTTAATCACTAAAAAGAAAGCTTTTGCTTCGCATAAAATTAATTCCTGGATTTTATAATAACTACTACTGTCTCACAACCTGGTACAGTTCTATTATAGCTTTATAATTATACCACATATGAGCTCTGATCCCTTTTCAGTTGGCCCAGTGAATTTATTTGTGTTAATTCCGAAATATTTCCTAAAAAGAAGTAAAAAAAAGTAAATAATTGGTTTTTTAATGAATCAGTGAAATGAAAATTATGCAAAACAAAATTTATTTACTAGATAAAAAAGTAATAATAATAATTAATTCGACATTTTAACTAAACAAATTGTTACAGGTTTTTTTTTTAAATCAACATTATCATCATTTTTTCTTTTTATTACGGCTTCTATACATCTGGACAGGGTATTGGCACTTATGTGGAATAAAACTATCCCATATCTCTTATAGTCGTGTTCGTAATTCTGGTACCGTTTTTGCAGCTAAGATGCGTAATTTTTTCTTCATTATGCCGTAAAGTTTCAATTGGGGATAAATCTGGGCTACTGAATATCCATCCTAAAAACGTAATATCATTTTTCGAAAGCCAGCTGTTAACCCTTTTCACTGTATGACACGGAACGCCATCTTGTTGGAAAATAAATTTACGTCCAGCGCTTCTAGATTCCTCTACTGTAGGATTTACAAAATATCAATATATTTTTCAGCGTTTACAATACCCTCTACAAAGTGCAGTCTACCTACTCCTTTTGCAGACATGGTTCCCCAAACCATAACTGATCCAGGAAATTTTACTTGACAATGAATGTGGTAAGCCTCATTTTTTCTTCATATTACTCTACTGCGACTATCACCCACGCAGATTCGTCGCTCCAATGAACTGAATCAATTTTTTCCTGGGACCAGTTTCTGTGTTGCTTTGCCCAAAGCAACCTATTTTTCTTTTGTGTGTTAGTAAGTAGGGGTTTTTCTTTTACTTCAATGATTTGAAAATACAGCTGCTCAAGTTACATTTGTAACTTCAAACTTACCTTGTAAACTTTAAAACCCAATTCCGTAGCTACCTTATGACAAGTTGTCCTAGAGAAATTCTTTCTTGTGGCAGTATTCCATGAAATACTTAATTGGAGCGGCGATTTTGAATCAGAATTCTTCTTAAAGCTCTTTTATTAATGTCGGTAATTGTTGGTTTTCTCCCAGTTTTCGTTTTTGTACAACGGAGTTGGTTGTTTGATATAAACGTATGATATGTCGAACAGTATATCAGATGCTGATATACTGTTCGTATGCCAATACTAATCCGCTAGCAATCAGTAGTGTGAATACGATATCAAAACGATTACAAATGCCATACACCACGGTTTGGAAAATTTTACGGAAAATCCTAAAAATGTATCCCTATAAACTGCAACTGCTGTTTGAAATAAAAGACGCAGATTTTGCTCTCAGATACGATTTTTCATTACACGTATTGGCTCAGATGGAAATTGAACCCGAATGGTTATCCCGTATTTTATGGACAGATGAGGCCCTTTTCTCTCTGAATGGTGGAATTAATACTCAAAACTGTCGAATATGGTCAACAGAAAATCCACATGAAATCGTTCAGCAAGGCCTTCATGACAAAAAAGTCACCGTTTGGTGCGGTTTCACAGCTAATTTCATCATTGGTCCATACTTTTTCGAGGAAATACAGAATGGGGAGGCCGTATCTGTAACTGTTACTGGTGAACGATACCTGCAAATGTTAAGGAATTATGCAATTCCACAGTTGCAAAACGAGCACGAAGGAATTGAAAACATGATTTTTATGCAGGATGGAGCACCTCCGCACATTTACTGACCAGTTAAAGAATTGTTAAATTCATGGCCACCAAGATCGCCTGATATTAACCCAGCAGATTACTGGCTGTGGGGTTATTTAAAAAATTTGGTGTTTAGAACACGACCAACAACGCTGGAGGAATTAAAGGACAGTAATATAGAGCAAATTCGTGCAATTCAACCAGAAATGTTGTTGAATAGTGCTGTATACAATTTGGAGGAACGGTTAGTAATTTTACAACAAAATGAAGGTCATATCGAGCATTTGCGGTAACTAGTGTTTGACATCAGAAATCCCATTATGTTTTCTTAATGTTTTCTTAACCGCCTCTCAAGTCACCGAGGTAACTCCCAGAAAATCGTAGGATTTTGTGTTGAGTAAAGAGAGACGAGGCCCTACAGTTTATCGTGGAATCCGAACCACATCTAGGGCATCGACAGTTCTCATCCATCTTAATCCGAAACAAATTACAAATAAAATTATTTGCTCCGGGATGGATTCGAACCATCGATATTCGGTACCGAGTAAATAGCTATAAGCGCTTTACCCACTCGGCTACCAAGCCCCAAGTAAGCAACTAGATTCCATTTACTCTTTGTTATTAATTTGATTTGTTAAGAATATATAATAAGTTGAAATATATCCCTTACTTTATAATCACCCTTTATATACTCATGCAAAGTATATGCGAATTCATATACTTTCTCCAAAGAATGTACAACTTATTGGATGCAATACAGTTGCAAATGTTTTCAATTCTTTGGTACTCAGTATGATCTTACGTGTGTAGCACATGTAAAACGTAATAAAAATGTATAGAATTTGCATAATTTGTTTAATATATAATTAGTACATACTTTTGAGTGTAACAAATATTCACGAGCATAGTATATAAATTTGATTTGTACATTGCATGTGAAAAACATAACAATAGTTGTACTAAATACATGTTTTCTACGAATATTTTTATAATCTTTTGGATGTTGTGAAGGGGAAGGATGGAGGCAAAGGGCCAGTAATAATTGTAGCTAAAGAGATACAGCATTTATTTAAAAATATAGAATTAACAAAAAAAAAACTTTAAACAGTGCATGCAGCCTATCAGATACACAAAGCAGTACAATATCTAATAAATAAAGAAAAATATCGATTGCTTTTTTCATCAGCGCCCAGGGGCTTTCACCAGCCAATATAAAAACCATCTGCTCTCCATATTTAATCAGATTTACTCTTGCTAGACCCTTGAATCTTAAGAAAATATTTGCAGAGTACTCACCTTTTATTTGTTAAAAAGCGTGGAACTGAAAGTAAAAAATCTAGAAACCAGGAAACAGCTGAGAGGTGCAATCTGTCAAATTTCAAATCAAAAATCAAAACACCTACCAGTCCTATCATCCACAGAATAATTTACAAAGTTATCATCTGTGAAGTCGATCTATTCGTTGAGTAGCATAAATACAATTACACACTAGTAAATTTGGTCTCACTTCCTCTTACCTTATATGTAGTAACGCACAGTGGACGGAAACGCCAAAAAGCTGGCCAAAATTAAAAAAAATGAAGATTTTTTTTGAAATGGAAACGTTTTAAATCGTTGTAGTGGTACCCCTACCATTAGAAACGACCGTTAATACCGGTCTGGGTTCACTACCTGAGCGAGGAAATTACTTATTGTGCGACCGTGCAACGCGTCACTTCGGCAGCTCGCAACGCTTCAAAAATCGATAAATTTTGTCTGCAGCGTAAAAATTCTCAAAGTGCAGTTTTCTGTGTCATAAAAATGGATTCTGCATCAGAAAGTAAGTACAATTAAAATATCTCAGTATCAGATCAGTTTATTTATATGGTGATTAGTAAATAATTATCGAAGTGGAGTGCATTTTTGTACATGCAACGATTCATAAACTCCACAAAAAAAGCCATAAGTTACGCGGTTGGTGATGGTTGGTCTTGAAACTTATTGGAATGTGTTCAATGAACATTTTTTCGAAAGTGTATAAAAAATTAGCTGCATCTTTTTGCATCTTTGCGAGATATTGACCAAATTGTGCGCGAATGCACGGATGCATGCACATTCGTGCACCATAAAGTGGGCTCCTTTTGCATGCGTTCTCATGAAATGAGAACGTCATGCGTTCTCAACTCATGCGTTCAAAGTCATTACACATTTTTATTCCATTCCCCAGATCCTAATTTTCCCGAAAGAAATGAAACACATGAATTCGCTTCAATTCAATAATAATTTTTGAACTATGTATATATTTTTGACCGTAATTTTTTTTGAAATTCTATATGGGATTCTTCATCAGCGACCCAAAAAACTGTATACAAAGTTTTGTAAAAATGCAGCGATAATGGCAATTTTTGGTATGTTTTGGGGGGATTTCATGGCCGCCATTTTGTTTTTTTTTCAAAATTCAACTTCGGATTCTTGATCAGCGATACAAAAAACCCCTGTATGCACAATTTCAGTAAAATAGCTCAATGCCTTTATATTTTGGCCAGCTTTTCGGCGTTTCCGTCCACTGTGTACGGTACAATTTTTATTCTACATTGGTAGCAGTATCTACTAAATACAGATTATTAGTTACACCGCAGAATGTTACACTACAGCGATAATCAACAAAAACATACAGACCTACGCACAACATTTCATCTCATATAACACATGATAGAAAATATAGTGGAGTGGATACAAGCAATACAAGTAAGTGTCACGAATCACGAGTTCTCTCGATCATTTGCCGAGATTATTTATTTGTCACAAAAACTTATACTTTTCGTATATACTTAAAATAAATACTTGCCAGTTATTTCATATTCGCAAATTATGCGATATATAGGGATATGCAAGTAGTCTTACCTTTTTTTGCCCAGGTTGGATGCTGGAAATCTGTGATTTCCTTGCAGCTGTTCTGGTCAGGAACTTGGTTTGACTGCAACTCTGAATATGTAACACTACACACACATCAAACAAACATACACGAAAAAATATAAATAATTAAGGATCGGTTAGTGATAAGTATGTCTTTTCAACGACGAATCTCAAGTGAGTCCTTTCTTACTCTCTCATCAGAAAAGGATAGACTAGCTAACGATATCTGCATACTTTTTACCCGAAATTTTAATATAAACGAAACAGGTATTTATTGTGTTAATTATAATTCCACACAACAACAAAAAAAATGATTATTCTATAATTACTATAATTAATCAAATTAAGGACGAAACAGCTTTATCTGGCGTTCGTATTTCTAGTACCATTTTTGTCTATCATTAGGATTGTAGAAGTTATTCGCGTAGTTTTTTGACAAGATATTGGCAGAAACGTAGGTTTTTTCAAAATTTATGGTCAAGAGCGAATCTATTATATTATCAAGATCAGTTTCTATTTTGTTTTAAGTCACCCCAATTGGTTCCTTTATAAGAAATGGCTGTGTCGTCGGTAAAACTTATTATTGTGCCAGCAGTAATCCTTGTTAGTAAGTTATTATATTTATTGTAGAAAGGATGGGACTTAAAACTGTGCTTTGTGGCATCCCACATTAAACAACTCATGATTAACAAGATCCGGACGAGGTTGTCAATGTGCAACATCCATCTATGTAACACTACGAGAGAATTCATTCTCCGGGAGAAAATTAAGAGGCGGAAAGAATTAAGATGAAAATACGTATTTTGTCTAATTTTGAAGGAGATAACTCTCGTTTTCGTAACACCCTGAATAAAACCTCTCTGTGTGCGTAGAATAATATCGCATAATATATTCTCTTATAATATAAAATCTAATATATTTGTAAATACTTAATGAATTTTAAAATAATACATTTTATTTTGTCAGATGATGAAAGAGAATGTCACAGTGAAGAGAAAATGTTATATTAACCCTCGACCTCTCGTTAGAAAGAATAAGCTAACGGCGCTACTATGTTCTCCCTGCAGATCCTTTTAGATATATGAAATGAAATATATTTATAAAATAAAGGAAATATTTCTTATTTTCCTTTATAAAAGTATACTGTCAGAGATCAAATAAATACTTTTTCAAAGACGATCGTAAAATGGCATCATTATTTTGTCAAATTACATGAAACGGAGATAACCTGATGCGTGACTGGCTGGGAGAAACTTGAAATTTCCTCCAACTAAACCTGTCAGTGGCGACGGGAATATTTGCATACAAATTGCAAGTCAACCACTTTGACACGGAGATATCAGTGTTATGTAAATAGTTTCTTGCTAAAGCCTGTAATCTCCGTCTTTTTTTCTACACTACTGTCTAACAATTACATGTTCTGATGAAATAATACCAATCTATTTCGAAAATGATACACAATGTCGTAATTTTGATCTGACTAAAATTACAAACCGAAATAATTAATTTAGGAATGAAATTCAAATGTGTGCTGTGTTGCAAATTTGCTACAATCATTTTCTTCGCCTAGGTATGCGTCTGTCTTTGTTATTTGTGAGTTGTCGATAATAATTGATAATCATTTAAAAAGATTTTGTTGTTTTTAGAGGAATTGCTATGCAAAACAGTCGTTTACTTTGTGACATGAACATGAAATTTGATACGCTAGTAGGATTATTCCCTACGAAAATAATAGAATAAAGTGCCCTGCTAGGTTATTTACATGACTGCCGCCATTTAAAAAAGATAGCCTCTAAAAACCGGTTTTCGCAATGTTCTCGTAATTGGTTCGTTTTATTTTTGTTATTAAAAAAAAAAGAAAATATATACAATGTGTTTTATTATTTTACACATTTTTGATGTATTTGGATACAGAGGGATGAAAATAGTTCAACCTGTCGCAGAGCGACTTGTGTTCTAGTGTTTTTGGTGGTGGCTACTCAAATATTTGCCTTATGGACATGTGACGCATGTAGGCTGAAGATCTCACGAAATAAAAAAGTACTTGATCATATGTGGTAAAGTCTATAGAGCGGTTTCCTTGCAGGACTTAGAGAGAAATAACAGAAATTAAAATTAATTCAACCAGAATCAAAAAGACGTGTGAAGCTTTATTACCAAATTTAATTTTTCCAATTAATTACAAATTATTATGTAATGCATTTTTATCTTAAATAAAACACCAATCTTGTAATTCTGTGAGAATGTTTATAATTGATGAAGTTTTCGGTATAAAGCTAGATTTTCCACAATGCACCAGTACACCAGATATTGTCTTGATGCACGTTTCGCCAACCAAGTTGGCGTGATCCAGTGATGATTAAAATTGAAGTGAGTTGAGACCTTTGATGTGGCGACGTTGTCACAGCATGAATTTAGGGTTAATAGATCGGAATGAAAAATAATATTAACTGAACATTTTTTGCTAATTATTCTTTACTAACTTTTACAAATCTTATCACAGATAAGTATAACATATATCTTTTTAAACAATTATTTTCTCAGCTATTTGCCAAAACGCTGAAACTTGGATTACAAAAAAAGATAATATGCACATTATGTTCAGTACAACTGACTCAATAATGTTATTTTTAATTTCAACTATTCTGTCTAGTAAAACCAAAAATAAATAAAACACAAGGTACTCACTAGTTAACATGACACTCACTTTAAAAAACTTTAAAATATCTACCGACACGTGTTTCTGCTTGCATTGCTTCAACAGGGTAGCCAGCACATTTAAAGAATCCAAAGTAAGAAAACTTGTAAACCATAATGTAATAAACATTAATGGCTTCAGAGAACAGAATAATTGAAATTATATAGTGGAAATACCCTTTAAGGTCGAATAAAATAATTTAAAAACAAATTAAGTTCCTCTTCTTGGTAAAAGTTAAAATATAGAGTGGAATGAAAAATAATATTAACTGAACATTGTTTATTACATTGACATATCATATGTAGCTTGTGTATCTTCTGGTCAATATGTATTATTATTTTTCACAAATAACAAAATACTAGGTACTACTTTCAATCATCTCCAGATAATTCCATCTTGGTTGGCAAACCGTGGGGGGATATTATAATAACCAGTGTTTCTTGTTAGTTAGTATTTTTATATATACTCAATAATATTGTCATTAGCTTTTTCAACATTGTTTTTAATCACACAATATTTCAGAACCATTTTAATGCAAACATATCTAAGAGCTATCTTTTTTATAAAAATTAAAATATTTAAATTCATATTTTCATCGATATTTAAGGCAATGAGAGTTTTGAACGATCCCAAACAGTCGCAGCAGGAATTGACTTGACAAGCTTCGATTACCCCAATTACCCCAACAAGCCTAGTTAAATTTGAATTATTGATTAAGATATTGAAAATCGCTTACACTACCATCTGCTGTATATTATTCCGCTTGGATTATAATTAATGAACGGCACTCCTCATGCCCCTTTGCACTGTGCTCGATGTGCAGCATACCAAATTTATTTATGCAAATGCTCTCAGGACCGCATTAGATGCAGTTGAGTTGTCAAGATTTGTAACACAGATACATATGATCTTAATTTTTCTAAACTGGTCTCTTAATAGAGTGAGAGCTGATATTCATTGAATCCCTTCCAAATAATTCATCTAATGATGTGGAAAAGTAGGAATTCCACAAGGTAGTAATACAAGACCTGTTTTATTCATTATAAAACTACGTTATTTCTGATAGACCAAGTAAAACAATTTTGCTAATAATTCCATCAAACAAATTTTAGTATTTTTCCTATTTAAAGTCACAAGAAACAGTTAATTTTTATGAACATCTTGTATTTATATCTATATTTCCATAAAAAATTAATGTCTCTGTGTATTTTCTACACAACGACATAACAGCTACTGTGACCATTCATAAATTAATTGTGACAAAAGTAGTTTTAGTCCTTCTCTATATCTTAGTAATGGGTACAGGTGGCACCTCTTGCTGAATTTGTTTTAAGGATCCCGACCTAAATATGTGAAAATATACTGGGTGTCCCGTTTAAGATAAACCATTTGATGTGACCCCCTGTCAATCTGAAATAATGGTAATAATAGTAATCACCATAGAAATTAGATAACCCCCGAAATGCCAAGCCGTCATATTGAAAAACGTAGACATTCAACAATTCCCACCGAGTCCATGTCAGTGCCGGCGGCGGGATTCGAACCCGCAGCTACAATAGAATAATTTCTAGTCACATTTGCCATCTGTGCTCTACCCAACTACACCAACGAGCTGTAATTAAAAAAATATATTATTACAATAATATGGTATTTAGTTTTAGATTACTTTCATGTTATTATACAGGGTGTAACAAATAGAAAACACCTTAAACTATGATATTTGTCATTTCCTTTACCACAAATAAAACCTCAAACAAATTACACAATTCTCAGGGAAAATCTACGACATATCTCTGTATAAAACTATTCCTCAAATAATTGCACCCTATATTTCGATTAAAAATTCAGATTTAAAAAACCGTTCACTTTTTAATTTCGTACAGAAACAAAAGATTCATTTTCATTTTTGAAAAGATGTGTTAAATGTATTGATGAAGGCGGAGGTCACTTTGAGCACTTGCTAAAGTAATAAAATAAAGCCTGAATAAATTTCTGTTCAATTTATGAAATTTTAAATCATTTAATTAGGTAATTGTGTTGTTTATTTATTTATAAAGTAATTATTTAAAATAAATTGTTTACAATAAGTTCCAAAAAAGTTATTTTGTTAAAATTAAATTGCTTGTTTATTCAGAGGACACTATTTCATTCGATTTGAAAGTCTTATCGCAAAAAATTTGTTCAATTCTGCTTTAGAGTATTTTAATTCACAATTCCAATAAGCACAATGCTTGAAAACTAAAGCACGTAGAAAAAAAAGGTAAGAGTAAAAAACTTTTAAAATTAAATTTTATTTTCAAGAAAATGTATTTTTTGCCATTGGTGTGCCCATAAAAAATGAGGGGGTAAATGGGTCATATGACCCCCACTTCTCGTCGTTTGAATCGAGATAAACTGATTATAATTACTTAAAATATTGAACTACTCTAGTGCTATATTGTAACAAATTTAAAGAAGATATCTTACAAGGACTCCAGAGTTAGAGCAAATTTTTCATTTTTTATTCTCAACTTTAAAGGCCCTTAAAAATTGTTGGAAGCATTTTCGCATAGAGGTAAGTTAAGTCATATCGTCACTATTTGTTGCCTAGAACCTGCCATTGAGTTTATGACATGCTTTTTTGTTACACCCTGTATACAATGGATAAATCGAACGAAAACCTTTCTAAACTGACGGCAGCTTCATCCATTGAATTAGAAACAACATCAGAGGATGATTCAGTAGTAAATAGAACCATAGAACACACCTGGATCAGAATTTTCAAATACTCAAAAGTTCAATGAAGACAACACATTATCACCTACGAATACCTCACTATCAACTACCTCAACAATTGATCTAACCACAGAATGATTCTGTGATCTAACTTCTGTCGCCGAAATTTCCTCATCAGCAGCGCCAGCACTCAGTGACCTAGACACAAGTAACAATCTTACTCTAAATCAATTATTTTTTTTACAAAACTGCCTCGAAAATTACAACCCAGGGCACAATAATGAAACTGAAATAAATTGAGGTAAAACCTTGAATTTTCTCAGTATTAATATACAGGGACTATCTAATAAATTAAATATATTAGATTTATATTTATGTAACAAATTGTTACACTTTACTACTACTTTACTAGACGTATGTAGTTTAAATGGCTATGAAAAAATTAGTAGCTATTGTAGGTCAAACCATGTACACGGCGGAAAATCAATATTCGTGAAAAATGGTATTGCTGATAAATGTCAAAATATGGAAACCGTGTGTAGCTTTTATCAACTGAACTAATTCTTGAATGCTCAGCAATCTCATTTTGCAAGGATACTGTATATTATGCATCTACAGACTTCCAAATCGCGATAGTGAACTTTTTTTGCTTCAATTAGATACAATTATAAATCGGGTAATATATGAAATGAACTGTAAATACGTAATTATCTGATTTTAATATAAACTGTCTAAATGCATCTCCATTAAGAAGTTGTTTATATGTTATATCGATTTACATAATCTCACCTCTATCGTAAACCAACCAACTAGAATTGTACATAACACAGACTACCATCGATTATGTTGTTACAAATATCGAAACTATGAAAATTTTAAACTATGATCCCGGGTGGTCTGATCACTTTGCACAAATTATAAGCTGGATTACTTTTCATAGTACAGATGTTCAGGAAAAAACAACCAGTAGCTATGTAAGAAAATTTTCGGATCTTAACATTACATGGGTTAACTAACAACAACTTTCACAATTTTAACAATATTGACGTTATATTTGAAACTTTTGGACACATTTTCAGTTTTATCTATAAGGTAAATAAATAAGGTGAATATAATTTACTTCTGAAAAATTAAACGCACTAGGAATGAAGGGTAATCTTAATTCTTGGAACATTTCGAACCTTTCACATTGTAAATTCTTTGTTAAATACGAAAATGCTATCTCCCAAATTTACGACGTTAACTTAGAAACACCACAAGGGAGTGTATTAGGGCCGCTGATTTTTCTCTTATATGTAAATGATCTTCCGGAACATATTCAATGCGGGAAGGTCTTTATGTATGCAAACGATACGTCAATTACTATTTCTGACAAAAACAAAGAACATGTTGTCACAAAAGTTAATTCAATACTGGTTGGCTGTCGAGAGTGGTGTGATAGTAACAGGTTAATTATTAACCTGGATAAAACTGTATGTGTTGAGTTCCATAATCTTCTGCAATTCAAAAATAACTTCACATTTTCAATCGATGGAAAACAGTTAATAGCCAGCAGCACAACCAATTTTCTGGGAACGCATTTGGACGAGAATTTAATATGAGATAAACATAAAAACATTGTAGCCGGTAAATTAAACAAGGCGTACTATATTATTGCCTCACTTAAAATCTCCCTCGATGTGGATTCGCTATTATCTGTGTACTATGCCCTGTTTTATTCTGCCATAAGTTACAACGTAATAGTATGGGGTTTATCCAGTTATGCAAATAGACTGTTTCTAATTCAAAAACGAGTTATAAGAACAATTTTTAGGTTACCGCGCAAAGCCTCATGTCATGATGTATTCAAGGGAAGAAAAACTCTTACTTATATAAGTATTTTTATTTTAAAAACACTCACTTATGTATTCATAAATAAAGATAAATTTACCAAACACAATCATAACACAAGAGAAAAAACGGATATGTATCTACTGAGGCATTATCATGCATTTTATGAAAAATCAACCTTATATATTGGTCAGAAAATGTATAACATGTTACCTACCGAAATTAAATACCAAAAGAGCATTTCACAATTTAAACAAAAACTTAAGCAATTTCTAGGCAATTTTGCTTGTTACACAATATGTGAATTTATTTCAGTTTTGCAAAATACAAATTACCATGTTAATGCTATCACACCTGTTACAAATTAACAATTTTACGTGTGCCGTAAAGTTTTATCTATTTATTGTAAATTTTATTTAACAAACCTTTTGTACATTTGTGTTATGTTATTTATATATTTTGTAACTTGTCTTATCTACAACATGTAGCCAAAGAGATTAATAAATATTATTATTATTATTATTAATGGATATATTGCGTATTCGTAACTATCGACCCATATATTATATGTATATAATAGGATCTATTGACGACAGTCAATTAGCTGAATTATGTATCATGTTAATGCTTAGTGTTCAATCAAAAAGTTATTATATTAAGTCTGGCAAAGTATATCTAATTTAAAATTCAACCGTTTCCAAATTTAAGCGAAAGCTTAACTGTGCTTTGAAAATGCGGCAGAATTAGTTGTATTTAAAAATAACAACGAAGAAAAACATTATTTTGTTAGATTTTTTTTTACAAACAACGTACACATGCCTAATATCCGAGTACGTTACGATTATAATAATAATAATAAACAGTAAACACTACATAAATTAGACAACCCTCGCTCAAGCCGCCTGTGGCCCCTGTGTGGCTCGCGACTTCGCTTAGAGCCCCCATCTAGAATCTCGTGCAGAAGGCCCCTTCTAAACCCTGTAGCCCCATAAGGCCTGCATTACCGACATGGTGTCAATTTCACACCAGTATGGATCTGCATTACCGCCGCAGAACAGAAGCGGGATATTCAAAAACGGTAAAGAGGTAGACCAACGTTTGGCCCCATAACTTAACCTAACCTTGGGTTCTTGTGGTCCCCGTACTAGGACTTCCTGTCTAGCCCTTCATATTAGTGCCCCGTCTAAGCTTCTGTGGCCTCTGGGTTGCTGCGTTAAAGCTCCCCGTCTAGGCATATATTAAACGCTGAAAAATTTCTTGCTAATTATTATTTACTACTTTTACAAAACTTATCATAGATAAGTACAACATATCTTTTTAAGCAATTATTTTCCCGGCTATTTGCCAAAACGCTGAAACTTGGACTGAATAAAACTATATCAAAAAGTTTAATGTCGATAGCCATCTTTAATACGTCACTGCCCATTTAATTAGCAGATAACTTCGCAGTTTTATTTTGTCATTTGCACTAGTTTTTTTACACATTTTGTATTTATTATACAGGGTGTTAGATTTATACTTATATATACTATTTAGTCATTAAACAAGATTTTTCTATTGATACTCTGTTTAAGTATTTTTTTTTGTTAATTTTATGTTGCTCCCCCTTCCCTTCATCGATTTTTATCGGCTGGTGCCCTCCATAGCTTACATAAAACTTTAACAGCTGATCTGACCTATGACCACAGCTCCCCAGAGTATAGAGCTGTCGTGCAATACGTGGAATTAACGTTACAATACATTTAACTATATTTTGTTTGTTTTAATTTTGTATATAATTATTAACGAAAGTTCCTGTAAGATCAATATTTAATAAACTATTAGAAATAGTTTTGAATATCATATGTCAATTGTTTCAGTTATTTCCAAAGCACACTGGCCATTTTTGCAAAAGATGTTAGAAGGTATAATGTTTCAAATATATGTGCCCATATTTCAAAAAAACGGTTGAAAACGGGAATCAAGTATATTACATTTCTGAAAAGCTCTTTATATTCACTGTTCAATGACATGAAAAAAAAAGTGTTCCTATTTTTAAAAAATTTACCCATTGTGGTAGCGAGAACTCTATCAGACTATATATAAACATATCTCGAATTTGTAGCCCAACATATACTGTTTTATGACCATATCGAATTTATGAGACGAAGAAGTCTGGGACACAAAAAAAAAATGGGAACAAATGTTAACATAATAAATTGAAAGTTTACTACATTATGTAAAAAAGTGGGTAAATTAATCGAGATAGAACACATTAGTAATAAAGGTAACTAAAATCTTCATAAATTGAATAATATATTGTCCATTCAAATAACTGTCAGCTTGTCAACAGTAGTATGGTTTACCATATTTTAGATTCAATTTTAAGAACTGCAAAAAAAATGATTCACATTTACGTGATTACTTTCTAACAAACAATCCCACATAAAACTTTGTCCGCCCAACCAGCACTTTTCCTTACTAAGAAAGAAACAACGAGCTTTTTATTTATATCACGCTTAGGAACTATGTTCTTATTCCATTAGCATCTCGGCTTTATAACAAACCAAAGGAAGCGATACTGAATGCCGCAGTATTGATGCTCAGTACGTAGACAGCCGACAGGCAAAGTTTCCAAACTTAAATAATCCGGCAATAATGCAGAAATGAAGTTCGTATCTGTTCTTACAAGTTCAACTAGTTTACGAAGTGAGCGCTTTAACAGTCTCAGATGGCAAATATACATATGAACTCCGTACTTGACTCCCGCAACTCTGCATTTGAACAGGGCACGGCAAGTTGATAGCCATCCTTCGTGATTGTAATTCACTTCTCTTGTGTTCACGTAAATTAATATAAACTTGTGGGAAAGGAGTATCATATATGCGCACGTTTGCTTCAAATAATTCTGCTGACCTGTGTAAAGTCGATAATCAATCATTATATTACCATTTTGTTATAGGCAGGATTGGAATGTTTGGTGTGATAGTAACATTTAAGTAATTTCTATAAACCTCGAAACACTGCATAATAGACTCGAGGTACTTTTCGCCAACCAAGTTGGCATCATCTGGTCATTTGCCGCTATTTATTGATTAATCAACAAATTTAACAGACGAAATAACATATTTACTAATTTTTATTTTATTTTTATTTTATTTTATTACAATATCCAACAGACAGAGGTCCATTTACAGGATAAGGATACAACAGACACTATAGATGCAGTATAAATACTAGGAAAAGATTATACAGGGTGTCCCAACCAAAAGTAGGCACCCTGAATAACTTTGGAGATAAACATTTTTTGAAAAATTGGTGAAACACGTCGACCTTGTTTCCAAGGGGGACATATTTTAATGTAATACTTGTATACCTCTCATCATCCCTCTGCCCTACACGGCCACCCCTCAAAAAATTCAAATGGCAAGGGGGCTCGAGTGATACATCTTTTGAAAGGTCTTTCAGTTCTCTACATATCTGTGTATTTTTTTTAAACTTTTATCGATTCGTTCCTGAGAAATAATTGTTTCATTATTTTAAGTTCAGAAAATAAAAATTAAAGAAGTAGTTTAAATTATCGTATGTATTGTTCAAAATGACCCCCACCGACTTCTATACAGTAGTATAATCTGTCTTGAAATTCTGTACGAACATTTCTGAACACATCTGAAGTCAATAAACGGCATTCTCGAACAATTCTTTCACGTAACTCTTCCAGAGATGCGGGTTTTGTTGCAAATACCTTCGATTTCAATTGTCCCCCCAGAAATTTTTTTCGTATAAAAACAAAATATCGATGTTCTTGAAATAATTAAATTTAGTACAAATTCCGATTTGCACTTTCCTGAATATTACTAAAAACAACTTGTGCATTTTTGTTTATAATATCAGAAAACGCATCAGAAAATGCAAACATGTGATTTGCCTGCATAACGATTATCTTTTATTATCGGGTAATTCCTTTAATTTAACAATAATTAAGATTAGTGTAAATAACAAACATATTTTATATTTTGCGCAGATAAAGTTACTTACCTTTCAGGATCACGAGGAAAAGAAAAAATATGTTCCTATGTTCCAGTGTATCTTTTATTTTTACTTTTTTTTTGTAATAACAAACGTGACGTGCTGTTTTCTTTGCTGCTTCCATCACACCACATTAAAAACCAAACAAAGAACAAATAAAGTATATGTGCACTGTTTATGCTCCGCCCGGTATATATCACCACGCACCCCTTCCATCTCTCAATTAGGAGAGGGACAAAGCACCTCCATTCGAGGCTTTATTTTGACAGTATGTACTTAACACTCAAGCGAGAAGGTGGTGACAAACGTGCTTGGCAAATTAATGTTATTTCTTCCTATGTTGTTATGTTTATGCAATATATGGTTTTGTAACAGAAGCAATTCAATCATTTATTTTGGAAACGAGTCATCGCGACTCGTCATTATAACAACGCGGGTCTAACCCCAACCAGTATATAAATATGCACTAAAAGCACAGTAAAACTAATGAAAGTATAGATAACCTGGAACGCAATAAACGTACGAAACAACCACAGAAAAGCTCACACATCCTGAAAAAACATACAGGATCGCCGCGCTATAACTGGGCCTAGCCACAAGCCTACTAGATAATCTACTGGTCGCTGGAAATTGTTGTTATGCGTAGTTCTCTGCGCATATCGTACATTCGCCCTCTATCTCCGCTTGATAGACTATAGTACAACAGACCAGCTTTAATGATATGTTGTTAATTTGAGTTACGCATTTTTCTTTTCTTCTAAAATTATTTAACAAATATTAAGTAGATTTGTTATTAGTGGGTGGTTTTCAAACCAGTTTTAAAACTATGGAACATTGTTTTTGAGAAATTCTATCTTAGGGAAAATACCAGTAAGAGTAAGTAACTTGACGTTGAACGTATATCATGTTAACGACTGTAATAAATTCCTTAATGTCAAATAATTACTTCCAGTTGTAATTTATAAGAAACACCGTAATTTTCCAATACTTAACTTCTGAGCAAAGATGTTCATTAACTGTGGATTAATTACATGTGTAGGGATTTGATGGGCGTGTGCGGCGAAGATCTCATTCCATTGTAGTAGTGTATCTAGTGCAATCTCACAGATAGTACAACAGTGGCGTTTCAGTTAAATCGATTCAAACTATTCTATATATTTCCATAAAAGTAAAACGAAAATATTAGTGTTAGAGATAATCTACTGTAATGAATAAATCCACATAATATACATTTTCAATTCGGATTGCGACTGAGTTTTAAGAGATGCGATTAATTTGAGGTTATGTTTTGTTAGTTGGCACTTCTCGAAGATTTTGCGAGAGATATCTGTTCACTTCGAACTAAAGGTTCGAGAATAATAAAATTCGGAAATACATAATGTCTTTTGTGTTGCATTTTATGAAGCTTAACTTGTTGAATCATCGAGGTGCAGTGAGGATGGAAAGAATGGTGGAGATATCTAGTAACCGGGCTTAAGGAAACAATAATTTGGAAATGAATTACATAACATACATAGGGCAAATAAATGGGTACCTATTTATACTCCAACCAGTAGTACGGGTACAAATTGCTCTATAATTAGCTAACAGTTATTAACGATACAAGTTTGATTATGACATCTTAAACGAAATGAGTTTAGCTACCAGAACGAAGCGATAAGCCGAGTTCTGAGACAATCAAATGAGTTTCTTAAAACCATAATCAAACTTATATGTTCAATATTTTATCTTCGTCGGTGAAAATAATAAATTTCCATTTTAGTATTAGGTATGTGTACGATAAATTAAAATTATAAATTATTAGACGGATTACCAATGGGTTCACCCATATCTCCCTTACTAGCTGAAATTTTTAATGTCCGATTTTGAAAATGCTTTAATACAAAAAACGTTTTAGTTGAAAACATATTTTTCTGGACCCGTTACGTAGATGATGTGTTTTGCATTAGGAAAGGTACGGAAAGGCAGTTACATAAATTCTTAGGTCTTCTAAATTCACTTAATCAGAAAATTCAATTCACATTAGAAATGAAAAATGACGAGGGTTTAAACTTTTTAGACATTAATATAAAAAATATCAATAATAGCTTAGAGTTTGACATTTATCGTAAACCTACTTGCACAGATACAATAATTCATAGTAAATCTAAATAATCATTGCAAATAAAAATGGCACCATTCCACAGCTACATACATCGTCTATTAACATTTCCATTAAGCGAAGAGAATTTTAAAACAGAAGTTAACGTAATCAAAGACATTGCGAGAAACAATGGCTATAAAGAAAACCTAATAGATAAACTTATAAAAAACAAACAAAAGAAAAATTTACGTAAAGAGTTTTATGCCGCTTCTTCTCAGGAATGCAATAAAAGATATAAATGTATTAATTATAGGCCTAAGATCAGCAATAGAGTTAGTAATAAACTGAATAAACTGGGATGTAGAACAATTTCAGTAAATAAAAATAATTTAGGTAAAATGTTAATTAATAATAAAGACAAAACTGAAAAGTTACAAAAAACAGGAGTATATGAGTTAAAATGTAGTGACTGTGATGCTATATACATTGGACAAACTGGACGAAATGTAAAAAACGATTCGAGGAACACAGAAAATCTATTGGAAACAATGTATATAGTACGGGCATGTCAACACATTGTATAGAAAACAGTCATTTTATAGATTTAAATAATGTCAAATTATTCCATTCGAAAAAGAAAGGAAAGAAATTTGATCTATTAGAACAATTAGAAATAAGTAAAGCTGTTAAAAATAAGAAAAATTTAACGAATGAAGAACAAATTTTTACCGGCCACAATATTTTAAATAAAATAATTTAGATTTAAAATATAAAGTAATATTCAACTTATAAAAACATATTTTACAATAGTTTTATAGTAGGTACCAGATGTGGTTATATATAAGCAATGAACACAAATTTTACTGTTCAGTATTCCCTGTACTCTTGACAAAGACACGTGTAGAGTTTCTAATAAAATATATTTAAAACATTAAAAAGCAAATTTCTTTCATATATTTACAACAAATTTTTACAGAAATTTAGGACACCATTATAGTTCAAATTGAAATTAGATTTTCCCTTTTAAATATTTTGCAATGTTTCGGATTTGTTAATCCTAGTAATTTTATAATGTTTTCTAAATAATTTCCTAACAGTCTATTGGACAAATTAATGGACCAGTATCCCATTTTTAACCATATTTCAGAAAGGAACTATGTGTGTTGTATCTGACCAGCAACTTTTAGCAAATTCAAAATCGCCTCAAGAAATGCTTACTTTTATACATAATAATAATTTAAAAAGCTGCCTATCCGAACTGTACAAAGTTTTATCTTTAATGTCAACAATTCCGGTAATCTCAGCTTCTTGTAGAACGATCGTTTTCAGCACTCAAACGCATAATAACATTTACTAGAAACACAATAGCTCAAGACCGCCTGTCAAATATATCGCCTATTTCAATAGAAAAACGTTTTTTGTCAGAGTTGAAGAAAAATGATTTATTTTCATTTTATGAAGAAGTAATCAACCAGCTAGTTCTGGGTTACCACTGATTTATAAAAATATTTAGACTTTACACCAAAGGTTAATATAGTCAGTTATTATTTTAGAAGAAATATTTATTTACGTTATTTATTTTTTAGAAAATATTTTTTATGTAATTTCTTCAAAACTATTTAAATTTTTATTAAAAGCAATAATTTTACACTCTGGCAGTGGGTTACCCAGTTACCTCAAGCGTGGTGGGTAAACGTGCAAATTGTAATCATATTGATATTTAGTGGTCTTTTAAATTTCAAGCCTCCTCTGTGGACAAAATCACGAGCCACCACTGATTGTTACTTTACGGTACTTCTTCCGAAGTGGTTTATATATGTAACTCCAGTTCCAGTGCAAATTATTATAAACCTCCAATAATAATAAGGAACTACGACCAATAACACGCTGTAGGGTTCTATTTCTTGTTCTATTATACAAATTTAATTTATTAAAAAATATAACGATATATCTAATTTCTTGTTTGGTGGAATTTTCCAGACACCAAAAATTGCTATATTTCTTTATCTCGTCACGAATCGTTGGCTATCGAATAGAATAGAATTTATCCTCATTCATATATACATTCAATAGCAAAATAATGATTACACAATATTTTTGTATATAAAGGAGAAACACGTAACTAAAAGAAAACGTGTTCATGAGCAATAGAGTACCAAAGTAATAAAGTGCGAAAAAAATATATTATTTGCAATAATTTTAAAAACTGTATTGTATTAAATAAATTAAGAAACTATATTTGGAAGTACAATGTTCTTTCAAAGATGTAAAATATGTAGTATTTTTGTATTCATGTTTAAAATTATTGTTAATATGGTAAACAAATACTGTTTAAGTATTTAACAAAAAATTAAAGTGCTTATCGTGCTTTAGCCAAAGAAATAAAAGGTTTATTCGTAGAGCAGTCGGAACAATTTAAAACTTTACAGATTTTCGCAGTGGCTTTTAATAAAGTTATTTAAGTTACTACGCATAGTCAGTACAATTTGTGATAGTTTCAAACTGATTCTTACTGACCTACGAGCAGAGAACAAAACTTAATCATTATCATGGAGAATCAAAAATTGCTTTATTTAAGAGTGTGTTTGTAGGTTTCAACTGTTTGTAACTACCATGAAGCAAATTATTTGACTAAATATCATCATTTGTGTGACTACTTAAAAACAGTTGAAACCTCCAAACATCTGAATAAAAAACCTTTGGTCTTCTCCATAATCACGAAAAGCCTTTCCTCCTTAGCCACAACACCATAAACACTTTTATGACGCGCTGTTTCTTGATATAGGCACGTATAACATATTGAGTCCAATATGATGTATAACAATTTAACAATGTTACCTAAGAGTCAACTTTCTGTACAGCAGCAGCCAACACCTTGTCAGACTCAAGAGGCAACCCACAGACAGGCATCAACTTGTTCTGACATATTACACAGTTCTATCATCACCAGTTTAAGCTACAACTTTAATTATTTAACAAATAATGCTCCTGAAGTGGGTTGGCACCCCTGATGTGAAGCTAGCACAAGTGTGGTTTTCCACAAAACACCAAAACACTATACACTGCACTCGACGAGCATTTTGCCAACCAAAGTTGGCATCATCTGGAGATGATTAAAACTAACCTTATGTCAACAATGTATCCGATTTATGCTTTAGCTATTGTTACAGTTCTGTAAACCTCTGTCACTATTCACACTATTTTTCACTTTGTAATATACAAGCTCTTAAATTCATCCAGCTGTCTAGTATTTGTTACATTCCTAATCTTAAATTGCTACTATCTCTTTTATGGTTGTTCTCAAACGCATATTGGGCCACACTAGACATCTGTTTTACCATATTTGATGTGAGCCATATGTTCCTTGAATCTAGTTTGAATCGATCATCTAGTTTGTCCAACATACTTTTGATTGCAATTCTTACAGATGGTTTCGATAATCCCCGACTTTTCCTTTGTTTCAATTTTGTTTTTTGGATTTTCTAAAAGTTGTTGTAGTTTATTTTCTGATGAATGAGCCACTGTCATACCTATATATTTAAAAATCTTACCAATACGAGGATGAATCGAGCATTATATGGAACCGATACAAATTTCGAATTTTCCCTTTCATTTTGAAAGGTCGAAGAATTTCGAAGTGCCTTTACATTTACGTTTCCTCCTTATTTTATCTACTAAAACTTACAGGATATCCATTACTCACAGTTATATGCCTTTTCTCTATCAAACCTCTCTTTATTGAGAGGGAAACATAATAATCGATGAACTAGAAAATTATAGCGTCGTCTTGTGTTGAGTACAATGGTGAGAGTCCTTAGGGATATATTTTAAAGTACTGGTATCTTTTCTGTATATGTCTTTGTAAAATGTAATCTAAAGTGTGTCAATTATCATGGTTTTTGTTCTAGATCTCTACGACTAACCAGAACTAAAATATGGAGTTGTCCATAAATCTCTAAAAACGAAAAAATTACCCACAACATAAAACTGAGACAAAAATATGAAATTTTTAAACGGGTTAATATAAAATTGAAACAATAATGATTTTGGACTACCAACATATAGACATCACACACAATAATTTTTAAAAAATGATCTACCAACTAATTAATTTGTCTGGATCATTGACAGATTGATCCTGAAGTTAAAACTAGTAAAAATTCAGATACGCCACTCTACGACATACATATATATACATAAAGGAAACGCCACTGCACTTAAGTTATATTAGCATACATATATGGTGCAGAACCTGGAAGAGCACGTACTCGCAGAAGCTAATTAAGCGGCTTATAGTTCTATAATCAACTGCGGATACATATATACACAAAGGAGGTATAGATATGCTTATATCTAAGATGGATGACATTCCTATTTATCATCATGAACATTTGTGATGTTATTTACTTAACATTATAGCTTACCATCTATCTATATTGGAAGTGTGTGGCTGTGTCGACTTCCCCTTTCTCGCTCCGTATGTTTACAAACATACTGAAGGAAAATTGATAATTCTACTAGACATGATGTCAACTGGAATTAAGCTGAATCGTACCGAAATACAGAATCTTTTATTACATACATGTATATCTCTTCTTGGACCCGTTTTAAGAGTACAATGATTTTAAATGTTGAAGTTTGTATACGAATCCTACTAATTAAAATCCAACAGTAAACTAATTTACCAATTTAAGTATGCCGGATTTACGGATCTGTCAAATGTTCATATTTTTATTTACTTTTTTATCTTTAATTGTTCAAAAGTAACTAGTCCTTTTCTTCAGTTCTCTGTGAAGTAGAACAACATTAATTACGTTGATAAAGTGATTATCGTCTATAGAATAAGCTGGCATGTAGTGGTTGCTATATTCTAGAGTAGTTTTCTACAGCCTACCTGTGTATAATTAATTTGTTTCTAAAATTGCATAATATGAAGCAAATAAAATGTCAGATTTTTAACTGAACTGCTTTTTTGAATTAGACAAAATTTATATGTAAAAAGTGTGTATAATATTAATTTGTCGACAAAAGCAATTGTAATTTTTTTAAATTAAACGCTGAAACAAGATTTTTATTTTTAAAATTTTCTTTTTATGTTAAAAACAAGTTTATATTTATTTATAAAATGAAGGAAATGTGGGAACTAAAAAAAGCACGTCATTTGGCTTATTTTTTATGATCTTTTCAAATCTCTAAATCGAATCTCGTGTTGTTTTTTAAGAAATCAAAAACGGTATCTTTTTTTAAATCCAGACCTAGATTTTCAATTTGATATTTATGGAGTATTGTCAAGTAAAATATGCATAACAAGTATAAACTGATTATACAAGGTGGTTCAAAAGTTATTACCAAAGAAAGATTTTACCAAAATCAATAAAACGTCTTGTATCACAGTAATAAACGAGATGGACGCTTTGATGATGGGTTATTTAGAAGCACTAAAATGTCTTCTATTCGTAGTTAATGCATGCATCGAAAACTTCTTCGTTTTTAAGGTAGAGTTGCTGAAGAATGCTAAGATACCAACCAGACACTTGAAAGATTGTGTTGCAAAGCTTGAAAAACTGTAAGAGTAACAAAAACTGTTTGTCTTCTTCAATAGTGTTTTTTTAATGCATCCTGATAAGCAATATCAAAAAGGTCATCAAGGGTTGACTTGAGAGCTTCTACTTTTTAATTTTGAGCTGTGCTTTCAGATTTTTTTAGCGTTTTTTCTCTTCGTGCAGTTTTTCAAGCTTTACAACACAATCTTTTAAGTGTGGTTGGTATCTTAACTTTCTCCCAAAAAATTATAACTTCTTGTATTTTAAGACTTGTGTTCAATTTCACCTGCCGTATGTCATAAAATAAACTGCGTAAAATTTGACAATTAGATAGTAATTTCCTGCCAGTGATTTGATGAGACATGTGGCCAATTAAATACACCATTTCTTTCTGCCTTGAACTCGAACCCGACGAGCATGGCTCGTTGATGCTGTAGAAGACATTGTTCCTCAAACCTCACAGAAAAAAAATCACTAAACGAACAATGTTGAAATGTGCACTGCCTCTCCCCAGACATCCCAGACATGGAGCAGATAAGAAGGGGTGTGGTTTATAACACTCCAGGTAAGGAGTCTCTGACAAAAGTGTTCTTAACAATAGCTCTTTTATAAAAAAACAGACCTTTTAAGGGATAGAACTATATATCAGATAGGTATCGACAGTGGCGGTTCGTGGGTCAATTGACCTTCCTCACTTAGAAAAGTTTACTGTATTACCTACCTTTTAAAGTGATGTAAATTCCAAGTCGATTCTCCGGTCTTTTTGAGATGCAAAGTGGTCAATTACTTTTTCATTAAAGTCTTTTATCTTCTTTATTAATGCCCTTTCTATGGTAAGCATAGCCAAAGAAGATAACCTTTCCTGACCCATGGTATTTCTTAAAAATGTCTTTATCTTTTTAAGGTGGAGAAACAACGTTCACTTTCGACGGTAGTCATAGAGAGAGTACACAAGATTTTTAACAGTTTGACACTTTCAGAAAAGTATTGCACAAATTATTGTTAATAAAAAGCTGTAACAAAGCAACTGCACCTTCACTATTGGAAAAATCTTCTCAGCTATATAATACTTCTAATTCAGTTTTAAGTTTCAAATGATTTATGACTGGATACTCCGTTTTAACTAATTTAAACATATCTTGAGGAAAGCTTTTTTTATAATCTTTAAATTGATCTGCGTGAAATAACTGAGACACTGCTAAATGATTACTGAAGCCAAACATGTTTTTGATCTCAGATGTAATTATATCACAAACTTATAATGAAATTCTCCTTTTTGATTCTTCCGTCTTACATCTCTGGGCAGACTGCATGGATGTCTCCTCCAAATAGTTATTCAAAATTTTATTTCTGATGTCTTCAATTTTACTATTAAAAACGCCAATATACTTATTTACTGTTATGACATCGATATTACATTTCTGTAATTGATTGAACAATATATCACAATGAGGCATAACTAAATGAAAAAAATTTAACCAGTAAAGAAAATGTTCATTTTGTAAGTAGTTTTTTAAACCAATAGCTTGGTTTAGAGTGTTGTTTTCTGATCCATTATCAATGATTTTTTCTAAACAATCCAATAATTCTGTTCAATAGGTATAAACAGTCTCTATGCACTTTGTATTAAAATTCCATCGTGTTGGAGCCGCTATAGGTAATCTCACCTTAACAAGATTATCTAACACGGCTGGTTTTTTTTTTTTGGATTTTCCAAAGAATGAAGAAAAGCTATGTAAATTAGCAAAAAAAATTGTATGCTTTTATCCTGACTTGAAGCTTTTTGTAAAATTAAATTTAGTTGATGAGCGTAACAATGAATAAAATTTGCTGAAGAATAACTTTTTTTAATTAAAAATACCTATTAACTTCTTTTTTCTTATCAAGAGATGTTTGCTTTATCGTCATATTAGGTTTTGGACGGCCACCACCTTTGAATTTCACTCGGTCTTCCTAACCCAACTTATGTCCATCTTTCAGTTTTAATATATTTTGTACAACACTCATATTTAATAGTAAACACCAAAAACACTGTTTTACTTAATTTCACGACAAGTAGAGATTTACTAATAAAATGTTCACAAATAAAAATATTAAAAACAACGCGACAGAATTTACCGACTAACGCGTACCTAGTTAGCATTAAGACTGCCACGAACACTGCTCTAGTGAACTTTTTGCATTACCGTTTCCGTGTGTCAGGGTCATTGTCCCCGCCAGTGATTTCTGTCTCTTTTGCTTTCTGACGATTCGCGCATAGGTCTATTTCACTTTAATTCGTAGTAAATTCGGTCCGTAGCTAGCTTTGAGGACACGTTGTGGATTGACACAAGATTTTTAAATTCTATAAATGAATAATGTAATGAATATGAATGTAGAGGCTCGGTGTTCGGTGCTCGGAGGGGATACGAAATCCTGCGATCTAGATATTTGAATAGTATTGTGCATAGAATGAACTAGAAACTTTAATATATTTTTTAAGAATATTAAAAATATATATATTATATATTTTTAAACTTCAGAAAATGAATAGCTCTATTTTTTTATTTGTATGTGGGAGGTCATTGACCAAATGACCCTATAGAAGAACCGCCAGTGGGTACCGACTGACTTTCAATTCGTAAAAATATTTATAATTATTAAAAATAAAGAAACTATTTGCAAGTTAAAACAAATGTTTTATTTTATGTTTTATAATGTATTGTATTATTTGTATTATATATAATACAAACGAAACAAAAAAATGGTCAAAAGTAATTGAATTATGTATCTCTGTCGCCATTTTCACTTATTTTTCAAAAAAAGGCGACTTTGAGGATCCGGATCATGTCCGGTCTTGGAAAATTATAGATATCTTCAAATATAAGAGTTTTAACAAAAAAGTGGCTGCAGTAAAACTTCAAGACAACAACATTTTCTATGAAATGAAATAAGAATTAGCTTTCTAGGACGAATAGTTTTCATTTTATGAGGGAAAAACGGCGATTTCTTTCACAAAATCGATTTTTACAACTTCAACCTCAATGAGGCAAGCGTTAACGTTATCCAATTGAGCTAAAACTTTGCAAATCTTATTTTTTAGATAAATGGCAAATTTTAGGGGAGTCCCCGCTCAGGTAATTCAAACATTTTTTTTGAAACCATCCTTATGCTTAGCCAAATATTCATATTAAACTCCTGCTGAAAATTTCTTTATCTAATCGCGTGTGGATTTTTATTTGTCTAAAAATGCTGGTTATGAAAATTCACCGCTCTTATTCGAGTAAAGCAAATCCCATTAGACCAGAATACTTTTCCTAAAAGTATGTCAGACTGTTTCATTAATAAGCAGATAAGATATTGTTTCATAGAAACATCAGAATCTTAGTATTTAATGTTGAATAAAATGCAACGCTAGTCAACTTTGAAGGCGTTTTTCTCGAAAACCATGTGTCGTACGGAGAAAGTTTTTGTAAAGGATCCGCTAATGTATGTTTTAGGCAGAAAATAGGTTTCAGACCCCAGTTTCTACACCACTGGATATTGAGACAAATATGTTATATCGACAAAAAGATAGCATTGAAGCAAAAAACACGTGTCAAACTTTAATTTGAGACTTTGTGTAGTGTCTTAATAACCGAAAACTTTATTTTATTATTAAACTTTCAAAAACTTCGTGCCTCGAAAACAAAGAATTTTTCGACACATGTAAAATCGAACTTAAAATGAGGTCCTCTATCGACTGACGATGTCCAGCTACTATAAACTGGGACACTCTGTGTACTGACTATTTCTGTTAAAACTCTAATTGTGCGTTTTTCTCGATTTCATTATTCCTTTTATTTGATAAAGAAGTAAAAAATTATATTATTGACCAAACAATACAATTATGGAAGGAGTTAGTGAAAATACCAGATGAGGGTTGTTCCGAATTCTAGCAGAAATGATTTTGTATCGATTTATTCACTGATACCGCCCTTTGTTTCCTGAAAACATGAAAATCCTTCACTAATAAATCATTATAGAAATATGTACCAGAATTGAGCAGCAAAATAAATCTTTTTCTACGGCGCGGCCTCGTGTACGCTCGCTGCATTAATATTTCCTGAAAATTCTAATGCTCGCCTGCACTCAACTGTTATGATCCACTGTTTAAAGCCACCTATATTTATTCCTACGTTTTCTGCGCACTGACTGTATTGAATACTCCCATTATTATGGTATTGTGTTTCCGGAAATAGAACTTTTATATTACATTAGTCATATATAAAATTGGTGCATAGGACGGCACACAATGGCACAGACATTAATTGAACAAAAAGTTGGGAGTTTACAACAAAAATTGACAATTTTCGCAGTGAAATTTGAACTGTGACACTTTAGTCCCTCTGGATAAGATATTATTTAATTATTTCACACCATTGAAGAGAATAATTCAGTTACTGGATAAGAAAGTTTACCATTGTATAATACTAGTATGTAAGTACACATCAGTGGCGTGTCGTGACTTTAAACAGGTTGAGTGCCAAGTGATGGCAATGTGGTCTCGCACATGATTTTGCTTTACCGGCCGCGTGAGACAAATGTGGACTCTCAAGCACTTGTGTGACATTTGGCTGCGTAAGTCGACTATGGTCTCATGTAACTGTGTAAAACATATGGGATCATATAATGCATGGCCTGTCGGTCCTGAAACGTTATTTGGCCTGTGCACTGGCGAGACCAGAGTGTCACCACCCGGCCGAGAAATTAATTTTAAATATTTTAATTTTTTTAAAACAGGCAAATGATAAACTTAATACTTTTATTTGTTAAAAGTTGTATAACAAATATAAAAAATTAAAATAAACGACTCACATAACAAATATAAAAAATTAAAATAAGCTTGATTCTTACAAAATCAATATAAATGAGTCACTTGGTCGTTTTATGGACAACAAAAAAAACAATGTAAACAGAAGTGTTTCCCACAAGCTTCGCATTTATTATTGTCAGCACTCTCTGACATGTTAGAACATGAAGAATCCGTGGTGACACATTGGTCTTACATGGCATTTTAGGACAAATAGCCAAATTGGTGGCCGCGTGATGCCAATGTAGCATCACAAAAAAAAATGAAATTTTAGGTAGTTTAGATTATTTTTTTCTTATCACAAACCACTGTTTGTGTGTTAGAACTCTATTATCTAAGTGTTTTAGCAAAAAAAAAACGATTGGCCTGTGGGATCCAACTTTTTTATTTTAAGGTGGCACTCAACCTGTTAAAACGGGGAAGCTGTTACAAAATAAATACCTACCTTATTTAAAATTTAGCGGAATTCTCCGGCTTCGTTTTGCAAATAATTTTTTTTTAAAGAATCAAAAGAAACTTCCGAAATTGTAGTAGTATGGCCATTAAAATTTGTTAACTCTAAAAATTTTAAGTTGCTAAAATCTTTGAATCTGGTATTCGTGTGTAGAAATATTGTCAATTATTTCTAGAAATAATCTCCGAAAACACATTCTTTGATCTCCTACGACATCAATATGTACTTTATATCTTGGTGGTTGAGTGTTTAACCTCAATTGCTCAAATTTATTCCATAGACGATCAAATTGTTCTCTTTTAGATAAAACAATTGATTTGAATTCCTGGATCTTTTTTATGCAGAAATTTGTCACTCGATTTATTTTGTAAAAATGCAAACTCTACACGTGTTTCGGCTTTTTAGGCCTTTGTCAAGAGTACAGGGAATACTAAACAGTAAAATTTATGTTCATTGCTTATATATAACCACATCTGGTACCTACTATAAAACTATTGTAAAATATGTTTCTATAAGTTGAATATTATTTTATTTTTAAATCTAAATTATTTTATTTAAAATATGATGGCCGGTAAAAATTTGTTGTTCATTCGTTAAATTTTTCTTATTTTTAACAGCCTTACTTATTTCTAATTGTTCTAATAGATCAAGTTTCTTTCCTTTCTTTTCCGAATGGAGTAATTTGACATTATTTAAATCTATAAAATGACTGTTTTCTATACAATGTGTTGACATGCCCGTACTATATACATTGTTTACAATAGATTTCCTGTGTTCCTCGAATCGCTTTTTTATATTTCGTCCAGTTTGCCCAATGTATATAGCATCACAGTCACTACAATTTAACTCATATACTCCTGTTTTTTGTAGCTTTTCAGTTTTGTCTTTATTATTAATTAACATTTTACCTAAATTATTTTTATTTACTGAAATTGTTCTACATCCCAGTTTATTCACTTTATTACTAACTTTATTGCTGATCTTAAGCCTATAATTAATACAAATATATCTCTTATTGCATTCCTGAGAAGAAGCGGCATAAAACTCTTTACGTAAATTTTTCTTTTGTTTGTTTTTTATTAGTTTATCTATTAGGTTTTCTTTATAGCCATTGTTTCTCGCAATTTCTTTGATTACGTTAACTTCTTTTTTTAAAATTCTCTTCGCTTAATGGAAATGTTAATAGACGATGTATGTAGTTGTGGAATGGTGCCATTTTTATTTGCAATGATTGTTTAGATTTACTATGAATTATTGTATCTGTGCAAGTAGGTTTACGATAAATGTCAAACTCTAAGCTATTATTGATATTTTTTATATTAATGTCTAAAAAGTTTAAACCCTCGTCATTTTCCATTTCTAATGTGAATTGAATTTTCTGATTAAGTGAATTTAGAAGACCTAAGAATTTATTTAACTGCCTTTCCGTACCTTTCCAAATGCAAAACACATCATCTACGTAACGGGTCCAGAAAAATATGTTTTCAACTAAAGCGTTTTTTGTATTAAAGAGTACATTTTCAAAATCGGACATAAAAATTTCAGGTAGTAAGGGAGATATGGGTGAACCCATTGGTAATCCGTCTAATAATTTATAAATTTCCCCGTTAAATTTAAAATAATTTTTTCATGTATTTAAAATATTTAATGATGTTTCACAAGGATCCAACCGCAGAATCAGTTCAGTGTATTAAAATTAGTGTCTGTTTTTAACATGTCTAAATAACCTCTAGAATATGTGTTAGACGACGAATGTCTTATTATTAATTTCTGCAAATTATCTAAATCGGAAAATCCATTTTTGTTTCACAAATTCCTTTCATTTGAAAAAAGAAAACATGTCCAGTAAAATAAAAGCTTCCATGGAGAACACGCCGCTGGTACACATTATATCAAGCCAAATTAAGCAAGTTATGGCATATTTGCAAATGAATGTGTATTTACCTCTGACTATTCTACTTACAATTTTAATTCAATCAAAATTCATTATTATCGAAAGAAGTCCTGTTTTATATCAGCATTGTTCGTAGAGACAATTTATGACAATTTCATTACAATAGAAATGTGACTATTACGAGAGTTCTGCATTAAAACATGTTTTTATTGAACAAGCACCTCTCTACAACAATGTGACAGTTTTAAACGGTTAATTTTTTTCACATTTTCTGAAATCAAACTCAGAACAACCAACATAAAAGAAAAGCTGCCTCAGAAACTCATAAAAGTAAGAGAATTATGTTCAAAATCGTTAACTTTGAAAAAGTAGACGATAGCTGGATTGAAGATAATCCTTACAGCTTTGCATGGAGATGCAAAATTGTAAAAAAATGCAGCATGGTAAATTGTGAATAAACATATTCTATTCTATTCTATTCTATTCTATTCTATTCTATTCTATTCTATTCTATTCTAGTTGTTTATTTATTTTAAATTAATTCTATTAAATTGATATCATGGTAAAATTAAAATTCTCAGCTCTCCATTCGAACATTCTTGTTTATCGCCAAATTATTTATTCATTAGCAAAATATGTTTAAAATAGATCTCAATACTTGTAACAAATAAATCAAATTGATTTGTAGCGTGTTTGACTAAGGCTATTGTGATATACAAGAATTTTAAACAGTGTACAACATATAACATCTAAAATCGATAATGTGGTCTATAATTATGTAAATTTGAATAAACGTAAATATACCATAAATTTATTTAACTTACCATGTTCTTTTTATAGGAGTCGGAAAATCGATGAAATATAACAAACTGAACTTTGAAAAATGTCAACGTAGGATGCTTCAGTTGTTTGAAATTTTTTATTTCCTATTCCGTTTTGGCGCATGCTGATTGGGAAAATATAATTAATTTTCGAGATCGCCTTCACCATTATGCTCAGAAAATTAGCCTCTGCCTCAGAAAAAGTTGGACTTGAGGTCAATACCTCCAAAACCTAATACATAACCAATTTAGTTCCCACCAGCATTATCAGCTTAGTAAATAAATATATACAGGGTGTCCCAATACCCTTGAATACCCCTGAATAACCTTGGAGATAAAATTTTTTTGAAAAATTGGTGAAACACAAGATCGACGTGTTTCACCAATTTTTCAAAAAAAATTTCCAAGGAGGGCATATTTTAATGTAATACTTGTATACCTATCATCATTCTTCTATCCTACACGGCCACCACCTCAAAAAAATTCAAATGGCAAGGGGTGGTCGAGTGATACATCTTTTGAAAGGTCTTTCAATTCCCTACATAACTGTATATTTTTTTAAACTTTTATCGATTCGTTCTTAAGAAAAAATAATTTTATTTTTGATAATTACACACAATCGAAATCATTTAAAAAATCTAAAATACACGGCACTGGGTATTGGAATTTATAAAAAAGAACTACATTTTTTAGTGCTCTCAAATCGACACGAGTTTTTTTTCGATAAAAAGCACTTTCCTTGTCCGTTTAATTTTAGAATAATAAAAGACTCATAAGTATTTGATAGTCCTTGAACATTAATTTGTTCACAACCAATTTTAAATCTAGATACATTTTACCAGAGTGAGTTCTCAAAATGGTTAATACCCTTCAGGAGTGAATAGAAATTGTCAGCATTTATTTTAAAAACGATAATTGTACTAGAGCTACGGAACGCATATTCAATAGAAATCACCCAGATAGAAGGGTTGGTTCTCAGTATGTTTTACAATTATTGACAAAATTTATGGAAACAGGTTCTGTAGGAAACAAAAAGCATGAACCTCAGCGACCGATTAAGAATGAGGCACTCGAAGTGGCAGTTTTGAGTCATTTGCAGATGGATAATACTTAATCGATCAGGAAAGTAGCTGATGCTTCCGGTGTATCACGAAGCAGTGTTCATCGAATTGTAAAGGCCCACAAATTTCATCCATTAGTGAACAATTAAACGGTAATGCCAATCTACTGTACAATACGTGTTTTTCTGATTAATCGACATTTCAGTTAAATGGGGAGGTAAACAGGCACAATTGTAGGTATTGGAGTGAAACCAATCCACATTTGTTCATGGAAACTTATACCCAAAGGTTTCAGAAGTTAAATGTTTGGGCTGGCATCTTAGAGGATCACATTGTCGGGCCGGTTTTTATTCCTGACAATTTAAATGGCGAAAGGTACCTCGATCTGTTAGAAAATAACATCGACCCAATGATTAACCAAATCCTCGAAGAAGACGATAATCTTTTAGAGGGCGAACTGTTTTTTCAAAAGGATGGGGCACCCCCACATTTTGCTATAGCAGTCTATCAGTTTTTGGGTAATCGGTTTCCTGAGCGATGGATTAGAAGAAGGGATCCTGTGGAGTGGCCCGCTAGGTCACCCGATTTAACTCCCTTGGATTTCTTTCTATGGGGATATTTGAAATCGAAGGTATTTGCAACAAATCCCGCATCTCTGGAAGAGTTACGTGAAAGAATTGTTCGAGAATGCCGTTTATTGACTTCAGATGTGTTCAGAAATGTTCGTACAGAATTTCAAGACAGATTATACTACTGTATGGAAGTCGGTGGAGGTCATTTTGAACAATACATACGATAATTTAAACTGCTTCTTTTATTTCTATTTCCCGAACCTAAAATAATGAAACAATTATTTCTCAGGGACGAATCGATAAAAATTTTAAAAAATACACAGTTATGTATCACTCGACCCCCTTTGCCATTTGAATTTTTTTGAGGGGGTGGCCGTGTAGGGTAGAGGGATGACGATAGGTACACAAGTATTATATTAAAATATGTCCTCCTTGGAAACAAGGTCGACGTGTTTCACCAATTTCTCAAAAAAAATTGTATCTCCAAAGTTATTTCAGTGTGCCTACTTTTGGTTGGGACACCCTGTATATCAAGTCGCATCATAAAAATATCTTGGACATGAGATCAGGATCACCAAAGACAAACAAATATGTGAAATCATAGGCGAGAACAGGACTTACTTTGTTTTTCAAAAATTTTTGAAAATGCCATTTAAAAATATGGTTATTTACGGTTTCTCATATATTTTGACCTTTCAAATTCTCCTTTCCTGGCTTAATTTTTGTGTTCGGCGAGCGACTGAAAAGTTTAGATGATTCAGCGATATAATATTTACCTATAAATACAATTTTTTAAGTTTTTTAAGACATTTTGTTTTAGTTCTCGATACAATAGACCTTAACCTATTGTTGGTCTTAAATACCTTCCGCACAAAAAATGTATTTCCAATGTTATCAAAATTAAAAAAAGTTTTTGATAAAAATAAATTAATAAATTTTCAAATTTTTACTTTCTTATACCTATTATAAGGAAGTATAGTATTCGTGACTTTTTCGACCTTCAGATTTTGATTATACGTTTGAATCCATTCTGACTATTTTTCGAATGATGTATGTCGGTTCGTGTGTGTGCGGATGTGTGCGTGTGTGTGTGTGTGTGTATGTTTGTGTACGCGATAACACAGAAAATACTAATGAAAGATTTTCCAAATTTGGCAGTTAAGATTTTCAACATTTTAGGTGACACATTAAATTTGATGAATGTGGTACCACCAGCAGAAACATAATGAATGAAAGAAGAAAGAAGGTACAATTTCGGGGGAAAAAATTAAAACATTTTTATTACATTTCTGGACAAATCTCGACGAATTCTAATGAAAAAACATAACTTTATGGAAAAAAATCTGTCTGTATGTTTGTAGTATTGCGATAACAGCCACAATTTTAGAGATAAAGCTTTCAAATTTGGTACACATGTTCTAAAGGCCAAGGACAATGATAAATTAGCTGATGGGCAAAATTGGCTAGTTGAGGAGATCTACAGGACCCAAACTCTTTTTAACACGCTTTTTTTATTTGTCATTACAAAAAAAATATATTCTTGATGAAAGATTATACATCATATCTGCTATATCAAACCAATAAGATATATTTTTCAAGTACTTAAATAAAGCTGATGTAAACAGAAATATTGTATACATTTCACCTCATAAAATGGGGTTAGAATAAATTTGGCAATTTGACATTTGAAATGCCCAATTTTGTTACAAAAATGTCAATGTTAATAAGAAGAAATTATTAAAATATATGCCATGAATTATTATTGACAGTATCGAACGCCGCTGGTAATTAATTATTCAAAAATTTTAATGAATCATATCAAGGTACGCTATTAAAATTTAATTGAGGTAAGTGAAGAATTAAATAAATGATTTTTTTAGATCCGGATGTTATATACTGGTATAAGAAAGTTATGTGCTGGCCATATCAGATATTTTAAATTACGTAATGTCAATACATTTGATTCCTATAGTAGTCCCTGTTTTGTCTTAAGTCTTATTATCAGACCAAACTTACTTCTATCCACTACCGTAATATTATTTTTTCCAATTCTTGCAATAAAACTTTAAATGTAAACCATAATATCATCTAAACCGACCAATACAAATGTAAGACTGGTTGAATCTCTGAACTTGACTATGATTATTTTAGCTGCGAATAAAGCAAACCTGAAATGGAGGTCCCTGCGGAAATACACAACGAACTTCCTGTTTGACGGCCAAAGAGGATTCCGGTCTGTCTAGCTAATGTGTAAATTGCAGGGCAAAATATAGACCCTCCAATAACAGTCCTTTATCTCACGAAAACAATTTATTCAGTTTTTATTATCTTGTTTTGTTCACTTTGTTCACAAATATGGACGAGTCATTTATGACTTTTTTTTTGTGTCGAGAAACAAATAAGAAATAACGAACTATTAATACCTACTATCATTGGATATAGAAAAAACTTGTATATAAATAATTTAAAAACAAATTAAGTTCCTCTTCTTGATAAAAGTTAAAATATAGAGTGGAATAAAAAAATAATATTAACTGAAAATTTTTGTTAATTATTATTTACTAACTTTTACAAATCTTATCACAGATAAGTATAACATATATCTTTTTAAACAATTATTTTCCCGGCTATTTGCCAAAACGCTGAAACTTGGATTACAAAAAAGATAATATGCACATTATGTTCAGTACTACTGACTCAATAATGTTATTTTTAATTTCATTGTATATAAATAACTATAGCATATCACGATAATAAATAACAAGAGTTTTCATACACCTAACTATTCCTTTATATTGTTTTTTAGTTCAAAAATGCAATATTTTCCAAATAAATAATTTGTGTGGGCGAAAAAAAAATTTTTTTGTTTTTCTTTGCAAAATTATTCTTTCTCAGCCGATATTAGAGAAGTTGATATTAATTGTTAGCAGATTGAATAGACTATCAAGACCAAATCTCAAGTTGGTTGATACGTCAAAATTAAAGATGGCAGACACAATTGAAAATAGGCCTTCATTTGAGGTCGTTCTTGTTAATTGAAAGTTGTTAAAATGACAGATCTAATGACAGATTTCGAAAAAATTAATTTCAGATATATTTTATTAGTACGATGAGTTATATCGGTTCATTGGTTTTGGAGATATAGCGAATTCAAAGAAGGCCTACTTGCCATTTATAAAATCAGGAACAAAATACAAACTATGGTATTTTGCCTCTTTATTTCTCAACCGAATGAACTGGTCTTTTTATGTAGGCAATAGAATCGGCTCCAAGAAATTGCGAACAAATTTCTCTCTTATAGTTTGGGTACCAATATGTGGTAAGCACAAACTGCCACTTGTTTTTCTGTATCAAGGGATGCTGGTAAGTGCCCAGAATTACCAGGATAGAATTTTCCAGGTAGTACTTCCACAGATGAGAGCCATAACGCCGAATTTCAGTTTTATCCTCGTTGGTTTGAATCATTCGCTTGGGTTAATCGATAGCATTATTTAAAAAAAAAGACTATAAAGAACGCTGAAGATATAATAGGGTTCCAGTGAATAACCATGGTTTTTCTCACCCAGCGCGGGTTCTTTTTGTAGCAACAAGTCAGTTATAGAAATGTTGTAGGTCATGTATTTTTCCAGGATGGTGCGTATACAGCGCAAACGACTTTGGCGCACTTGATAAACGCCAATGTAAATTTCCAGAAAGGTGTTGAGGAGCTACGACAAGACTTAACCCAACATTATTAAGAACTGCCTCAAATTTAATAGTGTGGGACATTTTCAGCCGGAGGAGAAGACTTACGGCAATTATGATTCCACGGGGAAATTAATTTCAAGGAGTATGATGTGCCAAACTTCATTACCTACTTATAAATTGAATCTTCAGTGTTTGAAGCTATTGATATTTTTTAATGATTCAATAGTATTATATTTGTCATCCAGGGCATTTCGTTAGTGCCTATCACCTAATTATGGATTTCTGGAGAAATGTTCTCTACCATTTAGTCGTGTTATTTACCTAGATAACATTTTTTATAAATTATTTCTCTAGTTCATAGTGTTGATTGTCATTATTTAATATGTTACAGAGTATTAGCAATAGAAGTGCTATTAGAAAATAAGTCTTGTATTTTGACATTTCAATAATTTGTTTGCAATTTCTTAGAGGCAGTTATTTCTACTGCGTACGTAAGGAGGGCCAATATTATTAAAATCTTCTCTCCGATGGATGAACAACTCGGTGCAACGCTTGTTGATTGTTTCGAATTATTTTCAACTGGTTAACGATTCTCTCTGCCAATTCCTCAACCTATTCCTATTGATTTCGGATTTTAAGTAGCCCATAATAAAAAATCAAGGAGTTTGATATCTGGTGACTGTGCAGGATAATGAATATATGCGTATGTCCCTCTATGAATCTACCTCTCTGGAAAACAAATGTGCAACCATCTTCTGGCTATTCTAGTACAATGGTGAGAAGAGCATCTCCGTCAAGATGTAGTAAAGGAGTATTTTCAACTCACTAAACTCTGTATGAAACAAAATTGCTTTCGGTTAAGCGATAATATATTCGAACAGCATGAAGAAACAGCAATGGATAACTCTTTATCACCATTCATTACCAGTCTCTTCATGAACAGATTCGAGACACAAGCAAATGAAGAAATCGAGTATTTCCCCAGGGTTTGGCTTAGGTATAGACGATATTTTTGCAGCGTTTGATACAAAAGTCGCTGATATTGACAACTTTGTTTCCAAAGTCAACAGTCGTTTCGCGTCAGTTATATTCACATATGAAATTGAAAACTCTGGACAACTACCATTTTAGATGTATTAATAATTAGAAATAGTGAAAATAAGTTAGAATTTGACATATACAGAAAATATACCAGTTTTAATTTGTATCGATTCCATTCGATCCTCGATTCACCCGTGGTATTGGTACGATTTTTAAAGATATAAGGGTGATAGAGGTTCGTTCATCGAAAAATAAACTACAACAACTTTTAGGCAATCTAAATGACAAAATTGAAATAAACGAAAAGTTGGGGATTTACGAAATTACCTGTAAGGACTGTAATCAAAAGTATGTTAGACAAACTAGACGATTAATTCAAACTAGATTCAAAGAGCATATGACCCATCTCAAATACGGTAGAACAGATAAGTATAGTGTTGTCCAACATGCGTAGGAATGTAAGAAATACTAGACAATTGGATGCATTTGACAGCTTGGAAATCAGAAAGTGTAAAAACAGTATGAATAGTGGCAGAGAGCCTATCCCAAATAACCCGCTTTATTGGTTAGCGGGTCACGGTTCACAGAACCGTGATGTTAGTTTAGGTATAAATAAGATACATTGTTAGCATAAGGTTAGTTTTAATCATCTCCAGATGATGCCAACTTGGTTGGCGAAGCGCGCGTCGAGTGCAGTATATGGTGTTTTGGTGTTTCTTGGAAAACTACGTCGGTATTATCTTCACATCAATGATTCCAATCCACTTCAGGAGTATAAAGTTATTGTCTAAAAAGTTGTTATACATTCCTCTATTCAGTGTAGCTGGAATCACTATGTATGTATATTTAAAGTTTTTAGGATACAACTGGTTTTATAATACTTCAATATAAGGATTCCTCTTTACCTCATTAACTCAATAAAAATAGCGTCGTATAAATGTTAGGATCAAGAAACTCTCATCGTAAATACAGCCATTTATTTACATTAAATTAGCACACTCCATGGATGTGTAAACAAATATTTTCTGAATCTTCTTTGGGTATTTATTTAACAGCAAGTAAGTCAAAGGTTGTATATGTATCTGCGTGTTTCTTTTGTAAGTACACGGAAACTGATGGATAAAAACGAATCTGAGTGTTTCAGTATCTGCCATCTCGACAAATATACGTCCGGTAGTACACTAGGCCTTATTTCTAGCAAATTAATCAAAGAAGTAGGTAGAGAGAGGAAAGCATGGTTAGCGTAGTTTATAAGTACAACCATTTTTTTTTAGCTATGCTAAATTTAAAATAGGCATTGAGTTGATAAATGACTCTCTTCCTGGTAATAGAACATAACTTCATTCTAAACTGTAATTTTTTTGACAGACATTCTGTTGGAGATATCCTTTTAATCGCATATTAACGAGTAAGTTTAAGACTACGTGATCGAGAAGTAAACGAAGTAGTCTATGACCCTGGGGTCCCAAGTGCGATTTTTCCTACCGAGGAACTATGATTATTTTTTGTAAGCAGATAGTGAGCTCAGTACACTCGAATAGTGAGTGCGTGTCCGTTGTCTCTAAATGTGAAGTCCTCTCCCGTACATGGTTGCTTTAGAGATACAAGGATTTTATCTATGCTGTTTAATGTTAACAATTAGAGAGAGAGAGAGAGAGAGAGATACGGAATACAGAGTTTTTATTTCAGTTACATAAACAGGGTTTCCGTTTTCAATAGCAAGACCGATACAACTTGTACAGTTGATTTCAAAAAAAACTGGTACAACTCTTGTAATCGAAAATCTTAATAGTTTAGTTGTGTGCATATGTCTGTAAATATGGCTGGCCAGGCATATCGAGAGGGGGGTGGAGAAGAGGTGATTTACCCCGGACCTGGGTTTTTTGGAGGAGATCGGTTTTCTTTGTGTTTTTAAACTTATTAAACCTTTCTCTTTTATTTTATTCAAATGGAATTTTAAAAAATAATTAGAAAATAACTTTTTCAAAACATTTTCAAGCCTGCCACATTATTGTTTAAAAAAATAATATTTGTTACGGATAATTCTACTAATGGTTGTAATTAAAATACTAACTGAATAATGATAATTCTATTTTTAAAATAAGAACACAAAAATACCACTTGAGATTAAAAAAATGTAAACAATGCAAACTGAACATAAAAATACAATAAAAAAAATAAAATAAATGAACTTCAATTACGTAATACAGAATTAACTAATATTTTGTCATTGCTCCATTAGCGTCTAAAACTGCCTGAAGCCTTGCAGGCATGGACAAAATCAGATTTCTTGCAAGGTCACCTTCTTGCGACAAGTTCTCCCAAGCGTCTTCAATTATCCCTTCCAATTCTTGGGCATTATTTGGATGGTTATTTAATTTTCTTATGTGTTTCACCATTAGACCCCATACATTTTCAATTGGATCTAAATCCGGACTTTTAGATGGCCACGGTAACAACTCTATGTTTTTATTAAGAAACCATTGCCTGACACGATGGGCCGTATGTATGGAGCAGTTGTCTTGTTGGAAAATAAAATTATTTTCCGGAAACACCTTTATTACTGACGGCAACATTATATTGTCTAATATTTCAATATATTTAATGGAACTGAGATGACTACCACTGTTCCAACACACACCTAACCCATTTAGGCTCATCCAAGCCCTGATATTGACTGAAAACCTTCCTGATATTTGTGGATCGAAAGTATATTTTTCGTCGTATCTAGTGGAAGGAGGCCTATATACGCGAATATGTCCATCGTTACAGGATTTAAAAACCTTTTCGTCAGAAAAGATAACTTGTCCCCAGAAGTTTTCATCATTGATTATATAGTTGAGTGCAAAAATAATCCTACCCTGCTTCTTTTCTTCTGAAAATTTGTATTTTTTAGCCGCTGAACAACTCTTCAAGTCGCTTTGTAGTTTTATTCTTCTGCAAGCAGTAGATACCGAAGCAGGGAAATTTGTCTCTGAAATTGCATTTACTGCAGTCTGAAAAGGGTTTTCTATTAGGTAATTTATAAGATTTTCGTCTTCTTGATTATTGCTCTTTCTGGGCCTACCGGAATCAACTTTACGGGATACCGTTTGGTTGGTTTCCCATTGTTTTTTAACACTCATTATCGTGGTTTTACTCACATTGTATTCAGCAGCAAGTCTTCTTATGGACCAACCATCTTCAATTTTAGAAACAATTCGAAATATTTGAATATCTGTTAGATGTCGAACCATTTTTAATAATGACGCCACTTATTAACGTCAAAGTGACATTTGTAAGATTATTAACATCAATCAAAGAACGAATGATTTACACAGCTAAAAGAAAGTGTACCAGTTTTTATTGAAATCAACTGTACAATATTATTCTAAGTAAGAAATGTCTCTATTCATACGACTTTTTAATTGTGTTGATGATATCGTCAATGTAATTTGCTGAAATTTTATGAGAGACATGCTTTCTTTAAATTTAACATCAAATAAAGTCTAGTAAGTGTTCTAAAGTCTCTTCATCTTACATTATGTTTCTTCCACCATACGTATTCGTTTACAGCAGATTCATATTTTCTCCTCCAATTACCTATGTTCTTGTGTTTCTGTAGTCCAGATTTCAGAAGATCACTTTGCTTTGCCTACATATGGTTTGTATTTAAATGTAGACAGAAGGTAATGATTTTGTAGTAATTTTTACGTAAAATTAAGTAGCGTAGTCAAAATTCATATACTATTGTTTCTGTACTGACTAAAATTAAGACATTTTTAAACGGAAACCATAATCGGTTATTGCACTATCTTATGTCAAGAGCTTTACAAAATATTTAGTTTGACACATTTATTTTTAAAAATAAATGAACGGCCTCCTAGGACACCGGATCTTACCATATCGCGCTTTTCTGTCAAAGATAAAGCTTGTAAGAACACACAATACAACTGATGAACTAAGGGAAGGATTTCCTTTCCAAATGTTTGTAATAAATTCTCCAAAAAAAGGAAATAATTACTTGTTTGAGAATTATTGGTCGTCATCAGCGTAGGGTAACTGAAGTTAAGTATAATGTCAAGTGCTTTCCAAAAATATGTATTTTAATATATTAATTTTGGAAAATAAATGAATGTCCCCCCTATATCACCTGACCTCAGACCATGACACTTTTTTGTCTAAGACTTTATTAAAAATGCAGCTCTGAAGGAAATATACGATACAACTGATGAAGTAAGGGAAGGGAGCTGTTCAACAAATTTCCAAATATTCATATAATAGACACTGTGAATTCTATTAGACAGCGTTGTCGGGTGTTCGTAATCTGTTTTTCTCTAGCTATAATATTAAAGGAGATACCCTACAGGAAGAATTGGGGACATCCTGTACATGTATTTTGTGCATTTGATTTTTTTGATAAATAAATATTATTACTATTACCATTACACGAAAGGTTCTGGCAAATTTACTTCTAAATTTTTATTTCTAACTTTGCTACTTCACTTTCTCTTTTCTTATTTCTCTTATCCCCTAACTTCTAACGTATTTTTCTTTTATAATACATTTTTGCTATGTTCTTGGTCAGGCTTTTCAAACAAGAAAGCATTTATGTGTAAACACAAAAAGGCCCATTTATTTTCCATGTTCAGAGTTATTTATACCAGATTTTCCAGTGTTATAAGGATATACATTATATGCGTGGTAGCAGTTTGGCGCCCGTACAGGAAATAGTCGGGTAAGCGACTAACCTATTGAAATGTTCTTATAAGTATTAAACAAAATGACTTCTATTAGTTATTTAAATAGGGGGGATGATATTGAAAAAATCTAAAGATTTATAGACGTAATTTTAATGATATTTCAGAACTAACCTGTTTTTTAGTACTACAAATTTTCCCACCGGAGTGTTCCAATTCGTATTTAGAATTCTCTTTAAGTTTTTAAATTGTGCGATCGATCAGAGTTACATATTTGTAATTAGCAATATTGACTTAAAATTCAAGGGGAGTTTTTTGATCACTATTTAACTTCGACCGATTTCCGCTATCAAAAGACCAATCACTAAAGCTCGGAATTTAGATATATGCACAAAACCATCCTATTTGAAAAGATAGTGACGGAAACACGCTTATCTAATATAATTCATTGTCTTATTTATAAATTATTAAATATGATTTGAACAAAACAACTACTCAGTGGGCAAATACCCCGACCTGCATTGGAATATACCTTCAAATCATGATAGATTGGTAGCCAATATCATTTGTCAATTCCTAACCAGACATAGACCGGTTTCGAACTTATTAGTTCTTCTCAGTATGCCATAGGTTATGGAACAGACAAATGACAGTGGCCAACCTGCTAATCATATACTGACTAAGGTAAATTGAATAGTGGTGAAAGGTATGTGAAACTTCTCATATGGTCCAAATGCTACTATCCGACCGACATCCTAGATGTCTCTGTGGTGGATAGCGACTTGCGAAGCAAGTACCGAGAGCGATGACCTCTAGCCCAGGTGGACTAAACTACTGTTATTAAATATGATTTGAACGAAACAACAACTCAGCGGGCAAATACCCCGACCTGCATACTGAGGAGAACTAATAAGTTCGAAACTGATCTATGTCTGGTTAGGAATTGACAAATGATATTGGCTACCGATCTATCATGATTTGAGGGTATAATCCAATGCAGGTCGGGGTATTTGCCCGCTGAGTAGTTGTTTCGTTCAAATCATATTTAATAACAGTAGCTTAGTCCACCTGGGCTAGAGGTCGCCGCTCTCAGTACTTGCTTTGCAAGTCGCTATCCGCCACAAAGACATCTATGAAGTCGGTCGGATAGTAACATTTGGACCATATGAGAAGTTTCACATACCTCTCACCACTACCCTTATTTATAAATGAGTATTCCGCACGGTGTTTTGTAACAATTGTGAACGTATACTTGAAATTTTGTCCGCGATCTAATCATAACTGAAAATTATGTTAAAATCGTCACTACTTATATTTCAAACCCACTAAAATTTTATAAAAAAAAATTGTTCTTATACAGGTCACGTAGTATCACCCTCCGTTTACTTTTATCCCAAGCAAATTTTATTTGATTTCTCTTAAAAATACAGAAAAGAATCTGAACGCTTGCATAAAATATGAGAAGAATGTGAATGTCATAGACATATATTGGTAAAACATTTAAGGTCCCCTGTTCACTTTAAATTTGAAATTATGAAAATTTAAATTGAGTGGTGAGGAGCTCGCTTGAATGCTGCCTATAAATTATTTATTTAGAAAACTGTCTGCGCGTTAAACGACAAAATATATTGCATTGAAGTGTCACTAGGGAATGGATGTGGAAGTCTCAAGAAATTACTGTCATTGCATTTGAAAGTTCTAACACAACTTATATATATATAGATGCATCGACTTTTATAATTATTGATTTATACAGGGTGAGTCAGGTTTTTGTAGACAAACTTTAACAGGAGATAGAACACATGTTTTTAAAAAGAAAAGTTCCTATAAACATATGTCGTAGAACGCTTCGTTTGTGAGATACAGGGTGTTGAATATAATTTTTTTTTCTCGAATTTTTTGAGTATGTATTTGTATGTATTGTATTTGAGTATGGCTTGATATAACAAATATTTATTTTGACTACATTGGAAAGAGATAAAGAATAAGAGATTTCGGCTTTTTAGAATCCTTAACAAACCATATTTAGGTAGGTCTCGTTGAAAGAATTAAATATTTAGCCGATAATTGATAATAAATAAATTACTTAATTTAGTACCACATCAAACACTAAAAATCAAAATAACTCGGAAACGCACAGGAATTTTGAAACAGAAGAAGGGACATTATTTTTGTTAAACTGTATGTAGATAATGAAAATAACAGTTTTTTTTAAAAAAATAGTCATTGGTGTAGAAGTTCTGTTTAGAAAAGGGGTTGAGCACCCCCTCCACTCCGCTTCTGTGCAAGTTTTTGAACATTCTTATCGCTTGTTTTATGCCCCTTAATTAATAGGCATTATCCCCCAAACGTGGAAAAAATCTAAGCATTCGTTTATAAGTTATAATGAAAATTCGAGAAGAAAAAATTATATTCAACACCCTGTATCTTGGAAACGAAGCGTTCTACGACATATGTTTATAGGAACTTTTCTTTTTAAAAACATGTGTTCTATCTCCTGTTAAAGTTTGTATACAAAAAACTGACTCACCCTGTATATTACCTTAAATTTAAAATGATTCAATCACGTGCACAATGCACGAGTAAAGGGTGGAAATAGAATATATTTGAAGACAAGACAACTTATTTTTAGTAAACCTAACCCATTTTAAGAAATTGACTGGCGTACGTGAGGGGCATGGTAGAATTTACAAAGACTTACCTCTTATAATAATAATAATAATAATAATAATAAACGTCTTTATTATGGGCGAAGTTTAGTACAAAGTACTATTCTTACACTATAATAATATAATGTCCATTAACAAATGTTTATTGTTGTCAGCATACACTAGCGTCATTATTAAACATTTTATAGTATCCTCTGCGAAACTTATACGCCAGGATGTAAATATTACGTCGTGTTTTTACAATAAACGTTCTACATCCAAAGACGTAATCTTTGCATACGTATAATATCATTCTAAGTCACTTGTACGTCCATCACTTATTAAGAACACCAGGGGCGTCTGTTAAGGTCTTTAATGTCACATTTATATGTTTCCTTAATGTGTTTTATTTTCTTAAAGTGTTTTTTTAATGCCTCTCAAATCACCGAGATAATCCAAAAAATCCTATGATTTTGTGTTGAGTAAAGAGAGACGAAGCCCTACAGTTTTGAACCGATTGAACTGAAATGCAGAACTACGTTTGAAATTAGCCGCTAAATATAGAAAATATATCAAATATAACAAAAAAATTTTTACCTACTATTATTGAAAAAAACGGCATATTTTTTAAGTTGGGCATAAAAAAAATCAGTAAATATTATAACGAAAACTTTTATTTACTAATTTTAAAATCTGAAATTATAATTCATTCTCGTCGAACCAATTTCAATCTCATCTTCTTCATCGGTGTCTATGTCATTTTCTTCAAAAGGTTCCATGCACAAAACATAATTTTGGCATTTTTGTAATCTTTACTTGACACAAAAAACAATGTGTAAAGGAATTTTTTCTTTCCTTTACAAAAGTTATTCGACATTAAAGTGTGAATTAGTCTATTACGCGCGCAAACACTGCCGGCCGGGCAAATCGATGGGCTGACGTCAGAGGACTCGAATAGTTGTGCAAAAAAACAGACAAAGCATGTTGATAAATGCATACAAGTCGTGTTATCTGTTATTTATGTTTTGGAATTTTAGCTGAAATAATTATAATGATTAACTCTTCTAAATTATCATCAAATTACCGATGCATCGTACCGATATGTTAAAATACTTCAATAAAAACGCCAGAAACGAATGACCTCTGATATAAATTACAGTTCGATTCATCTTAAGATCAAATAACTACACATTTTTGGCAACACTAATTAAATAATTTCATTTTCTAGTTGCCTACTGAATCCTTGCTAATTTTAATTACAAACCTAAAACTAAAACCTTTGACCTCCTCTCATATTACGCCAAAGGAAACCACATCAACTAAACTAACAGAAACCACTTTACTTTATTAATTTGAACATTAGAGTGCATCAGCAGTAAACTAAAGTTTAGACGACAATTTTTAACTGCCTTTCTAGCATCTCGGCAGACCAACAGACGAACCACACCGAAACGTTGGAAACATTAATGCTAATACAGGTAATCAAACACGAACCGACTCGACCATAAATCAACGTTGGCCCTGCACAGATCCATATCGGCATGTATGCAAAGCAGGCCATGACGGGCTATCACCCATTGAATAGCAAGTGCCCGCCATCCGTCAATGCCGCTCCAGCTCTAAATCCTATGTTTGCGAAACTGATCAGCTGATATAGATTTATACGGTGTTATTATGAGTTATATATGTATTATAGGAGAAGATATTTTAAAATCATTGCCAAGCATCGGATTTATTGTGGAAAAAACAACGTACATAAATAAATAAGATAAATTACTACGGGAAAAATGCTAATACCGATACCTATGTTTTGTTTCGTTTTATTGAATTTGCGTGTATTTCTTGTTACGAAATCAATCATTTAAAATGGTTTTATGGTAGTCAAATACGAGTTTCTCCTTGCTTATTTAGTGTTGTGCGATCTTCGTATGCGTGTTTTTTTTAATATCCCAGTCTTTAGACCCATATAGGAAAGTATATGCATTCACCTCGAAAAATGAAAATTAAGGTTTAAAAAAATCTTCATGTTTTATGACGCTAGAAAGCGTTTGCGAATATTTTCATAGTGACGTCTGTGTGTGTCTGTGAATAAAATTTTGTGTGCAAGAAATCTCGGAAATGGAGCAATTTAGATAATGTTCATCTACAGCTAACTTAATTCATATTTAGCTAAGATCAGTCCAATCGATGCCGAGTTATCTCAAAAAATGTGGTAAAAATGACGAATTGCTATCGACCAAAAACTTTATAAATGGATTCGATATACTAAATTCCTTCTCCAGCCATTCAACTACCACGGCGCTTTACACCATAAATGTTTGGTTGGCTCCGGGCGTGGGCCTCTATATGATTATTACATATTAATTTAAAAATAAATTGTTTTGATTGATTGATTATATCTACAATTCCAGGTATCCGGGCGCAGATCCCAGTGGACAAATTTTATTAATTATAACTTTTTGGTGTCAATACCTCATAGTGATTATCATTACTAAAACAATTATTTGCTGTAAGTATTTCCCACCTATAATTTTACATTCATGTAGAACTGGAAGGTTGCAGGGCTATTCCACCGGCCGATTTTTTGTATTATAGCTGTAAATAAGATTTTTCTTTTTATGGATAAAAAGCTTTAAAATTTAAAAAACCACAAAAACCAACATTTTAATCAGTCTTCCTGTAATATTAATATACCGAATGGACCATAACAAAAAGGATTTATGTTTAGCAACGTATAAAAGTGCACAGTGCGGCTATAGAAATCTGAAATTATGAGTGTATAAAAGTAAACAGTGAACTTAATATCTGCCAAATTTTATCGTTTAATACCAAAAACAAAAGGATAACACAAACTCAAACGAAACATTTTAAATAATGGTTTTCGGTCCAATTCCGATACACGTTTATGTTGAATAGGACCACCATTTTGTAAATGTACCTTCTTAATCTACCCTTAAATTGCAAAATTGCTCTTCAAGAGATATCTCTGTCAGCACATTATCAATTATCTCTTGCAATTGTATAAACTTAGAAAATAAAGTTTTTGGTGTAAGGCCCTCCAAATAATTTGTCGAGTGGATTCAAATCGGATGAGTTTGGTGGCCACTTAATTGCTACTACAAAGGATTGTACATTTTGCCTGTCTTGTATGAAAATGTGGTCACCATTTGAGTAAAGGCGGTGATATTCTAATCTCAGATCATCTTGCATGTGGGTAATTATTGTCAGGGTACATTTTTAACCTCTGTGGATCCGTTGAAAATAAACGAGTTTTTCTGTTTAAAAAATTGCACAATAAATCTATAATTTACTTCCTCATTTGAAATTACCTGATAAAAAATAGTTGATTTTAAAAAAAATCTATAAATACTTTCTTGAGTCTAATTTTAATTAAATCATTACTCCAATTTTACTTTTACATTAGTAATACTGCAAATTTCAAACACAGTGAGAGTAATATAATGTGTTACGCAGTTTGTTGTAGAAGATTCGTAAGAAAATATTTATAAAGAGACAGAAAAGGAACTTAAGGGCCACATGTTCCCGAGAGTTCTATTCTAGTAAATGAGGAGAAATAAAAACAGATTTAAACTTTCGATAAGTGGAGGTGTCTGTCGGAAAGCAAATTGATTTTTTATTTGTAGCGAAACGTTTGTAGAAAAATTCAGTTAAATAAAATTGGTAGTAAATAGTGAATGGGTGTAAACCGATCTGAGAATTTTTACCTCCATCTTTCTTTTCTACGATACTTCATAGTCAAATGCTTTTCACTACAAAATGTTAACGATATTCGTTTGCAGTTTGTTTTGTGTAAAAAGTAATAATTGTTGAGATAAAATATTTATGATGAAAAACTAATCAAATATAAATTAGACCTAGATGATTTCAACAAAAAAATAAGCAGTAAATAAAATTTTTTTTTTCCGGTTTCCCGATGCCGGTCAGTCCTCCCGTGGCCTCTGACGCCTCACGGGAGACGCGCCGGCGCATCAACTACAGCCACTCCCCACATCCCGCAAGGTTAGTGACTGTAGATACCAGAATCGTGTGCCCTAAGCAGACGGAGAGAACCCAGAATGACCGCCTTCTGCATTTGGCCTGCCAGCCACTCGACTGATTTTTGGCAGGCCAGTATGATCTTCAGTTCCGAGAGCAGCGTAGGCTTTATTCCTCCGAGTACACCGATTATAAGAACGACCATTTGTACTGAGTAGCCTGGATACAGCACTTGGAGCTCGAACCAGAGATCGCGATATTTGGTCCGTTTCTCCTCTTCCTTCAAGGTGATGTTTTTCTCTGCAGGTGCCGAGAACTCGATGACATACATCACCTTGAGTTGATGGTCGAGGAGGACTATGTCAGACTTGTTGGCTTGGATTAGCCTGACAGTCGGGAACGAGTAGTTCCAGTAAATCCGGCATTTCTCGTTCTCGACAACGGACTCAATATCTCCGGGGACGTAAGGCAGCACTGGTGTCTGGTCTACCCCGTACGAGTGCCTTAGATGGTAGTATAGCACTCGTAAAGCCGCCTTATGTCGGTGGATGTAGGCCGAAATCGCATATATAGGGCATGCAGAAAGTAAGTGCATGAGCGATTCCGGCGCCTGATGGCAGGTCCTGCAGTTGATATCAGGAACCTCTACACGCCACACGCGGCTACGGTAGACCAAGGTGTTGATAACACCATCTTGGCAGGCCATAATGAATCCCTCGGTCTCCGACTTAAGCCCTGCTGACCTTAGAAAGGCGAATATCAGCCTGGTCGATAAACCCAGTGTTTCTATGTTCTTATAGAAGACACCATGCTGGGGTTTATCGACGTGCTGCCGAAACAGATTTTCCTGTTCGGCAGCTTTGATTCGGGCTTTCAGACGATTTGGCTGAAGTTCGGTGCCTGACTCAACATCAGCACCTCGCCGGCCTCCTCGCCTGATGTCAAATGCGAGATCGAGTTCATCTGCGGCTCTTTTTGCTGCCTTGAACAATCCTGCTCCCACTCCTACAGTTTCGTGATGTTTCACAAACCGCAAGAGGGGGGGATTATTATTATTATTATTATTATTATTAGTATTGTCTTTTAATGTCTTATGCATAAGTATGCCTTGTGAATTAATTACTCACCTAGAGATTTTTTAAACTCCCAGAAGCTAGCCGAAAAAAATTAACAATTAACGAGTCAATACATATAAGTACTTATATAAGATATAATGCCGCACAAGATTTCAGGAACAAAAAAAGGAGGAAAAAAGTTATATTGCTTATTCTTGGCGGAAGAACAATCGAATGCGGTATACCGACAAAAAAGTAATAGATAAATAGGACGAGGCACCTTTGATGTAATGCTGCATTTTGATTATCATTTGTCATCAACAAGTGCGTTTCTTTCTTATTTCATACATCTTGCGTAGAACTATATCTGCCAAGAGTATACATACGTTGAATACCACCATATTAAGGACAAAGTTAACCTTAAGGCCAAACGTGTGTTTTTAACTTTGTTACATTTGTCATCAACAAGTTCGTTTCTTTTTTTGTTTCATACATCTTACATTGAAGTATATCTGCTGGAAGTACACATAGTGCCTAAAGTTTTGCATCACCCAGTTTTAGTGACAAATTTGATACCACGAAGATTTAAACTATTGTAAGATGGTTTAATGGCCTTTTCTCACAATCTTTTTTGGCAAAGAATGAATTTAATGTGTCAATATACAGAGTGATTTAAAAAAGTGTACATTGGATATGTTTTATTAAACTAGTTAATTACAATTACCACATAAAATATTACTAATACAACGTATTACCACCTCTCGCGTTAATGCAAGCTTGAATTCGTCTCTCCATGCTCATAATTAACTCATCGATGGTCTGGAAGGGTAGGTTTTGCCATTCTTCTATTACAACTCTTATCAGCTCCTGCCTGGTCAGTGGAGGCTGTGGACGTCGAGCAATTGCCCTCTTAAGCACATCCCAGGCATGTTCGATGGGATTTAAGTCTGGCGACATAGGGGGCCACTCCATATGGTCGATTCCTTCCTCCTCTAGGAAATTCCAGACAGTATTAGTTCTGTGGGGAGGGCATTATCATCCATAAAAACAAAATGCTCTCCAACTGCTCCTCTCCATAGTCGAACATGTCTCCAGAGAATGTGTTCGATGTAATTTTGTCCATTTAACGTACCTGGAATAGGAACCAGTGGCGTTCGTTCACCAATCATGATACCGGCCCAAAACATAACACTCCCTCCACGATATGGAGCAGTTTCGACAGCATATCTGAGTCGATTTTGATCTCCAGGCTCTCTCCAAACACGGCTTCTGCGGTTATCGGAAGTTAGACAAACACGGGTCTCATCCGAAAACATCACATGTCGCCAAAAATCCATACCCCGCCCCTGGAATATTCGGCACCATTCAAATCGAGTCTGTCGGTGTCGCAATGTTTATTTCGGCACTCTTGTGTGCCTCCTACGCCGTAATCCAAAGCCAGCTAATCGCCTCCGTATTGTAGTAAGGGATAACGCAACACCAGTCAGTACCTCGTCTAACTTCTCCCTGAATGTTACCAATGGATGAAAATCTGTTCCGGCGGGCCACCAGTGACATGAATCTATCAGAATTTGCATTACCAACACGGGGCCTGCCACTTCTTGGACGATCCTTTGTTGAATTCATTGCTCTGTACCGATTCCAGGTTTGGGAGACATCACTTTGATTAATTCCCAAATGCGCGGCAAGTTCTCTTTGAGAATAACCCTCTTCGATCAGGATCACTAGTCTGGATCTGTCCAATTGCGAAATTACATTTCGGATCATTTTTGCACACTTTTAATCAGTGCTGATAGCAACAAAATAAACACCACTTGAACACTGTCAAACATGAAATGATTCAAATTTGTTTACACTGCCAACTGTAACGTTTATTTGACATTTCTATCTTGCATGATGGTAAAAACTAAACAAAAAATCATGGCCTCCTTTACTCTTTCTTGATAAAAAATTCAGAGAGCTTAAAACTGGGTGATGCAAAACTTTTGGCACTATGTGTATACGTTGAGTACCATCAAATTAAGAACATAAATCTGAAACAACCGTCTCTATAAGTTTAGAGCACTATTTTTTTCTAGGGTAACTAATGTCAATAGACTGAAATTTTATTTTAAAACAAGATAGATTTATTGGGGTTCAAAGTAAAATAAAGAAGGTTTAGTGCCATATTCCCCAAAAAGAAACAATTATGCAGCTACGAACACATGTTTCAGAGTTCTGTGTGTTGACTGTGCTCATCGAGGCCCCAAATGTGGCACATGGGAACATGAAGACACTAATTGAATACTGTGTACTGTACTTTCCAGCGTTATTTTAGTTCTTGTTCTGATCTATCCCATCGTGGATCCAATTCCTTAGCTACGCTACGCTGATGAGGGCAATAACTCCGAAACACGTGTCCGTAGCTGCATAATTGTTTCTTTTTGGGGAATATGGCACTAAACCTTCTTTGTTTTTATTTTAAAAACTTGTGTCTAACAAAAATTTCATGTGACAGCAAGATACATAGATAATAATTCGTTACCTGGACAAAAGACTACTGTATTTAATCTGACGATGACGTAGTGGACGGTTGTTATTAGTATTAGTAGTCGCTTGACCACATCTCCAACGGATATTGGGTTATTAATCAATATTTTAACAGAATTCAAATGCGCCCGTGGGGTATTATTCCGAATTGGCTAGTTGTGTGAACGGAATCATTTCCGATATGTCCATATACAAAATTTATTGCTTTTAAGATTAATATCAAAATTATGGTTCAAATGTAACACATTGTAACAATTCTTTGCCAGTTATGTAGGTTTATTACTACCCAGATTTATACGAGGTTCCATGAAATTTAACTAAAGATAAACTCATTAAATTTGTTTCCACATTTCTTATAATTACCTAGTGTTGCTCTTGCGTTAGTCATATTATATATAAATATAATTAAAAATAACACCCAGAAATTGTAGACCAATTTTAGACACAAAAACCAAATAATATATTATCTGAAAGTATAAAGGATGTTAGCAAATTAATAACGTTTTTACTAACATCATTCGTCCTGAAACAAACGAGAACTTAGGTTACTTCTAGCAGAATAAATCACCTAATATCTCAACCAAATTCTTAATTATTCATATTATTGAAGAAGTACTAGAAAATACCATAAATTTATTACGGTCTCATACTGTCAACCTACTGATGTTAAAAAGAGTTTTTTGTGTAATTCTAAACATGTATTATCACTAGAGCTGTCCGATGTGCCTGGAGTACAGCCACGGTCTTGCGCTGTCGTCACACGTGCCGATTTAGAAGTGATTTACGCTGCAGTTTTATTTGAAAGGTTAATGCGTGAGGTTGTACCTATAAATTATACATAATGTCAAACGCGCCAAAGGGTAAAAAACGACCGTACGCGGACACAGTGAATAAATTTATGCAAAATAATTTGTAAAGTTTGCAATCAAGACTTAATGTGCTGGCACAAAACAGATTGTCGTCGTCATATCAATACCGTGCAACATCAAAATAAAAAAATGGCATGCCTTTGACAACTCAGTTTATGTGTGATTTATTGTTAATGTTAATAGCCTGTAATATTCCGCTACACATACTGGATAAACAACCATTTCGGGAGTTTTGGAATAAATTCAATCCCCAGGTGAACTTACCAAGTCGTACATCGTTATGTAGATATATTCCAGCTGTTAAATTTGTATAAAACTCACCCCTTTAAGCAGATTTATGAAGTAGTTTGGTTGTCGTCATCACAAAGTGGGGAAGATCTATAGTATAATAGCATTAGGTATGTTTCTACAGCTGTCTCTGTCAGCGATGTTAGCTTTGGTGAAAAAATATGTTTGTATTTTGAAAATGACCGTTCGACATCTACGGATGTAATACAGGCATAAGTAAAACAATCTGTGAACTCACTTAACGAAGTTGTAGATGCACCATCACAAATTTGTCTTAATTTGCTAAAATCAGGATCTCTCTGTAATACACTCTCGAATTTTTCACTAACGCGATTATTTTTTGCGTCATTTATAGCCTGTAGCTGTGTTTTTACGTCGTCCACTATTTGCAGCGATTCCACTAACGACAACGAACTATTTTGCAATTTTTCTATTGCGTCGTGTAGTCCCCTATAATTGTTATTAATACTTTTTTAAATCTGTTTCAAGAGAAACGCCTTGAAAGCTTGTCTGGCTTTCCCTAATAGCTGCAGCCTCGTTAGGGTTGAACTGTAGTATCACAGCTTTTTATTTGTTGAAAATATTCAGCATAATAAAAAGCCGTGGAAATGTTGGTTTAAGAGGGTCTAGTACAGTACTATAATATTTAAAATAGAATTTTTTTTACAATCTGTCGTCTCGTCAATACATAACCAGAGCCGTGTATTTTTTAATCCACATTTAATCCTATTTACAATGTCTTCACGAACAGCTGGAATATATCTACATAACGATGTACGACTTGGTAAGTTCACCTGGGGATTGAATTTATTCCAAAACTCCCGAAATGGTTGTTTATCCAGTATGTGTAGAGGAATATTACAGGCTATTAACATTAACAATAAATCACACATAAACTGAGTTGTCAAAGGCATGCCATTTTTTTATTTTGATGTTGCACGGTATTGATATGACGACGACAATCTGTTTTGTGCCAGCACATTAAGTCTTGATTGCAAACTTTACAAATTATTTTGCATAAATTTATTCACTGTGTCCGCGTACGGTCGTTTTTTACCCTTTGGCGCGTTTGACATTATGTATAATTTATAGGTACAACCTCACGCATTAACCTTTCAAATAAAACTGCAGCGTAAATCACTTCTAAATCGGCAAGACCGTGGCTGTACTCAGGCACATCGGACAGCTCTAATTATCACTATTACTATTGGCCAAAGTTGTCAATGCAACTGAATTATTACAACTGTGTCCCATAAGCGTACTGTTCTTTATGTCCAAATTGTTGAAAAAAATTTTTAGCACAACATTAATCTACCATGTGGTAGCTAACAGCATATTTCAACTAACCCAGTCTGGATTTCGGAAACACCATAGTCCAGCCATATCGTTACTTAATATCAGCAATAACATGACAATTACCATAGACAAATATATGCAACATTTGTCCAAAATAATCTTTTTATGTATTTCAAATAAACACACCGTGGATTCTGAGTAATTTATTGGATATTAAATACTGTTAAATACTTACAGAGACACTGACTAACAACAGAACATGTATACCTAGGTAAACTAACTAAAAACCAATTAACTTGGCTCTGTGCTGTCATTTCTGACCAGCATTGCCAACTTTTAAGAAACATAACATAATCTTCAAAAGTATTTAGATTTTACGTCTGGGTTTTATCAGTCCATATAATTGTGTTTATAAGTTTTTCTTTAATACGCAAATTTAACGTATTTTGGCAAAAATTCAGTATCCTTTGAGAATCCGTCGTATTCAATTGTTGTGTTTCTAATATGTTTCAATTGTTTTTTAAATACCATAATACATCTAGAAATATTGCCTTCCTGGACTACATCAAATACTGAATTTCTTTAATATATTTTAAATATTCCGAAATGTTAATGCCAATGTTCTCTGTCATTATATATTGCTTTGGTGCCTATAACTACCTGTAAAGCTACCAATTTGTTGAAACCATCTATAACAATTATGCACAATGTTCCTTACAGGGATTCCTTATTTGTAAATATAAAAGTAATATTCAATTAAAATTGCAGGTAAAATAACTATTAGCAAAATATGGATGATATTTGTGACTCCTGGACATTTTTACGAAAAAAGTTTATAAAACTCTTATTGCTGTTTGTAGTGTCTTGTACATCCAAGTTTACGTTGTCATGGATACGTAATATAATAATACTTGAGTATTTAGTTGATTGCCTAGAGAACTATAAGATGCTCAAAGGGATTTGCAAGACAAAACTCCCTCTATTGTAAAATGAAATCATGGTAACTGCTAATTCGGCCGTAATCTGATTTAGTTTCAGCTGAATACTTGTTCCAAATTCAGGTCGTCTCTCGTCTCTGCTATTAGGTGGAAACTGTAAATTCGCCGTGTTTTTTAAAATGGAAGTTATTTTGCTTTTTCTAAAACAGTGTTTTATTTATTCATCCATTTAAACCAAATGGTCGCTGTCTTTTAAAATTAAAAATGAACGTATTCTTAAAATGTTTTTTTAACCACAAAAAGAAACACCAGAGAAATACTATAGAAATCAAACAACCTCCGAATCCAAAGCCGAAGTTGCATGGACGAGGATTGTATTGATGAAAAAGGGGACCACAATGTGGCGATGGCGAGATTCGAAACGGCAGCTACGATAGAGCGATTATCTAGTCACACTTGTCATCGCGCACCCTAGCGAACTGCTCCGCCGAAGGGGAGTGGGGCCGCTTCCCAAGTCACCGAAGTAACTCCCTGAAAATATAGGACATTTTAATTGGAAACAAATGTCAAACAGAATTTTGCTTTGCAACAGAATCGACCAAATAAATTTCGCTACCAAGTAAGTCGTTACACTTGGCCATGGTCGTCTCATATACAATTTATCATAATATTCAAAGAAACCAGAAATAACAAAGCGTATAGCTGTAGCCTGCGACTGTATTTCCCATATAATCTTATTCATGGATTGTTATGAATGTATAATATCCCGTTGCTTTTAATAAGTTTAAAAATATCAAAGCTCTAGGGAGAATGACTGAGAATTCTTAAATCTGAATCCTATACCGCATTCCTTATTTCTGTTGTAGGTACTCTATATCCTCAACTTTCTACTTCTAGATTGTGAGTAACATTTACAAAAGCTATGGGGGGGACGCTATTTCAACATAATTCTCATCGCTTGGAGTTTTTGTAAGGAGATTCAAAGTAAAAACTTTCCATGATTCGAACCACTTTCACCAAGCACTGAGATATATTGTTAATCCAAATGAAAAATAGTAAAGAATTATCGTTTGATATAATTTGTTTACGTTCTAAATTTTCATGAGAAAGATTCTATGATCATCAGTATATTATTTACTAATCAGTTATCTAGAATATACTAAAAGTCAATATCAAATCTTTTGTTAATCACACCCATATCGTAAATATAGTAGAAAATATATCAAAATATGTCTAATCTTTACACTACTTGCCTTCTTAATTCTTTAACCAACGGATCTATCCCCACGCTGCCTCAGTAGAATCTCAGATTTCAAACTTCACAGTTCAAGGATCAAACCCCAGTGGAATTGATACGCGTTCCACATTTTTAAAGCGACCACGTTCGTGAGGCGGATGTGAGGTATCAGCAAGTCCGAGTAGCTGCTGATGGAGAACCATCTATTTGACAATCCTAGTTGGTCGGAATGATTAATGTAAGAGACGTAAAGAGAGGTGGGCTACGTCATCATAGCTGCTGGAAATCTGGAGGTTTTCAGCGAACGCTTTCCAATCAAGGCCCATTGGACTTTCAGCACATACACGAGTGTAGAATTTAAATCTTTAAACATCAAAAAAGTTACTACCAATGCTTTGTGATGGTGATATACTGATATACGAATGATCCAAAGGCGTATAAGATTATTTTTGGATTTTTTTTTTAATGTGGTACAGTTTGTCCCCAATATTGTATCAATTAATTGTTAGAGTGCAATTTGACAGTGGTCATGTCCACCTATAACATTTTTGTTTAAACTTGATATCAGTTTCGTATTTATTAACTATTAAATTAAATTCAATAATAATTTCCTTGCAACTTGTTCATTTAATTAACTTCGGAACTTAACTTTAATATTTAACTTTGCACTTTGTTATATTTACCTTTGGTAATTGTTAGGGGATTTACATTGCCAATAAATCTACGATTGATAATTAAATTCTCTCTAGCATACGAACTGTTATTAAGATAGTCCGAGCTGTTGAGTAGCGAATCAGTGGATCAACTAGATTCCGTAACCTTGTTGTGTCACGAATAGTGACGCAGGCCTAAAAGGTTGTGGACGGGGTCTGGTTGGTACCGAGCGATTGGGCTTACCAGTTCCGAAACGGAAGTCAGTGTTACCCTCTACGGGGGTACTAAGACTTGCGATATTATTATCGAAAAGAACCCTGATCCAAGTATTTCCAACTTGGGATGGTCATCATTGAACAATTCTTAGGGTTGAATTTTAAAATTACGTCACCTAGGGAAAAATCCTCAACTAAATTTAATTTTCACGAAAAAAGTTTTTAACATTCAAAACAAACAATTTTTGACAAAAGGTCAAATCCCCAGATTTAGGTGAAAACAAATAATTAAAAATTTCAAATAAAAAACCAAAAAATTCTGTTATTGTTCACATTTTATTAGTGATTTTAGAAAAAAAAAAATGAAGAACACCCTGTTTTGATTAACAATTAATCCAATAATTATGAAGTAATGTAAATAGATGTGATTTTTTTGATATTTAAATTTTTTTTTAGGATATTTTCTTTGTTTTTCAACCAAATTTCGAATTTTCAGAAATACTAGAACACTCATTATATTACCACAGAATGTTACTGGAAATAATCCCTTAACAATATTACAGGAATAGAACCCATACATTTTAAAATTTACTTTAAAAAAATAAATTATAAAAATTTGTATAAGTATTCGAAATATGCGTAGAAACGTGAACTTTTTAGTAACAAAAAGTAATTTTCGTTGTTTCTTAGGATGATTTATTTCTTGCGCTGTACCTTACTTTCCATTAGCTTCACTTTCTTGCTCCCTAAAAAGTGGCCCCTCTACCTCTTTTGTTTTACACAAAAACCCAATAGCAGTCATTTTTTATACAGAAAATGGGTAAGGGTATATCCTAAAAGTAATTCGCGTCACCATCAATTCTACTTCCGTTTTCTGCGGTCAAAGATTAAACCAGCAAATAGCCCGACCCGCTGCAAGAAAAACCCGTGTTATCTGATCCTTCTGATAAAGCGTGAAGTATTACATCTACTGCGATTTTATACAATGATAGGGAATTTGTGCGGCGCCTGTCACTGAGGAATTATTATATTATTTGTAATAAATTGAGGTCGGAAATTGACAAAAAAGTATCAAGTTTCATACATGCTAGATATCTAAAGTTATACAATCACTGATTGATGTATAAACCTATTAATAAAAATGAAGATTATTGTAATACAATTTATATATGCATCTGGTCTTCAGGAGTATAATAATACTATAAGAGCTGATAATTTCTTGAAAATTGTTCGTCTTTCTATGGAAACCAATAATTTTATGAGGCAAAATATCATCTGGATGTCTGTGATGTTTTGCTATTGTTGTTGAAAGTTTCCATAGAAAAGACAAACAATTCTCAAGAAAATAAAACACCAGTAATGTTTAGAAAGGCCATATTTCGAAGTTTAAAGTTAAAAACTAATAGTTTCTTTTTTAATTCATGAGAACAAATCTAACAGGGATAATAATTATGTATTATAATTAGCAGTGGCGGTTCGTGGGTCAAGAGATAGGGAGGTCAATTAGAAAAGTTTACTGTATTACCTACCTTTTAAAGTGATTTAAATTCCAAATCGATCCTCCGGTCTTTTTGAGATGCAAAGTGGTCAATTACTTTTTCATTAAAGTCTTTCATCTTCTTTTATTAATTCCCTTTCTATGGTAAGCATAGCTAAAGAAGATAACCTTTCCTGACCCATGGTACTTCCTAAAAATGTCTTTATTCTTTTTAAGGTGGAACAACAATGTTCACTTTCGACGGTAGTCATAGGGAGAGTACACAAGATTTTTAACAGTTTGACACTTTCAGAAAATGTATTGCACAAATTATTGTTAATAGAAAGCTGTAGCAAAGCAGCTGCACCTTCACTATTGGAGAAATCTTCTCGGCTATATAATACTTCTAATTCAGTTTTAAGTTTCAAATGATTTATGACTGGATACTCCGTTTTAACTAATTTAAACATATCTTGAGGAAAGCTTTTTTTTTAATCTTTAAATCGATCTGCGTGAAATAACTGAGACACTGCTAAATGATTGCTGAAGCCAAACCTGTCTTTGATCTCAGATGTAATTATATCACAAACTTCTAATGAAATTCTCCTTTATGATTCTTCCGTTTTACATCTCTGGGTAGACTGTATGGATGTCTCCTCCAAATAGTTATTCAAAATTTTATTTCTGATGTCTTCAATTTTACTATTAAAAACGCCAATACACTTATTTACTGTTATGACATCGATATTACATTTTTGTAATTGATTAAACAATATATCACAATGAGGCATAACTAAATGAAAAAACTTTAACCAGTAAAATGTTCATTTTGTAAGTAGTTTTTTAAACCAATAGCTTGGTTTAGAGTTTTTTTTTCTGATTCATTATCAATGATTTTTTCTAAACAATCTAATAATACTGTTCGATAGGTATAAACAGTATCTATGCACTATGCACTTTGTATTAAAATTCCATCGTGTTGGAGCCGCTTTAGGTAATCTCACCTTAACAATATTATCTAACACGGCTGTTCCTTTTGGCGATTTTCCAAAGAATGAAAAAAAAGCTATGTAAATTAGCAAAAAAATTTTTTTGCTTTTATCCTGACTTGATGCTTTTTGTAAAATTAAATTTAGTTGATGAGCGTAACAATGAATAAAATTTGCTGAAGGATAACTTTTTTTAATTAAAAATACCTATTAACTTCTTTTTTCTTATCAAGAGATGTTTGCTTTATCGTCATATTAGGTTTTGGACGGCCACCACTTTTGAATTTCACTCGGTCTTCATAACCCAACTTATGTCCATCTTTCAGTTTTAATATATTTTGTACAACACTCATATTTAATAGTAAACACCAAAAACACTGTTTTACTTAATTTCACGACAAGTAGAGATTTACTAATAAAATGTTCACAAATAAAAACAATAAAAACAACACGACAGAATTTACCGACCAACGCGTACCTAGTCAGCATTAAGACTGCACTAGTGAACTTCGTGCGTTACCGTTTCCGTAAAATGTGTCAGGGACATTATCCCCGCCAGTGTTTTCTGTCTCTTTTTGCTTTCTGACGATTCGCGCGTAAGTCTATTTCACTTTAATTCGTTGTAAATTCGGTCCGTAGCTAGCTTTGAGGACAAGTTGTGGATTGACCCAAGATTTTTAAATTCTATAAATGAATAATGTAATGAATATGAATGTAGAGGTTCGGTGCTCGGAGGGGATACTAAATCCTGCGATCTAGATATTTGAATAGTATTGTGCATAGAATGAACTAAAAATTTTAATATATTTTTTTAAGAATATTAAAAATATATATATTATATATTTTTAAACTTCTGAAAATGAATAGCTCTATTTTTTATTTGTATGTAGGAGGTCATTGACCAAATTACCCTATAGAAGAACCGCCAGTGATAATTAGAGCGCGGAAATAGGTGTTAATACCGTCAAAATCAGGATGGACTGTAGGTTATGTGTCAGCGCGTTAATATATGCATGCATGTATGACACAGTATATCTTACCTTATTTTTTTAGCGAATTCCGTAATATCCAAAGCTGATAAAGTTAGTTAATTATAAACACTCATTCGAAGAAGACTGGAAGTATTAGGGGATGTAACACTAAACTAGCACACACACACATATAAGAAATTTTTTACTACCAACAATAAAAAAAGTATATTACATCTGTTCTAAAAATTTTGGAGTTGAACTAGTAGGTATGGAGTCACTTAGGCGTGGTAACTTCTTGAAGACCGTGGGAACTTTAATTTTTATCTACATCTATCCATTTAAACCGTGAGAAACCACGAAAATCCCACGAAAGACTCTATTGGCATACAGCAGAAATATCTACCAATTTAAAAGCCATTAAATGGCTATTTGTCAGCACAGCACATGTGTAGCAATGGAGTATGTATGTGATTGTTGAAATCAGGAAGTAAAAAGACTACTTCCTCGTTGAAATCATGAAATCAGACCACAAATGTTTCTTATGGACAAAACACATAATGAATATTATGAATGTTGCTCGCAAAATACGTCACTTATGTCTACTTTTTAAACTAGCAAGGTCACTGAAACCAGTAGCGAAAGATCAAAGAAACGCCGACGTAGCATCGTATCCTTATTATTCTCTGACGAAACTGTAATTGGTGTATATTTTATACATATGAATAAAACACTATGTATATTTCTCATTATGAATATTGCTCGCAATGTAATCGTCACTTCCTACCTTCTTAAAGGGACGAGGTCACTCCAGGTCCGTTCTTTTCGTCTACACTTTTTACACAGTTTTGTAATTCTCATTTGTGATTAGTAAAGCTGGCCGAGGTCACCTGGCCGACAGAGCCGTCATATGACTCATATGTTTACATCATATCATAATACTTGAATAAGTACAATAAATGGAAATAAATTTTAACAATAATGTTACATTTTATAAAAAATTTGTATAAAACTTACCCTTTTAAGCAGATTTATGAAGTTGGTTGTCGTCATCACAAAGTGGGGAAGATCTATAGTATAATAGCATCAGGTATGTTTCTACAGCTATCTCCGTCAGCGACGTTCGCTTTGGTGAAAAAATATGTTTGTGTTTTGAAAATGACAGTTCGGTATCTACGGATGTAATACAGGCATGAGTAAAACAATCTGTGAACTCACTTAACGAAGTTGTAGATGCACCATCACAAATTTGTCTTAATTTGCTAAAATCAGGATCTTTCTGTAATACACTCTCGAATTTTTCACTAACGCGATTATTTTTTGCGTCATTTATAGCCTGTAGTTGTGTATTTACGTCGTCCACTATTTGCAGCGATTCCACTAACGACAACGAACTATTCTGCAATTTTTCTATTTCATCGTGTAGTCCTCTATAATTGTTATTAATAGTTTTTAAATCTGTTTCAAGGGAAACGTCTTGAAAGCTTGTCTGGTTTTCCCTAATAGCTGCAGCCTCGTTAGGGTTGAACTGTAGTATCACAGCTTTTATTTGTTGCAAATATTCAGCATAATAAAAAGCCGCTTTCAACCACGTTCTCCAACGTGTAGGAATCTGCTCTGGTGGTTCAGGGATACCAGGACACTGTCTGTGAAATGCTCGAAGCCGTTTAGGAGATTTGAGAAATACTTTTTTTTGTATTTGCTATTAATGCATCTACATCTGGAAAACATTTTCGAATCGTTTCTGTCACAAGATGTAACGCATGCACTTTACACGTAACATGTAAAAACCTACAATTGTCTCTTTGATGAGAACGGCCTACCACGCGCATTGTCGCGGCACCATCAATCACAAACATCAATACTTGACTTGTTGAAAGTTCAAATTTTTCGAATGTCTCCAACGCCACACGCGTAATTATTTCGCCAGTACACGCAGTTAGTCTTTTACTAGCTAGTAAAAGTGGAAATGTTGGTTTAAGAGGGTCCAGTACACGTACTATAATATTTAAAATAGAATTTTTTTTACAATCTGTCGTCTCGTCAATACATAACCAGAGCCGTGTATTTTTTAATCCACATTTAATCCTATTTACAATGTCTTCATGAACAGCTGGAATATATCTACGTAACGATGTACGACTTGGTAAGTTCACCTGGGGATTGTATTTATTCCAAAACTCCCGAAATGGTTGTTTATCCAGTATGTGTTGCGGAATATTACAGGCTATTAACATTAACAATAAATCAAACATAAACTGAGTTGTCAAAGGCATGCCATTTTTTTTATTTTGATGTTGCATGGTATTGATATGTCGACGACAATCTGTTTTGTGCCAGCATATTAAGTCTTGATTGCAAACTTTACAAATTATTTTGCATCCGTCATAGAATAAATCCGGAAATTCACCGATAAATTTATTCACTGTGTCCGCGTACGGTCGTTTTTTACCCTTTGGCGCTTTTGACATTATGTATAATTTATAGGTACAACCTCACGCATTAACTTTTCAAATAAGACTGCAGCGTAAATCACTTCTAAATCGCCACGTGTGACGCCAGTGCAAGACCGTGGCTGTACTTCAGCCACCTCGGCCAGCTTTAGTGATTAGTTTAGATAAATTGAAATAACTTTCTAAACCAATCATAAATGAGAATTACAATACTGTGCACAAAGTGCGAACGAAATGGACGGACCTTCCATTAATGTGACATTATGACTGAATTTATGTCCCATAGACACCAAAGCACTGAACACTGTACTCAATGTATGTTTATGGTGTGTTGCTTAAAATGTTAGACTTTCTTTCAAACAGGTTTGCACTATTAGAGCGCGGTGCCCTTTTCCAGTGAATAAGGCGTTGCGATGTTAAGAAATCAAATTACTGAAGGATTATTAAAAAAAAATCAATACACTTTCCAATAAATTGGGTTCACAATTTTAAATCAACGGGTTAAAAGAATGATAAATATTATTTATATTCTTTTATTTATGGCAAATACCATCTATATTTCAGGCTTTTTCAATGACAGAGCAGGTAGGGCACATCTGTGTTTTGCTAACATTACGTCTAAAATAAATCCCAAATGGGCGTTTTACGTACACACAACAAATAATGATTCAGCTGTGATAATAAAAATATAGTATACACGGTGATAAATTGTCGAGAGAATTTGTAATGAAAGGATGTAAATAATTAGTAGAACTATAGGCACTAAAATAAAACATTTATATTACTATAGGTGTAGGCCCCAAAGCAAACCATATATAAAATAAATATTATGAGAACCCTGCTAATTGGTGCAAACCTGTAATGAAAATAGCAATCTATTAATTGCCCTACCGGCAGAGCACTTGGAAAACGTTGCTTATAGTTTGTTGTTTGAATCTTTGCGCGTAAATCAAATTAGGTAGGACCTGCTCGTGTACATCTATATTGCAACAATGCATTTATGGTATCAACAAATACAATGGTAATATGTATAAATGACACGTTGTGTATTACTCGCCATTGATCAAAGGTTGAGTTGACCTTTCTATTTATTTTTCATTATTTGATTCATACGGGTACTTATTGAGACGCGCAATGATCCAAACAACAAACTATACTTATATTAAATATGATTTGAACGAAACAACTACTCAGCGGGCAAATACCCCGACCTGCATTGAATTACACCTTCAAATCATGATAGATCGATAGCCAATATCATTTGTCAATTCTTAACCAGACATAGACCGGTTTCGAACTTATTTTTTCTCTTCAGTATGCCATAGGTTATGGAACAGACAAATGATAGTGGCCAACCTGCAAGTCATATACTAACTAAGGTAAATTGAGTAGTGGTGAGAGGTATGAAACTTCTCGTATGGTCCAAATGCTACTATCCCACCGACATCATATATGTCTCTGTGGCGGATAGCGACTTGCGAAGCAAGTACCGGGAGCGACGACCTCTAGCCCAGGTGGACTAAACTACTGTTATTAAATATGATTTGAACGAAACAACTACTCAGCGGGCAAATACCCCGACCTGCATTGGATTACACCTTCAAATCATATAGTCTTATTAAACATTAGCAATTATCAAATCTGTTTTAATAATTTCTACCTGGAAAATGTTTAAATTACTAATTGAATTCCCGGGAATATCAGATGCTTGAATCGTGACTGAAAACGCTGTTCTATTGGTATGACGTCAGCAGCCACGATAAAATTATTTGGTAGTAATATCCGGCCTGCGATATTTATGCAGACAATATTATATTGTATGCTCCTATTGAAACATTCCACACAGAAAACCGGATTTTATACACCATAGTAAAGTGAATTTTATTTCATTTTAAAATGTTAATATATAAACTATATGATTAAAATATATCGAGCCCTCACTTTATCTCAAAAATGGAGTAAGGACAAAAAATTTTAAAAATATATGTTCGTTATGTGCCTATTGTAAACCACTCACAGAAATTTTAATAACTTAAGTTAAACCATTACGAAGATTCTTTAATTTATACCAAAAAATGTACCCATTTTTGACAGCCATTTTTTGGGAATCACTTTTCGATTTATGTGAAATGTTTTAGTGGTATTTTTTCCACTCCTCCTTTTTTGATATATTTGCGGTTAAAATGAGGGCTCAATACATTTGATACGTATAGTAGTTTTATCGAAAAACGTATGACAAAAAACAAAGAAGTAATATTTACACACTAGCCAAATTTGACGTCACAGTATATTTTTTCCTAATATTTCGTGAACGGCTGGAGATATCTAATGCCGTTCTGGTTCCTAAATTTCTGTTTATAGATATAATTAACCCCCCTCCCATCTATGTACTTTAATGTTTTTTTTTATAAAATAATTACCTTTATTAAATATGTGTAAGAATTTTATATACACACTATATGTATGTACTTTTAGAAGAAATATTTTTGGACGGCTCTGTCGTTTTCAAGTAAAAATTGTGAATTTCCGATTGAAATCTATTTAAATAATAACATGTGCTAAAAATGAGTCTCGCCGTAAAGGGGATAATTCGCAACTCTTTGTCCAGCGATTTTCAGTAACAAACAGTAGGCTCACACAAAATCCAAAGGAAAATATCTTCGTTATTCCCCAAATATAACATAAAAAACCGATGCCAATTACTTGGGGATCAGAACTTCCTCACCGTAGTAAAACTCGACGTGTGGTGGAGTTTATAATAAAAGTAATTATTGACGTTTCAAAAAAGTCACTTTGACGTTTCAAAAAAGTCACATTTTTTGACGTTTCAAAAATTGGGACCGATTTTGCCCATCAACGAACTCAATCTCTTCCTTGACCTCTAGAATGTGTGTACCAAATTTGAAAGCTCAAAAACTGTAGCTGCTATCGCGAACCACACAGATAGACACACAGACACACAGACTGAAAATTTGTTCTGTCTGAAATTTTGTGTATCGTCATAATTCGTTGAGATTTGTCCAGAAATGCAATAAAAATTTTCAAAATTTTTTTCACGAATATCTTCCTCACTGAGGGGTGAGGAAGTAAAATGAGAAAATTCGTTCGATACGCAGTATCTCTGTTGCTACCGTGCCATACACTTTACACATTATTTTTTATTGTCTTTGCATATTTATTTTTAATATTATTACTTTTTTAATTACTCACATCAAAAAGATCCATGCATGCAAAAATGAAACTTGTTTTCGAAAATTCCTTTGGATCCCATTCAACCATCTTTAACTAAACTTTTCTACTTTTCCCGTGTCTCGGACTTGGACAAGAGTTTTCTTTGGCGTTTATATTGACATATTTTCACATATCGGTACGATGTACCAGTAATACAATAATTTAGAAGAATTGATCATTATAATTACTTCACTTAAAATTTCACAACAAAAATCACAAATAAAAAGTACTTGTTTACATTTAACAGCATGCTTTGCCTGCATTCTGTATTAGAACTAAGGTCCTGTGACGTCAACGCATCGATTCGCACGACCGGCAGTGTTTGTAAAAGGAAAAATATAAAAAATCCTTTACATACTGTTTTTTGTACCAAGTAAAGATTCTATTTCTTCCTCGCACAAATTTTGTGTTCTTTTTTATAATAATTAATGTTTTTGGTGTTCTATAAAACTCTGTAGGCACGATATCATTCAATTAATGTTAATAATTTGTCTTCAGATACTCAGAAAATGGATCGCGACGAACGCGAGCTGAGCGAGTCGCGAGCCGTTTACCGAAGAAGCCGTATAAATATCACGAATCGTGTTTGTTACAGGCTCAGCTCGTGCTCGGCTAGACGCATATTAATGTCTTAACTTCAGTTGTCAAATATGATTTGAACGAAACAACTGCTCAGCGGGCAAATACCCCGACCTGCATTGGATTATACCTTCAAATCATGATAGATCGGTAGCCAATATCATTTGTCAATTCCTAACCAGTACATAGACCGGTTTCGAACTTATTAGTTCTCCTCAGTATGCCATAGATTATGGAACAGATAGATGACAGTGGCCAATCTGCTAGTCATATACTGACTAAGGTAAATTGAGTAGTGGTGAGAGGTATGTGAAACTTCTCATATGGTCCAAAATGCTACTATTCGACCGACATCGTAGATGTCTCTGTGGCGGATAGCGACTTGCGAAGCAAGCTGAGGAGAACTAATAAGTTCGAAACCGGTCTATATCTGGTTAGGAATTGACAAATGATATTGGCTACCGATCTATCATGATTTGAAGGTATAATCCAATACAGGTCGGGGGTATTTTGCCCGCTGAGTAGTTGTTTCGTTCAAATCATATTTAACAACAGTAGTTTAGTCCACCTGGGCTAGAGGTCGCCGCTCTCGGTACTTGCTGTGATGCAAGTCGCTATCCGCCACAGAGACGTTTATGATGTCGGTCGGATAGTAGCATTTTGGACCATATGAGAAGTTTCACATACCTCTCACCACTACTCGTTTTAACTTCAATTTAATATAATTGTTTGATTTGTCGTTTGTATATTTATTTTCTTTTAATAATCATTTGTCGTAATGTTGACTTGTCCTATATCGTCTTGCATGATTTATTGGATTAATAAACATATTATTATTATTATTATGCGATATTGTGTATAATTTAAATATTTAAATGTAAATATTTCAAAAAGTATTAAAAGTAAGTACTGTGTGCTATATTGTCGAAATCAGAATGAAATTTTATGTCGAAAAATATAATATAATCCAAGGTGTTCTATCTGTAACTTCATCGTTTGTTTTTTCAGTCATTTTTCTAATGCCATATTTAAAAACTACAGAAAATATTCTGTAACATTTGTTGCAATACTTATTTTATAATTACAAAAATAACGGAGAGAAGTGGGGCGGGAAAGTTAAGTGATTCGCACAGTCAATACTTGATAAAGGTCTTAAATCTTTTAAATAAACCATGTTACGCCACTGCATAATTTGTCCAGTGGCGCAACATAGTTTCTTTAATATAATTTTTGTCCAAAATTTAAGACCCCTTTGTCGAAGTTTAACACCCTATATCTCTAAAACGGTAGCCTTTAGTATGTACGCTTCTATGGGTAATTAGCTTTTATTTTCGACATGGAATCTACGGTATCAATTATGTCACTCGTTTCAAGGACACTCTAAGCATACACGTAAGTTATCATCAAGACTTTCGTATGTGCATGTTTGTATTTGTATATAAACAATTATTTTAATCATAAATTTTGTTTCTACAAATACGAAACTTGTGCAGCGCACCTTGTAAACATTTGCAATTATAGGGTTTAACGAAATGCTAGATCCCATTAGTGTTTTAGTGGTACGCATAGTTCTGCTAGACTTCCCGCTCTAATAAAACGCCGGCCCTCGTGCTCGAGAATCTGCGAAGTTTTGTTCTCTGTTCCGAAGCACGAGCACGCCAGTAAATGACTTCAAGAGAATAACCGGAAATGAAAATGGAGAAATGAAACACATAAACCGCAAAGATATGGATCAAATATGTGTTTCGGAGTCGTAAAACAGTCTCACCTCGGTGTTTATATATAATGTAACATATCCAGTATCCAGTATATACACCCTATTTCTTAGGAAAACACAATTCGATGATTTTAATATAGAACAAATATTTGTCTTTCCATTTTCTTGGACACAATTTAGTGTCCAGGGATCAACAAAAAACATCGTGTTTTTGTTGATGGCACCTAGGAATTTTCGAACGCATGTCTTTGACTATACTATCAATACTGTGATTTATTTATTATGTCAGTGCTGTTTGTTAATGTTTCACTTCAACTGGTTACCGAGTGATGGAATATTTTCGAGTTTAAAATGTTTTCCTTGGAACAAGAAACATTTTTACTAGAATATTACTTTTGAAAGAGCGGTGTTTTCCCAACATTATTAAAAGAAGGAAAAGTAATACCAATTTTAAAAAAAAGGATCCGATGGGTATAGAAAACTATAGACCAGTTACCGTTCCTTTTGGTGTCTCAAAAATATTTGAATATGCTTACTTAGATCATCTAATATCATTTTTAAATAATTTCAAAATTTTATCAAACAATCAACATGATTTCCTTTCTGGTATGTCCATCATTAGTGCCACTCACTCATTTTATGGTGAAATCATTAGATGTATCGACGCGGGCGAGTGTCCTGTTAGGCTATTTTCTGATCTCAGCAGGGCATTCGACTGCGTAAATCATGACATGTTGCTTAATAAACTTTATTACTGCGACATATGAGATCTTCCGTTAAATTGGCTACGTTGTTTTCTAAAATCTCGTAAACAATATGTGTCCATGCAACAGACAAGTCAAAATCTAGCAAAAAAGGTCAGCTCTAGTTCTAGTCTAGTTGAAATGGGAGTCCCGCAGGGTTCAGTTTTGGGCCCTTCGCTTTTTATTATATATACAAATTCATTGGAATCTGTAATAGGTAAAACTTTCTTTACTATGTATGCTGACGATTTATCTTTAATCATTTCAAATAAGTCGCCCGATAATTTGAATTCGGAAGTAAATAAAATTTTGGAAAATGTTTATAGCTGGTTTAATGAGAATTACTTGCATTTTAACATAAACAAAACACAAATTATCAGATTTCATAATAGACAAAAAAATTGTGATTCTGTATCAGGGAAATTAAATAATTATGTCATCAATGGTGCTGCTACAAACAGTATATGTTTTTTTTGGAATTCATTTAGATGAATGTCTTAATTGGAAAGTCCACTGCAAAAATCTTATTTGCGGTGCAGTAATGCATTTCACACAATCAATATCGAATTCATTAGTATCTTGCATAAAAGTATCAATTAAACATTATCCGGTGGTACTGGTCTCTAATGGCATACAAAATAAAATATCTTTTGTGATACCGTATCTTTCGAATACCATAAACTAGGTACAGTTAGAAATATTTGTAAATTCATCCATCTATAGAGAAAAGTACGTGCATTTTTTGATATTTTCAACAGTGTTCGAATATCTCGGGCCATGTCACATATTCTTCTTTGAATAGTATTATTGGAGAGATACTGCTTTTAATTTTGTGGCTTCTTTTTTACCAATCAGTAGATCCACCATCTCAACAGCTGCTGGTAAAATTAAATCTTCAGCAATTGTATGTGGTTCACGGTTTTTTGCAAGTGCGAGATGCATACTCAATAACTCGTTAGTAATGCTTTTTCATTAGTAGTGATTGATGATGTAAAAGTGACTTGCTGCTTGTGGAGGGAGTTTAGCATTCTTTTGAATAATTCTACAGGCTCGTCTTTTTTGTCTGAATGTTTGCTATTTAAATGCCGAAGTAGCTTTGATGCCTTCATACTTTCTTTTGACAAGACTTCTCCACAAATAACACACTGTATAACGGTAAAATAACGGTAAAAATAACGGTAAAATCATATTTAAGATATTCATCACTGTACAATCTGTTTTTCTTTTTATTCTTATCACTTCAAGACCTAGATGGTTCTAACGATATTTTTAAAAATTTGTCCACATTTAGCAAAATAATAAATATCAAAAGACGAATATAACACTCGTAGCGTATCTTTAAATATTCAATTTTGCACTCCGCACAGCACACAACTTACAAATGACGCCTTATAGCGAGCGTTTCGCTGATTAGCGTCTACAGATAGGTTGCAATTGGCGTTGATGCTCCAGAAAACATGCGCGAGATTGCGACCACGAATTTTGTCTAGACGAGTCCATTATGAACACAAAGGGGAAGCCTAACTTAGTTCATAGATAGGTATTAATAAATCCTTTTGGAATCGTTTGTTAGCAAGGAACTCGTTAGACGATAGAGAAGATACTCGCCTAGCACGCGGTAGGTCCAGGGTTCGAATCGCAAACTTTTTTTTTAAATAAGTATTTTTTAGTTCGTTAGTAAGATTTTCCTTGCCCTTTATAGGCGAGTACTATCGTCTAACGAGTTCCTTGCTAACAAACGATTCCAAAGGATTTATTAATACTTATCTATGAACGCTTGTGTTTCGCTGCTTATATAAAGACGAACGGATAGTTCCAGAAAGATCTAGTACTGTAGTGTCCTTTCTTGAACATGATGAAATGTTCCGGAAGAATGATGAAGAAAGAAATCTCATTATTTGATCATAGATGATGCAAGTAACAAACAAATTTCTATAGTTGAATTAAATTTGGTCACTTAATAATAGATGGCGCCATTAACAAAAAATCAAATTGCACTTGTTAGTATTAGACGTTCCCAGTCATTTTGCCGTGTAGTTGCTGTTTTATTATGAATAAAATTGGGTATGGTAAAAGAAGGGCAAATAACAAAACTTTTACCAAATGGGGGTTCCGCTTTAAAAAAAGTTTAGGAATCACTTCTTTAGAGAAATCAGGAAGGTATTGAATTAGACTTTCAACACTTGCAACAATCTTATCTAGAATGCCTTCAGAGGTAGGTATTGCAAAATTTAATCATTTAAGTTAAGAAGATCAATTTCTTCTTTATCAACTCTGTACAATGGTTTTCAACAATGGTGAGAACGTTCTGAGAAACACTTTCTTTTGACATACTATTGATTAATCTTTTGAGTTTTTATTTTGTGTTGATTTACAACACCTTTTATATGTAACAAATAAAAAATGACCTATAGTATTAGTAATAATTCGTTTTATGTTCGTACGATACGCTCATTGTATAATTTTTTACATGCTGAATTCAATACGTGTACCATCTCCTCTTATTTGCTACCTGAGTGACTGTAATACAAATATCTAATGTTATATTGTGATAGATACTATTTTCCATTGTTTGCTACTTCATGCTGTCATTTATGTGTCACATTATAAACAACAAATTTATCCATTACTCCACAGGCGGAGCGTTTTCGAGGGACGACATATTAAATGTATTCTTAGTTTTTACAGTAGTAAACTAAAATATTTTATAACACGCCTATTAATAATTTTCTAAATTAAAATACAACTTTAACGAGAAAATGTTATACGATGCTCAACATTTTTCATACAGTATATATTTTTTGACAAAACAGAAATGCATATCACGAAGTTTTACCAAAATATCAACTCAAATTCGCGTTATATTTTATTTATTTATTTATTTATTTTATTACAATATCCAACAGACCGAGGTCCATTTACAAGATAAGGACACAACAAAAACTATAGATGCAGTGTAAATATTAAGAAAAAGAATATATATATATATATATATATATATATATATATATATATATATATATATATATATACATATATATATATATATATATACATATATATATATATACATATATATATATATATATATATATATATATATATATATATATATATATATATATATATATATATATATATATATATATATATATATATATATATATATATATATATATATATATATATATATATATATATATATCAAATAGGTAAACATTTTGCTTTCTTGAATAAGACACAATATTGCCCTTACTGATATTCAAAAATAGGTTGTTTTCGGTACACCAATTATTTATATGATTTAAATTAGTTTGTAAATATTTGTAATCAGCCAGTGAGTTTATTTGACAAAATATTTTTAAATCATCAGCGTACAAAAGCTACCTTACATCAAGCTTAGCAGTAATATCGTTTATAAATATAATGAAAAACAGGGGTCCAAGAATGGAACACTGAGGTACATCGGATGTTTGCAAAAATTAACTTGAACATATTGCCAGCGATCGGTTAAGTAGGATGCTACCTGGTTTAAGAGGTCCAGTGATATACTAAAATGTTAAAATTTGTGTAATAAAATTGTATGATCCAATTTATCAAAATCCTTAGTGAAGTCAGTGTAGATGACATGTACCTGGCCTCTCGGATTTAAGACCTCACTGATAAATTGTGTTTTGATAACCAGATTAGTTATTGTTGATCTTCCAGAGACCAAACCATGTAGTTCAGGCAAAAAACAGTTGCTAACATGGGCAGATAAGTGATCATATACAACAATTTCTAGTATTTTACCAAAGTTGCAGATTATGGTAATTGGTCTATAGTTATATCATCAGTGCTTCCTTCCTTGAATATAGGTGTGACTCTAGACAATTTCCACAAATCTGGAAAGGTAGAATTCTTAAGAATCATATTATATATAATACATAAAGGATTTGCGAGAATTATGACACGGTCGCGCATAAGAAATCCAGGTATTTGATCCGTCTCCATAGTCATATTTGCTTTAATTTGTTTAATAGCTCTATCAACATCATTAATGGTAATTTCAGTCTATTTTGTAAACGGTATTAGTTTCGTTTTTTGGTTGCAATTTAGGGTTAAGTTTTGTGAAGAATTTTTTTATCGTGTTATGCGGTTTATATGCTATTGATGTATTACGTTTTTTAATATGTTTGAGATGTTTTCTGATACCTTTGGTATATAGGGTATAGAGATATATTTCTCATTATTATGGTTTCATGAATTCTTTGTTTTATTATATATTACATACAATATAAATGTAAAATTGTACCAAAGAAATACCAAAATAATCCGTATTGTAAGTGTACAACATAACATAGCATAATCTTATAATTTTTGTGTAATTAATTGTAGTGTTCTGACGATGGTTGTAATAAACCGAAACGTAAGAAAATATTTATTGTTCTTATTTATTTATATAACCGAAAGCTCAGGATATTTCTACATCATTTCTATTATTAAATACTAACTGTATATAAATTGTAACAGACACTGAAACTAAAATATATCCATACAGAATTTAAAAACACATTTTTTACAAATCTACGTCAATAGATTGCATAGATTTAATTTTTATCTTAAACCACTTGGAAAAGAATTAGTGTTTGACGGTAAAACATAATCTGAATCTACTTACATAATTTATTATCTTTAGGACAAACAGTAATTGGGATTTACTTCAGTTCAGGAAGAACATCAAGAAAATGAACAGTCGTATTCATATTAGTTTTCATACACATCGCGAAAAACAATTTCTACTAACAGTTCAATAGCACGACACGAGGCAATCAACAAAGTAACTGAGCGGCCATCGGTGGACGTATTGCATATTTTAATCTGCGAATTGCATTATAGGACAAGTGATATATTAGAAATATAAGTGATTTGAAGTTTCCTATTTTAAAATTTTGCATTATGAAAGACTTCTTAGTAACAGTAACAAAAATGCACGGGAACAGGATGCGAGATTTTATTGAAAGAAGGTACATTTTATCAATATAACGTTCTTTAGCAGTTATAAGGCACAAACCGTTCTGGAATGCCACTAGAAACAATAAATACACAAATATAGACATATTGTTTAATTGCATTGTTCAACAAATAAAAACGTTAGTTCTCACAAGTATTTCGGTCAGTAATCTATATAGTATTTTTATACTGAATTCAAATATGATAACAAAAATTAAAATCAAATATGCTCGCAGTCCAGATTTAAAACTCTTGGACCTCTTTGCATAGGGCTACATGGAAAGTTTGATTTATGTGATAGAAACTCGTGGCGAGCTGTGGCAAACAATTTCAGAAACTGGAAATACCATTAAAATTTAGGCAGTTGTAATTCGCGTGTTTACCTTTTTGTAGAGAATTATATTACGCCTCAAACGGAATGAAATATCATATCGAAAACCTAACATCTAAATGGTATGGTTTAAAGGATCAGAGAAAAGTACTGTAACTAGCGCCTTCTAAAAATTGTGACAATATCAGCACTGTAATCATCGATCCAGGAAACATAAATTAAATAAATTAAAATAAAGTCGTAGTCGCTGAAACAGAGACAAAAAATTAATCAGAAATTCTGACCTTAACACTCCATTTCTTAAAAAATAAAGAAAGTTAGACCCTTATTTCTGATTTAAAACGACATGGTTTGACGTCAATAACACAAGTAATTGGTGGTATTTTCGAAACATCCTGTATAGATTTACCTATAAGATTATGATGAGCATTTTAAATATTTTGCCCCAATAATATATAAAAAAATGATTGTTGAGTAAAAAATACTCGCTTTTTTTATTTTTGTAGACTACATTAAAAAAATCTGAAAAAAAGCTATTTTATATCACAGAAAATATTAAATTAATGTATGAAAATATCGCATAAAATTTTCATTACTTTTCGACTTCTAGTTATCTGATATCAAGCCTGATATTGTGGGGCCAATCCCTCATGACGAGACATCACAGGCTGCTATATATTCTATTAAAAAGTCGATTGCAAAGTATAAGCTGTTTTTACTGGACTTAAAAGGCACTACCTACATTTCCAACTTTTATTCCCTGTGGAACAACAAATGATCCAGTTCTTAAAACGTTTTTAGTGTTTAAATGCAAATATGCATCAGCGTTGACAGTTCTGTGAAACAAAGAAATATAAACCGCTTAAATATTCTATTAAGAAAGGCGTAATATAAATTGCGAGGAAAACAAAAAATAATTTAGAAAATTTTGTTGTCAATAAAGAACATACTTGTACTAACAAGCTAACCTCCGGTATTTCAACATTTTAAAGGAACCTTTAGCGTAAAAGGAGTCTTAGTGACAAAAAAATTATTACCAGCAATTCCAGCAAAATATAAATCGAGATATACGAATGCCATTAGACCTCATTTTTCATTTAAGTTAAAGAATTGCTATCTGATATTTATATTTTGTTTTTTTTTTTTTTGGTCACTAAAACTCCCTTTAAGTTAAAGGTTTCTTTAAAATGTCGATAATACTGAGGGTAAGACGTTTAAACAAATATTAATAATGAATAAGGTGGTAAAAATAACCAAAAGACGAGTCAAGTTGGTGAAGACAAACTCAGTGCATTAAAATATTAGGTTTACCCTCTCCCCAGCTCCTCCGCCAGAAATCAAATTTTGAAATAGCGCTGTCATGTCAACTAACAAGAAATATTCATACACCTAATGACACAGAGAAGATATATTTTGTTGCTATAGATACAGCAATTTAATTAGTAGCCATCACCAATAAATTAAAATTATCAGCAATATTTCAGAAAATGGTTTACAAGAGCCTTTCAGGCGTCTTTAATTTTTCTCACTTTATAACATATGTAATATAAATAATATAAGTAAGTACGCCATTATTTAATTGTTAAATGCATATCTCCTAAACGGAAATACCGAGGGAAATACCGAATCTTAAAAACACTTCTTTTACACAATAATAGCCTGAAGCTTTCTAAATATGGTAATTGCGGGGGTAATTGTATTTTAGTTATATGTAATTTATTATTTAGATATATGGTTTGTTAGTAAAACTTTATTTCATTGTCAATATAGCCGCGGAAATTTATGAGTTAGTTTCCAAAACGTCACTACCGACGGGAAATTCTCAAAATTATAGAAGTTATGCAAATTGAGGGCCTAATTTAACCTCAAACTAATTTACCATGCACCCTATAAAGTAAACACGCCATCCCTTCGGCAGTAAGTGATAATAGGTAATCATAGTTCATATTATCTGAATCATATTAATAAATTTAAAAGTATGCGTGATTTTAACAATACACATAACTCACTATATTACAAATTAAGTATAATTAAATTTAATTAATTAAACGCATCAAGTAAAATAACTTCCTGGAACGAAGCTACATATTTAGCAACAACGGACACATACCTAATATCTGAGTATGATAAGATTAATTTCTTGTTTTCCTGTGACTATAGTATCGACCAAGCCAGAAGCTACGCATTTTAAGCCACACATTTTGATTTGGTATATGACGGCGGTTGAACCTACTCCAAATGTTAATCTATTAAATCTGTATAAACTCTTGTGCGTATTAATGACTAATAATGTTTTCTTTTCTTCATCCAAACTAATTTGAAAGTAAGCTTCTGAGAAATCAATAACTGTAAAATACTGTCCTCCTTAAAGTGAAAAATATGTTCTGCTGTATAGGTAAGGGATATTGTTGATTTTTAAGTTACTTGTTGAGGCCTATGCTAAAATCACCATAAATTCTTAGTCGTCTACTAGGCTTTTTAACAACTATTGTAGCTTCCCATTCTGATTAATCAATAGGCTATATAACACCACCACAGGTTACTAAACGGTGTAGGTAATTATTTTCCAACACGAGTTTTAACAGCGAATAGTAAAGGCCTATTTTTGCACAATGTCGGCTGCACAAATAGTTTTAAGTATAAATGAGCATTTACTTTTGTGCAATAACCTAATTCCTCCTTAAAGCCATCATTATAGTCATCGATTAATTTGCTTTAACTTACAGAGAAACTACCATAAAAAATGTTTGCATCAGGAATTTTACTTTTCCTTTACATATCTCTTTTTTTAAATTTTGTGGATAATATAGCAGGATTAAGTAAATCTTGCAGTCTCAGTGTAGCTAAATTATTTAAGTTTTTAATCTAGTCTGCTCCTAATAAATTATTTGTAGTACTTTCTGCAAAATGTAATTTTAAATAAGCAGTTTTATCTCTAATGTATTAAATTTTCAACAAACAGAGATATTGTATGTCTTGAATAACTTGCTAAATTTGTAGTTGGGGAATTTATTAACAGAGAACATAATTGACTAAATGTATCTCTGTTTACTCTGGTTACACAACTACCTGTATCTAATTCCATTTGTATTAATTTGTCTTTAATTTCAAAGTGAATGAGGAATTTTTTAGATGGAGTAATCTGTTGTAATGTAAAAACATAATTAGTATTAGCGCAACTAAAAATACGATTATTTAAATTATTAGTAACATAATTTGTAGAACTGTTGTAACGAAGTGATTTTTCTGCTATTAATTTTCCGTTATTTCAATACTTAAACTGGACCGTTCTTCACTTTGGTATACCCTGTATACAACTATTTGTATTTAATGCTTATTTTTAACCAGTTGTTTCTCAATCGTTTCAAACCGGTTTTTTGTTTAGGGTAATCTTAAGTTATTTTATTATAATAATTATTTTGTTTATATTGGATACCGTTCTATAAAACCAAGTAACAGGGATCTTTAATTATTAGTAGATATATTTCTGTTACTTATCTATAATACGAAAGATTAAGTAATTTAGTTTCAAATACTAATCCATGACCGTTATAATTATTTTCTTTTTGGAAACATAGTTTTAAAATTATGAGAAAGCGATTTCTAGCCTCAGAATATTTTATAAAAATTTGATTGTATCAAATAACGCAGAGAATTTGTTTAAACGTATTTTGCTAAATCAGCTTAGAGAATGTTTGCTCCTCCACATCAGCCGAAACTCCGTTCCTCACGCAGGAGTCACGTGACTTTCCCGTCACCTGTTGAGAACAAAACTGCTCACGTCGGCTAAAATATTTACTTCTCCGATCCGCCAGCCTCAGTTCAGCACGCAATAACTCCAGTGTGCCCCACAAACAAAGAATCATTCCTGTAAACTGCTTTTGACCGCTTGTATCCATAGCCCCGCATTTTTTTTTGTATATGTATACAATGTGTCGCCACATTCATGCCCGGTGTAGCAAAGTCTACTTCTATGCCGTTTAAAAGATCCGTTACACCTGTCATCGAAATAAATCCGGGATTTTTTTTGTAAACAATTTGGAATTTTGTTTGCAACCTCGCAGCAATTTCTTATTGCAATTGAAAAATGTATTGTCGAGGATCGAACACAACGTTTATCGCATCAGCTGTAGTAAATTCTGATGTTGGCTGGTATTGAAAGTCCCTTATAGCTAAAGAAATTCGTGAAAAACTTCCGTATATATCTTCAGATTTTCTTGAACAGTTGGATCTATAAATGCCTGTTGCGCCTGTGAAATAGCAACAGCGTCATTTGGATTTAACTGCTGTATTAGGTATTTCACATTTTCAAAATGGCAGTAATAGTACGATGCTAATTTTAGCCAAGTTCCCCATCGTGTTATAATGGGCTGTGGAGGTAATGGAGTATTTGGTAGAATTTCATGAAATAACCGTACACGACTTGGTGCTTTAAGAAAAACTTTCTTTACACTAGATATCAAATTATCAACATTATGGTAGCACTCCCTAATAGCTTCAGCAATCCTATGAAGCCCATGTGCTAAACATGTCACATGAAGTATATTCTGATATGTTTCCTTCAAAGATCTTCCAGCGCTTTTCACATAATTCACTCCATCGGTAATAATAACAAGAACTTGTCCTTATTTTCTGCATATTTGTCACCCCAAAACTCTTGTAGACTTTAATGCACTACCTTCTTTATAATGCGAGAATTTGTAGCGTCTAAAACTTTAGAGGCAATCAAGTGCCCGCTCATTGAACAATTTTCCTCCAATGCACCCATTAAAACATTATCTACCTTAAACCCGCACGCAAATATATCCAATACAACTAAACATACAACTAAACTAAAAGAAAAACAAAACAAATTAATATCACAAATAGACTATAACAAATTAAATGGACTCTTAAGCAACGAAAATTGGATAAACATACTAAACAATAATAATGTCGAAGATGCAACAAATAATTTCGTTGATATATATATATATATATATATATATATATATATATATATATATATATATATATATATATAAACATTATTTCGAATTAAGCACTACCACAAAAATTGGTACAAATAAATGCACAAAATTAAAGCCCTGGATTACGTTGGGAATTTTAAAATCAATAAAAACCAGAGATACTTTAAAAAAACAGTCAACTTTGCAACCTGACAGTAACCATTTAAAAAATTATTATAAAAAATATAGAAATTATGTAACAATATTAATTAAAGTAACAAAAGATAATTATTATGAACATCAAATTAACCAAGCACAGAATAACTATAAAAAAATTTGTAATTTACTATCTGAAGTAACAAATGATGTAAAACAAAATATTAATAAATACATATTAACTGACAAGCTCTCATAATAATAATAATAATAATAATAATAATAATAATATTTATTGATGTATATAACAAGAAAATGTTTTACACAAGTCAAAATAAAGATAAACGAACAACGAACATATAAATAGAAAGATATCTACATGACAATATAAGTATAGAGTCAAAATAGAAAACAATAATAGACATATACATTACATATAACATTTGTATTATACATATAACATTTGTACTACACGTCTACACATATTGTAGAATGGGTCCAAATAGTGGAGCATACAGCTTAAAAGTAAAACATACAACGTAATTATAAAAAGAAATCCTGGGTTTTATAACAATTTTTATCCAAGAGCACTTTCTTCAATTTAGATTTGAAAATATGGATGTTTCTAGAACATTTAATATCATCTGATAGAAAATTAAAAAAATTTACAGCCATTATAAAAGAAACTTTTTTGGTACAACGTCGTTCGACACGACTTTGGTTGTAATAGGCCTTTTGACCTTGTATTGTGATCATGTTCGGTCTGATTAGCAAGAAACTTATGCTTATTTTTGTATACATATATGCATACTTCAAGTATATATAAATTAGATACGGTTAAAATTCCTAATTTCTTAAAAGTACTGCGGCAACTCTCACGGTAACCGAGTCCAGAAATAGTTCGTATTGCATATTTTTGCAGAATAAATACGCGGTTAGTATATGCACAATTTCCCCAGTTTATTATTCCATACTTCAAATGGCTATGAAAGTTTGCATAGTAAAGAGGCACGAGAACATCTCTGCTACAGTGGTTAGACATGAAACGTAGACCATAACAATTGCTGCGTAATTTATTACACAGTACGTCTATATGATTACCCCATTGCAAATGCCTGTCAAATGTAACTCCCAATATTTTAACTGCCGTACAGATATTTATGTTACTGTCAGATGGACAAAATTCATTATTTTTTTGTAGAGTGAATAATAACATATTAGTTTTATTTCTATTCAAATTAAGCTTATTTTTTTCAGACCATTTGATTATGTTTGAATACAATAGTTCAGCAGTATGTTTAATATTATTTAGGTCTTTATCTATGATTAGGAGATTCGTGTCGTCGGCGTAACATACCGTATAAACGTTTGGAATCTTACTTAGATATGTTATTAAATCATTTGCAAATATGTTAAACAGAAGGGGACCCAAAACAGATCCTTGAGGAACACCCTGTGTTATGTCACATATGTCACTTGTAGCATCATCGTTTAATTTGACAGTTTGTGTTCTATTATCAAGGTACGAGGACAATAGGTTTAAAGGAGTTCCCCTGATTCCATATCTATTTAATTTCTCGATCAGTAGTTCATGGTTAACGCCATCAAAAGCACGGGAGAAGTCAATAAATAATCCCAGGGCATGTTGTTTCCGATCGAGTGCATTTACAATCATCTCATGGAATTCACAGAGGGCTGTGTCTGTGCTTTTATTTTTAGAGAATCCATGTTGGTAGGGCGAAAGTAGATCATTATCATATAAGAAAAAGGACATTTGATCTTTTAATGCAAGCTCAAAAAGTTTAGATATACTACACAGCAGACTAATTGCTCTATAGTTCCCATAGTCATTAGGGTCACCTTTTTTGTATATAGGTTTAACTATGGCTAACTTAAAAATATCTGGGAATATTCCCGTGTTAAAACATAGGTTTATTAGAAAAGCTAATGGCTGACAGATACTTAATTTACATTTTTTTATTAGGTTGTTCGATATTCCATCATATCCACTAGAGCTGGAAGATTTTAACCTATTTATTAGTGAAATTACGTCCGATGCTAGAATTGGAGCTAAAAAGAGTGACCTCTCATAAAAATTTACATTAGAGCTTAAGAAATCAGAATCGTATGTAAAATTATTGCTTGTTGTCAACGTAAAATGCTGGTTAAAATTATTAGCTATATCAATATCTGATATTTTTAGCCCATTTTCAACTATATTTATAACCTGGGATTTATTATTGTTACCTTTTATTTTATTTACTGTATTCCACATTGCTTTTGACTTGTTATCTGAATTCTTAATTTGTCTGTCATGATATTCTCTTTTAGCTTTTACCAGTGCATTACAATATTGCTTCTGCAAAAATGTGCTGACTTCTTTATAGGCCGGGTTTATTTTTGATAAGTCATTAGAAGTTGTAACCTTTTGCTTTAACTGCCTTAAATTATCGGTCATCCAATTATCCTTATGTTGAGATCTAACAAGAGGAACCCTTTTTAGTGGAAAACATAGCTGAAAATAATACATTATAGTATCACTGAAAGATTTGCTAGCCTTATTTGGACAGTTTTGGGCATATGTCTCTTGCCAATTTTCCCGCTCTAAATAATCACAAAATAAACTAATATTTTCTTTGCTGAAAATTCTACGTTGTATATATTTGTTTTTTTGTATTTTCAGTAAAAGCAATCTGTATATGAATTGACTGAGCGAGATGATCAGATAGATAAAGATTCATAACTTTAGTTTTGAAGATATCAATATTTGAGTTTATTAGAATATTATCGATACAGGTACTTGATGTAGCTGTCTGTCTAGTAGGAGATTTAATAGTAACAGTAAAATCAAAGCATCCTAATAAATCTGTCAAAAGTGACAGGTTGCTACTGCATTTAATAAAATTTACATTAAAATCACCTCCTATAACTATACGTTTTCGTTTCATTGAGAGATATTCTAATAAACCATTAAATAGTTTTAAAAACAGATTGAAATCTCCATTTGGTGGCCTATATATCACAACGATCAACAAGTCAATAGAGTCTAGAATTACTGAAGTACATTCAAGAACACCGTCTAAACAAAAGTCATCTATCAAAAAAACTGAGACATCATGAAAAAAGCTGTTATTTCTATTGATGGCTACACCACCATGTCCTAAATTTTTTCGACAATGGGAGTTAATAAGAGTGAAGTCACTTAAGGTATTTGCTCTAATTTGAGTGTCATTTTGCCAGTGCTCCGTGAGTAGAAGAAAATCACATTTATAGTCATTAAAAACATCATTTATAAGTAAAATCTTATTTCCTAGGCACTGAATGTTTTGGTGAACAATATTTACAGTTTTAATACTACCTTGTTTTATGGGTGTAAATCTATCTGAGATAGGCGAGGGTATAAAAAAACTTCACTTTGTTCACTATTTTCTGAGTTTCTTTCTTTCCCTACTGTAGCACCTGTATCATTATCAGAAGTAGCTTCTGCAGTAACTTCCGTTTGCTCTAGGACATTACCTTGTGCGAGACTGGGTAGAATAGAGGGCGATTCGTCTCTACTTGCAAGTGAACACATGTCAATTGAGCTTAAAAAAATTTTCGGCTAGAGAAAGTGGAAAGCTCGTCGATGCACATGTATCTTCAATGTCGGTGACTTCCAGAACACTCTCGCTTCGAGGGTCGGCGAGTACAGTGTCCACGGGAGTAATCTCAATTAAGTTATTGGACGAGAAGTATTTAATGTTAGTGATATATTCGTTGACCCTAGTAAGCAGCAAATGTTTTCCACTGTATGTAATAAATCCTCTATTATTGATGTGGTGGTTTTTGAGTAACTGAGCCCCGTCCATGTAAAGAACATGTCCAAATTTAAGGGCGCAGTTGAATAATTTAGAATTTTCTTTGTAGATAAGATTATTGAGGACGGGCCGATTTTTTTGCGTAGGGAGCACCAATTATGATAAGATTAGTGTTCTTCGAGGCATACATGATATCATTTATATATTTAATACTCATCGGATTACCCTTGCTAGCATTGCCAGTACCGGAGAATAATATGATGTAATCCGATTTGTTCATATTCTTTGATAACGTTTTGTGTTCAAATGTAATATCTTCAAATGTAGCGAAGGCTTTCGACTGGCAATTAATATCAAACAAGTGACTAGTCAATTTTTTTCATAATTAAAATGCAGTCATTTCCACTATGGTCTGCCAGTATAAGAATTTGTGGCTTTCTTTTTTGATTTGTTTTATTAGAGTCAGCAGGCTTCTTGTTTTGGGTTATCCTGTTATCCAGATTTTGGTGTACTTGATTAATACAATTTGTTGTGACTTCCTTGTACATATTTTCACTTCCAAGGACCCAGTTGTCAGTTTGAGCATAATTATGTGTTACTTCAATAATTACGTCAGTAGATTGTGTTTCCACACTACTAGTTAGTGGGAGAATTGTTTGTGTGCCAACATTGGCATAAGTCTTTTTTGTTTCCAATGACTTCATAATGTTGTTTTTAAGATATTGGATTAGATCATTTTTATGGTGCAAGTCTTTGTTGAGATCGTCGATTTTCTTATATAATCTAATATTTTCAGCAGTTACTGTTTCATACAAGTTTGTTTGCTCTGCTAGTCTATTACGCAAGTTGGTCAGTAAATTGTCTGGTGTTTCCTTGACCTTTCCTTTTTCATTGTCACTATCGTAAGATATACTAATATAGCTGTTATTGTTCTGAGAGGTAGATGTACCCGCAGCTTTTGATTTGCTTAATTGTTGCTTAGTTTGTGATCTTGTAATCTTTGGAATCATTTTTAATTAAGATTTAAATAATAAATATTTAAATTTCAGAAAGATGTAGAACCAGTGGTGGTCAGGGTGCTTACCTCGATTTGAAGTGTCAAAGATAAGGCTTATCTCTGTCAATCAACGTAAACAATCAGAATGTTTGAATTTTAAGTCCCAAAACATGCCAAAATCATACCACTAATAAGCACTTTTAGATAACACAACACACTTGCGAATCTTACGTATTAACGTATAATAATTTTCACGTATTTCAAACAATTTTAAAGAGCACTATAATAACAGTACTATACAGTTAGACACCTATTCCACCATATAATCTTTATTATGTAAGGCACAATACAAGTCTTTTTTGGCTTAGGTGTCTCACCCTAAATAATTTTGTTATGTTAGTATTTATAGATTTCAATTATTAGATTTACATTTTTATGGTAAAATATAATTATAATACTTATGTATATATATACATGTACTCTAATATTGAACTGAAAGACATGGGTTAATAAATCATTATTATTATTATTAGTCGTCCACGCTAAGCCAGATGTACTTCCCATTAAGCTCAGAAGAAATTTTCTGTCTAATATTTTCACACTCCGTTGATAAATATTTTTTTCTTAGTGTAGACCCCGAAGGCATGTTAACATTGCTATATTTCCCACTAATACGTGTTTTCAAAAATTGTCTAAAAAGTGGATTGTCTAGTTTCGACCACGGTATATTACATCCTATCATAAATTCCATTAAATATAAGTTAAAATTACGTTGCATGTCACTGTAAGTAAAGCCACCTACGCTCCGTTTATGATTTTCTGAGGAAATATGTCTATTAATATTTGTGTTGCATGACCACGAAATTGCTTTGTTGCATCTAGTCCAATACAATTGTCTACCATCAAATTGTATCGGCTATATAGCGAATCCAAGAATTTACTGTAGCTTCCGTCGGTTTAGTACATTGTGACATTTTAACTGCGCATTTTTAGTACCTACGTCCGAATGAATCCACGTTATGCAAGATACTATTTGATCGTGTTACATGTTTTCTCCCCTCCACGCTAGGGCCGGCTGTTGGCCTTCAGTAATGTAAATTACCAATATACTGTAATTTAAATGAATCCATTACGCATTACATTTTAATTTAATATAGTGCATTCCCTGACAAAACTAAGTGAACATGAACATTGCAAAATTAAATAAAATGCACTTAATATGTTTTTGTAATTTGGGAGAGTTTCAGTAGGTGTTTGCAATACATTATATTATATCTGTAAAAGCCATTCCTGGGAACCGATCGGTAAATCCCACTTGTGTTTGTGACTTCTTTAATTACCTGTTTATTGTGTATCCTTGTTAATTAAAAATTAACTCATTTGACAAAGAAAAATAAATAGTAATGTTTTTTCCGCCCGTCCGGTATATAATCTGTATATACCTGGAAAATAAACGGTCTTGATTTTGAGTTTGTTCACTTTATTTGTAATTTATTAAATTAAAACAAATAGTGCCTACATTCTTGCAACTTCGTCAATACGGATTATTTTCTGAACAATAAAATATATCTCTGTCAAGCGAAAATCTTATTTTATAGATATCTCTTATACTGCGTTCTTATAACAAAATTACCACTTACTAAAAATATTTCCGCTGATATTTCTTTCATCTGCTGCCACCCTAATATGTCACCATTATTACTGTTACATTCTTTCACTTTTATGACAACCCAATAGCTAGTAATATATATCAGAAATGCTATAAAGTGGTGGCAGTCTAAAGGGTTAACTGGAGATTCGGAGGACCCTCTGCAAGGCAGCAATAAGTGGTCGCCGGCGTTCCCAATATAACCTATTCGCTTGTCGCATTCCATTTTCTGACAGTCCAATATGGAGAGTTATGAGCACGGGGTCAAAAGTAGCTCAGGGCGTCGGGTTGGCGTCGAGTCGCCTTTCATGCGTAGAATCACGGCCAAACACACACCGAAATGTCTAATACATACCTGCAACGGTGTACGTGGGTTTATCAAAGAAAGTGAGTGGATTGTTTCGGACTTCTAGGCATTATTGTAATCTATGTTGGTCTTCTCTTAAACTACAACTGAAAGATGTTATTTTCGGTAGAACAGCTCAGCCTCGCCAGGGGTGAATTTTTTATGTTCATTATCAATCTTCTTCCAAGTGTTGGTTATGATACATTTTCCTTAAGTTAATTGAATAGGTAGGTAATAGGTAGGAAATGTTAACGCGGATATATATATATATATATATATATATATATATATATATATATATATATATATATATATATATATATATATATATATATATATATATATATATATATAAAACAGGAACAAAAGGATAATGGGTATTGCCCGCAAAAAAGGATGAATCAATTGCAGCCACAAATGTGCGACTGGCTTCCTATCAGTGGTTTCCTTCTGTGTTGTTGAACCTAAGTTGTACCTATCCTTACAACTTATAGCCGTCATGATTACGAGTAGTGACTCAGAAACACGTGTCGACGGATTCATCCTTTTTTGCGGGCAATACCCATTATCCTTTTGTTCCTGTTACGTCTCATCCCGCAGATACCTTCTATTCTTTGTTTATATATATATATATATATATATATATATATATATATATATATATATATATATATATATATATATATATATATATATATATATATATATATATATATATATATATATATATATATATATATATACATATATATATATATATAAACAGAGAAAGGAATTAGACGCGGGTTTAATTACATTATAGTAATAAAAAACAATGATTCAACGGGTACGCCGCATAAAGAAAATTGCACGGTGGAAAATGCAAAAATTGCAAATGGCAGAAAGATGCAAACCGTGGACACGTGTTTCTGACTAATTGGTCTTCATCAGCACGGTGTAGCTGAGTTAAAATGATGGACAAAACTCAGAAAAGACACTAAAGGAAAACCACTGACAGGGATCCAGTCGCACCTTTGTGGCTTCCACTTGGATGGCTCTGGTATAAGAGCATCGTCCAAGCATCGCACACGCGGGCAACTATAGCAACCTGCGTGGGATTCCGGACCCAGGAAAATGAATATGAACAGAGAAAGGAGTTAGACGCGGGTTTAATTACATTATAGTAAAATAAACAATGATTCAACGGGTACGCCCGCATAAAGAACATTACACGGTGGAAAATGCAAAAATTCCACACGGCAGAAAGATGCAAACCGTGGACACGTGTTTCTGACTAATTGGTCTTCATCAGCACGGTGTAGCTGAGTTAAAATGATGGACAAAACTCAAAAAGAGACACTAAAGGAAAACCACTGACAGGGAGCCAGTCGCACCTTTGTGGCTTCCACTTGGATGGCTCTGGTATGAGTATTAGCTTTGTATGTAACTAATATTCTTGTGACCCGGGCCCGACCGTTTCTTCTTTTATTATTTCGAGAGACCTGCCGATCTTTCCGTGCCCCTAAGTCCTGGGGATCGTGCTGACCCGCCATGCATTTTCATCGGCCTTACTTCGGGCTTTAACATCGTTAGTTTAACGCAACTGACAGAAAAAACCGATTTTATATGAATTATTATATAGATTCAAAAAAACATTAAAAAAAAATAATAAATATACAGGGACGTCGATAAGTTTTCTTTTAAATGGGACACTCTGTATATTCCACGGTTACTAAAAAACTGTTCAGAGATATTATAGTTAGGTGTCATATCATCATGTGCCATATTTGCATTCAAATGGTTTCTAGATATACCTACTTATACAAAATGCAGTAAATTGAATATTATAAAATATAGACCTATTTAGATAAGTTTCTTATTATACAATATGGTCCAACGTACACATCAATAATTCAGCAGTTTTCGTAATTATTCCCTTTTTGTGTTGATTTAAACATAAACCATTTGCAGATCCATACTTTTTTTATTCTTTTTTTCTCGCAAAAACTTTTAGCAGCTGAGCACACTTGAGCATATTGCTTTTGCATTCGATATTATAAAATTGGTAAGATAGTGAACATTTCTATGGATTTACAGACACTTTGGATATTACTTTTGAAAATAAACTTTCTTTGCCATGTTTCTTATTTATAACGTATGATGCATTACAAGGGAACAAAATATATGTATGTACTATGAACGCTTTTAGCGTACGTCTATGAAGACGTCGACACTCGAATGAAATTGAGTGCAGATAGATGGGTAAGGAAGAGAGCAAACGAATCGTAAGGAAAATAACCCGAAGCCGAATTTTGATTTTGATGTTATAGCTTCATTTACATTTGTATTCAATTTATCAAGTCAAGATAATCTATTTTATAAACGATCTGAAATACTTATCGACGAAATTTTTTACTTTTACTTCAATAATAAATTTAAAATGTGACAAAAAATACAAAGTACAATTATATGGGGAGAGCAGCTAAACTGATACGAATTCAAATGGTGGAATTTTGTTTCAATATGAATTATTAATCACTAATAAAATGGGAAAATACCAATCAGTGCATTTCGTTTTCAATTTAAATTTAATATCAATGTTACGTGTAGGGAAGCAAGAAGCAATTGGAAGTTTATCTCTGGAACTTTTCGGAGATGGAAATTTCCGGAACAAAATGACCTATACATTGTGGTGACACAATTATTTCCACTATTATATGCAAGAACCGATGATAGCTATGAATTTGAAAGCAGCTGACAACAAAATATGGATTTAAGTGAAAATTCAGGCACAATTATTATGTCATAGATATATAGGGTGCTTGTATCAAGGCGTATCTTGCATAGGCGTATAATATGCACAGAGTTCGAGGAATGCGGCAAAAAAGCAGTCGGAAATGACCCCCGGCCATGGTACATCCTTTTCCTTATGGCAATAAAATGAAACTGTGATTTCTAACAGTGACCTTATACATTAAGCTTTTCCACGTCAAATAGGCGTTGATGTGGAGTCGTCCATCGCCGAGAAATATAAAATGAAAGATGAACAATTTTTGCGTAAATGAAACTTTTTCACACAGATTTACAGAACAATAATCTGATTATGTACGTATTAGCAATATATTAATTTTAATAATAAGGAAAAGTAAAACCCACAATTAGTGTTTCATCTGAACGTCATATGAGTAATACTGGGTGCATTCGGGTGGGGCCAGGCGCGTCTTTATAAACAGCAGCTGAGCAAGCGAACCACCATTGGTCGGATTTGCAAGGAGCTGTGACTCTCCCGTGCCGACGAATTCGGTTTGACATGTTATTTTGTTGTGGTATAGTACATATAGGGAACAAGTGTAAAGACGGTTTTTATTTATAATTTAGGGACATTTTCTGGTTAGGATTTTTATTTACGATATAGACGATAATTTCTGTTTAGTGTAGTATCTTTGTAGACTACAGCTTATACTTTTGGCTGCCAAGCATCGAGAGAGATTGAGTTTCTTGCAACTTGTTTTCCGAATGTTCACGCTCATGCGCCTAAATGGTCGCTCGTTACACCAACCAAGGTACTTAATGTGACCGTACAATACTTGTACAGAATAAACTGATATGTTAAGTATTGAATTTATGGTATTACGGTCTCTCAAATGTTGAGAATACAACGAAAGATTTGCACGTCGTCACTATTGAAGAACTTCTTAGCGAGATGCTCCAACAACGACAGATTATGAACGTTTGCATAAGATTAGGACTAATCGTGAAGAACGGATTTTGGAAATGCTTGGATGATCAAAAAGGTAATTAAAAAAATATCTAAATTTTGCCAGATAAACATCCCAAATTTGATCGCATTAGCTGAAAGCATTCTTTTGTATATGAAGGTAAATATATGTGTTATGTTATATTTTTAAATCTTTTTTTCAAAATTGTAAAAATATACATTTAAAATGCATTGCTCTGTTTTTTCCCACTTTTATTCGCCTTTCAATTGTTTTTTTTGTTGTTGAAATTTTCGAAATCCTGGGAAAAAACCATGAGTTACGTTAAACATTTTTAATTTATTTCCAAAGACAAACCATAAAATTGGGGTAAGAACGTTATAGGAATTACCCTGTACATAATACATAAGTACACTTAACTTCTATCTTTTTGATATCCTGTGTTGTAACAATCACAATAAATTACGATGTGGGCGAGTGGGCCAGTCCTGATCTGAAAAGTACTTGATGAAGGCAATTACGTTTACTACTCTCTTGTTGTGGCTATGTGCCGAACTACAATCTTAACAGTTTGAAATTGCTCTATGACACAATAGATGGCAGCGGTAGTACTAAATCAGATGAAAATATAATTATAAATGTCAAAAATAAACTTCACCGGTAGTGTTTACGTGTTTAGTTGACATCATCTATAAGATTTAACTGGTTTTTGAAAATTTTCTGGAATAAATTAAGATAAGAGTAGTGTGCTTATTTCAGTTCGATCAATACACAAAAATATATTGCTTTGGTTAGTAGTTGCTGTTAATTAGAACCTGTAATTTTTAACTTATTTTAAAGCAATTTCTCTCTTCTAGCAGTACTTTCACTACTTAATATTAATGAGGAATAACCCAAAAACATGTCCTACTTGTTTCTAGGAAGAAAGTCAAAATCTCTTAGAATAGCCATATATGTCATTATTCTATTTATAATATTTTATTTATTGATAACGTATGACAAAGAATCACAGTACAACTTAAACAATCCTGTTGCTGCAAGACTATCGCATAAAGAAACCCCCTAAGTTGATAAGGGGGTTGGGAAATTTCGAACCAAAAGAAACAGAGGATCGAGATGGGCCTGGCGAGAAGGGACAACCTCATCATTTGCGTCAGGAACAACAGAATGATGCAGATCAATCTGAATCTGAATATGGAATGAATGTAGCATGCTCAGATGAGCTTTCCTTAGATCGTTCGATTCTTGACACTCGTTTGCCAGAATGTAAACACTGGGTTTATCCGGAAAATTTGCCGACAACAAGTGTTATTATAGTTTTCCACAATGAAGGGTGGTCTGTACTCCTGAGAACTGTGCATTCAGTTTTAAATAGATCCCCTAAGCATGTATTGAAAGAGGTTCTTTTAGTGGATGATTTTAGTGACAAAGAAAATCTTAAAACCGATTTGGAAAATTATATTCAACAATTTAATGGAAAAGTTAGGTTAATAAGGAATGTTCAGCGTGAGGGTCTAATCCGCACAAGATCCAGAGGAGCCCAGGAAGCGACCGGGGAAGTTATAGTCTTTCTTGGTGAGAAAATTTTATATTAAGTTATTAAATATGTATGTAGCATATACTAAGGTTAAAAAGTATAGTATCAAATTCTGTGATAAATCCATGATGCATTGTGGGAAAAGTTTGACATTGGTATTAGTGACAGGAATTTGACTGACAGTTGATCTATCGCAGTATCAGTTATTAATTTTCAAATCATTTGGTCACCATTAATTTTTTTTCATGGTACCTTGACCTTTTAGAGGAGAAAGTGTATGAATAAAATAGACAAGACCTCAGACCTTGAGGGGCTTTTGTAAATATTATTCGTATTTATTTTTCCAAGGTAGTTCTTTTATTATTTGGAAAATGAATATATATGTCACTCTCAGAAATATTTTTACTTATCATAGAAATATCACATTGGCTGGTCAATGTTTTATTTTTCAAATAGAATGACAGAAAATAAGCACAATTTATCATTTTGAATATCTTTTTCTACATACAAAAATTCGTCCAAGTTTAAAACCCGTGACATAATATTTGACACAAGCTTTACTGAAGGGTAGACGTAAACCTTTTTACGAATTTCAGATGCCCACTGTGAGGTAAATACAAACTGGTTGCCTCCTTTGTTAGCGCCTATCTACCGAGACAGGACAACAATGACTGTGCCCGTTATTGATGGAATTGATCACAAAACATTTGAATATCGCCCGGTATATGGTGACGATCGACATTTTAGGGGAATATTCGAGTGGGGCATGCTGTATAAGGAAAACGAGGTGCCCCAGAGAGAACTGAATAAAAGAAAGTATAACAGTGAGCCTTACAAAAGTCCAACGCATGCTGGTGGACTGTTTGCCATCAACAGAGAATATTTCTTGGAACTGGGAGCTTATGATCCAGGTTTGTTTATGTTTTTTTGTTTGCTAAGTGAATTTTGTATGTACGTATTTTCATTTTACAATTTTAATAACATTGAAATTGATACGTAATATATTTTGCGTACATTAAATCGAAGGTATTTTAAATATTAAAGGGAAAAGTACAATTTATGTATTTTGGATCAAAACTCAGTTGATTGAGTGTTGTTTAGACATTAATATGACATGTTGCTACAATGCAAAATGACATGAAAGTCATTTTCGTTATGACTGTGATGTGACCCATCATTATTAGCAATTCTAGATTATGGTGTATCTTTGCAGGTTTACTTGTTTGGGGTGGTGAAAACTTTGAGCTCAGCTTCAAAATCTGGCAGTGTGGTGGTAGTATCGAATGGGTTCCTTGTTCACGAGTTGGCCACGTCTACCGTAGTTTTATGCCTTATAATTTTGGAAAATTAGCACAAAAGAAGAAAGGACCACTTATCACCATTAATTACAAGCGGGTGATTGAAACATGGTTCGATTCAAAGTACAAGGAATATTTTTATACCCGTGAGCCGTTTGCTAGATACTTGGACATGGGTGATATCAGTGAGCAGCTAGCTTTGAAGGAGCGGTTGAAATGTAAAAGTTTCCAGTGGTTTATGGATAATGTAGCGTATGACGTTTTGGATAAATATCCTGAGTTGCCACCGAACGTGCATTTTGGTGAATTAAGGTAAGGAAAATTGCATAATTATTAGATTAGTTCCATCTACAGTGGTTTGACTTTGAGTACCAAATGTTATTGAAATGATTGTTAATCGTTTCCATGGTATTTGATGTATGATCCGACAACCCAGTGTGGTTTAACCCTTTCAAGGCGGCCAGTTTTTTTTTGTAAGTATGTCCTTAATATGGAAAAATTTTCCGTCTGTCTGTTTGTTGGCATTAGAAACTAAAATTTTGTAATAAAAATTTTTTCTTACCATTATCGTATAATAATTTCACGTAAACCACACCAACAACTGAAATTTTGTTTTAATAAGATGGAAAAACTGAATATATTTTAAAATGTCTGGTTAAATATGTGCTGGACAATGGTAAATGGTACAATGAGAGCTACTGTGCTTGAATTCCCCACGAGAGGCGCCAGTGTAGGGTAAGGTAATGGTCAAAGGGTTAATGTTTATTATGGTTTTTTAACAAGGGTTTTTAGTGATTTTTATAAAAATTTGCTGAAAAACATGTAACACAATGATGACAGAAGGGGAAAGTAGTAATTTACTTGCTCAGTAGGGAAATTATTGTACCTATCAGAGGTGCCTTATGTCATTAAACAACGAATGTGCATGATTATTACTTATGATTTTTTGTAGTAGGCTCCTTTGGTAACGCATAATCGTCATGATTAAAATATTTCTTACAAACATACAAATGTTATGAAGTAGTAAAGTTATCCCTGTTAATCGCTACCAACCATTATTTTAGGTGAGTTTTGTCTCTCGGAAACATATGTCGCCTTTTGTTTCCGAACAAAATAGAACTGCACAATACATAATTAACAAGTTTTTTTATTTACTGGTGTACGAAATAATTATAATAAAATCCTATAAACTTGTTCCGCGCCTAACAATAACTGTTGACAGCTACCTTACTCGCCGGTGGCGCCAACTGGTGAGCCTAAAAACGGTAGCTCTCATTGGATCAGTTAGTTTAACTATAAATTTTGAATCCGAAATTGTTAACTATAATTCTAATTATTGATTGTTATGTATATACATATCATGAACAGAAGAAACTCATATTTTTCTGTTTTAAAGAGTTGAAACGTGTTTGATATGCAAAATGGTCCAATTGGACTAAATAGTTTGCGAAAAGTATATTGTGTAGTTTAGGACGTGGGATAGTACAAATGAAAATCTGTGTTGTAGACAGCCACAATTTGTTCTAAAATCCAGAGAACTTGACCCAAATGCTGTTTCTTCTAGATCTGTTGCAGTTAGTAAATGTCTGGACACAATAGGACATGCCCCGCCCTCTCTAATGGCCATTCAACACTGCCACGGTTTTGGTAACAATCAGTTAATTCGCTTGAATGCCAAAGGACAATTAGGTGTTGGGGAGAGATGTATCGAAGCAGATGCCCAAGGTATAAAACTGGCTTTCTGTCGCCTAGGAACCATAGATGGCCCCTGGACTTATGACGAACACACTCACACTCTGCTGCACCGAGTCCACAAGAAGTGCATGGCGCTGCATCCACAGACATCACATTTGTCCCTTATGCCGTGTGATATTAATAATGCATATCAGCAATGGTTATTTAAAGAAATTCGCCCTAAAGTGTGAATAAGTATGTATAGGTTATTTATGTAAGTAACTGTTCTTCCAAAAACCAACGATTTTTTAAATATTACTTGTGTAATGGATTGTCTGCGTTGAACGACTTGTAGTTTTTTAAAAAAACTCGTAACCATGTGATTGATATTCATCCACATTTTTTTTTATTTACACAGGGTATGTAAAAAGTTTGGGATAAATTCAATATCTTCACTACACTACAAGAATAATGAAAAAAATTCTTGGACTGAATCATTGATTAGTGAAATTTGGATTTTTCGATAATCTGGTATACGTCTATAATACCTCAATACTTTTTGAATTGTAAAAATGTGAAAAGAAAATACATACATTGAAAATAAAATTGATGGATCAGAGATTTTTTTTCGAAATTCTCCTGTAAATTGAATATATTCGATACTTTCTTTACATACAATATAGAAGTATATATTTTGTTTGTCAGTATGATGGATATCTAAATTTTTCAAGTTTGGGTTTTTACTACAGGTAAAAATTTTTCTAATGACTACAAAGACAAAATTGTCAAAAATTCCTGAGATTGTAGCAAGGATTTTCTAATTTTATTTGCAATTTTACAACACTATAAGGTATGATTATTGCTGTAACATTACCATTTTAAATTTATGGCAATTTTATTTGGTAATAAAATGGATCATGGGAATTTTTCTATTAACTGCTCAGTTTTCGAGTAATCATGCATAAACGCAAAAAATGTATCATCCTGTACAACATTATAGAAATGGAAAAGTGTCAAAACTGTTTTTTTTTACTGGTGACTTTTCAACAGAAATAATAGAGCTTCATATTCAATATACTAGAAAATATCTTCTCTCCGTAGGCGAAATATTAAGAAAATTTAAGCATATTGTGTCATACTAACTAATTACTGGTTTTTTTAATGGAAAAACCATTTTGGATGAAAAGGTGTGACAAATGTGTACCACTGCATATAATGATTACCTACCAAACAATCGTTAAATGTTTGGCCATCTCTCCCGAGTATACACAGGTATATTTTGGGTTAATATCGGCAGCTTGACAATTTTGTTTTTGTATTTATCATACCCAACCCGTCGTTAAAATAATATAATTATTGATTATGACTTATAGGTACAACACAATTTTTTTGTAGTTTATGTGTTGTTATTTTTTTATCTATGATAAGCTTTAAGTGGTTGAGATAATTAAATTAATCAAATTAGTAAATAGAGAATGTAAATAACATTTGCAGGGTAACAAAAATCAATCAAATTTTTAAAGTTCTTGATAATTGCAACAATAAAATTGCTCATTTGTTTGAACAATAAAAGATGTTTTATATATTTTTATTAAAAAGATACACAAAACCCATTTTTTTTTTGTATTCACAAATTTTATTTTTACAAAATTATGTAAATGTGTACAGGGTGTGAGTAATTGTAGGCTCACCATTATATCTAGACAGAGGATTCGTGTATAATTGTTACTTTTGTGTATTTTAGAGAATACAAAATAACGAAAAAATAAATTAATAAAAAAATAATAAAATGATCTCCAGCAAACAAATTTTTATTCTTTACAAAAGTAGACAAAATGCAAGTTTTAACCATGTCTTCAGATAAGTGAGGTACTAATGGTGAGCCTCGAATGAAGACCCTATATAACATTGGATAAGGATAAATCCCACAAATTTATCAAACTTAATTTGAAGTGAAGGTGGGACAATTTTAATTTGTTGTTTCGGTGTTGACCAAACGTAAATCATCATACTATGCATGTGAGTGAGTGTTTTTTGTGTGTGATTTAATGTTGTAACGTTTATTAAATGCTTTCTAACTATAGTTAGAAGCAGCTTATTAATATAAAAATGTAAAGTTACTATTTATTTATTCCTCTGTGCAGATTTTCTAAAAGAAAATTAAATAATTTTATGCTGTAAATTATTTGGAATTAAAGTGGGGCTAAAATGGTTCAGACATTAATAACAACAGGTCAGATATGTACTTGACCTGAAGAATTAATTGTGCTGTTTCTCGCCTCCCATTGTCGAACTGCCCGGCATTCTGTCAGTCCTGTCTTATTACACTCATTAGACATATTACCAGCCGCTCTTTGCGTCCGAGACGCCGCCTACACAAGCAGGTCGGGTCTCCTCTAATTTCATTGGAGTTTCCAATTTTTCAAATCTGGCTACCCCACATCTCTAGACCCTCTAGCGCTCTTCCATACTTTCTGGCATTCTCACCAAGTGTCCTGCACAACTTTTATCAGTTTGCCAGTATCACAGCCTCAATTAAATTATTTTATTATCCAAATTTTCTCAATTTAAATGAGTGGCGCCCGACATTATTCAACAACACCATTTCTTCTCTCACCCATCATCTAACTACTATCAGTGCTCTATATCCCCGGCGCCATCTCGAGCTGATAGAAGTCAATCAACGTTTGGTGTTTTTCGACGACACGTGTTTCGTCACAGCGGATTTACTATTGGTTGGACTGGATTTACGTATGACAGTCTAACGCCCCACACTATACATAACAATACATAAAACATCACTCTTCCTGAAAACGCGGACTTGTCTGACGAAACGTGTATTACACCCCCTTTCCCATTGCATCAATATTTATTCCTTTCCACGTTTGTTTAAACATTGTATAATGTGATGTTACTCGATACATGTTTCTTTATTCTTGTTTCTAACAGTCTTTATGTTTCACCTATGTATGTGTTGTCACACAGAATTACATGTGGTAAAAGCAATATGTTTGTTATCTGTCAGCTGATCAGTGGCATCGAAAGTGATAAATGAACATCACCTATTGATGGTTTTCATAGAAATGAGATTGTTAGTGGATATTGGAAGAGTGTGTTGTTCTTAAATATGTAGCCCAGGTTTCCATTTAGGTTTGCCATTAGGGTTATTATTTTTTTGACGTAATGTAGTCTTTTTATTTTAATAATAATAATAATGAGTAAAATTAATATATGGATAGAATAAATCCCAGGGGACTAAAAACTTTCTTCTGTGTACTATGGTTGTCAAAAAGTGTTCAGCATCTAAGAATTTTTTAATATTGATTTCTAAAAAAAATTCGCCGTAAAAGTTAGTAATAACCAAACCTAAAGTAAAAAAAAGACATTTTTTCTTTGAAAATTAAAATTTAATAAAATTGGCGGATTTTCGTTACTAATATTTTGTTATAGATTATGTGTATATATATATACATATATATATATATATATATATATATATATATATATATATATATATATATATATATATATATATATATATATATATATATATATATATATATATATATGTTAAATTCGTTTTCCGGGTATACTCCCGCGTAGGTGATAGGCCCCGAGAGGGACCGTGGTTGTCTGAACGACGTTTCGGCAGAATCTCATCTGCCATCTTCAGGTTCTAACCGATAACTGCTTACTCATTTCAGTTCGAGTAACCAGAAGCCGCAGTAAGCAGTTATCGGTTAGAACCTGAAGATGGCAGATGAGATTCTGCCGAAACGTCGTTCAGACAACCACGGTCCCTCTCGGGGCCTATCACCTACGCGGGAGTATACCCGGAAAACGAATTTAACATTCACCACCCGCGAAAACCTGAAAAACAACATATATATATATATATATATATATATATATATATATATATATATATATATATATATATATATATATATATATATATAAAATTATAAGCATACGAAAGCTCATTAAAGTATGCAGATAGTGCAGATCCAGGCTCTATTAATGAAAATAATGTTTTGCTATAATATTTTCTTATGTTGAATTTTTTTAATTGTAATTATGAGAAATCAGTAATAAAAAAATTTCCTGTGCACATATACTTTTTATCACTATATATCGTATATTTAACATTTGAGTAACATTAACCGGTGAACGACTATGTCTATTATTTATTGTTCCGTTGTACCAAAATATTAGTGATGCCTGAATGAATGCATTTAGTTATTAAGGTGTAATTACCCACAATAATGTTCGTGCCCTTATCTTTTTTTTATGATAGTATTAAATATAGTTAATGGTATACTTGTTATGGGGTGCATGTAAATTAGATTATTTACTCGAATAACGTTTGTTTTCTTAAATCTTCTAAATGTGCCTTATACTAACAGAAATTGGTTTTGTAAATAGTTTTTTATATGTGGAATGGTTAATCGTTTACCTACCTATTAATAGTTAATGTACCTATTAAATTATTAATTTAATATATTACATAATCTTGAGTAGCTACCCAATATTGGTAAATAAATGTTTCCATTATCTAATCTGAGTTTCATTTTTTTTTTAAAGATAAATCCCATGTCATCACCAGGTAGTTAAACTTGTAAAATATTTGACAAAGCCAGATATGAGGAAGATGAGGATGGGAGTTCCTCAGGGTTCTATGTTAGGTCCTCTATTATCTACAATATAAGTAAATGGCTTGTTAATATTTACACACTTGCAGTCACAGTTCATCTCCAGAAGAGCTATCTGAAAACGTGTCAATATTGAACTGCATACCTAGTGTCGGGACACCCAGTAATTACATTAATTCCGTATAAAAAATAATTTATTCCTGATTTTCTGATTTATATCAATATGAAGGTTCAAAATACCCCTATACATTAATTAAAATTATTTGATATCAGCACTCAATGGAACTTTAGAGTAAATGACAAAAGATGAGTAGCATATTTGAAAGTATAGAGTTTTTAACACTTTACAATAAATATGTATCTATCGAGGGATAAATAATAAAATATAATAGTATATTGTCGAGACGTCATCGATCTCGCATGCGCATTTGTACATGAATTTGAAAAAATATAACTTTGTAAGACGTGATCCAATTTTCGTCTTTGGTGTCAAACATGATATCTTGGCAGCTTAACTTTGAAACTACCGTTTTATTCTGGCTCGGTAGCATTATTGGCTGGAACATGATGGTAAACGTGACTAGAAATCTATTTATCATGGCTGCGAGTTTGAATCCCGCCACTGGTACTGGTAAAGTCAGTAAAAATGGTTGTATGTCCACGTTTTCTAAGTAACCAACACTTAACCAGTAGGTTGTTTCTCCTTATTGCTAGGCCTCGCCGCCGGGAACCTCCAAAAGCGGTTATACTGACCCGTTAATCTGATAAGAGTGATAAGCATCAGTGAAGTAGTGGCCGTCAGAGCGGCGTGTATGTTATCAGCGAAATAAAAAATAACTCATGGTGTAATTGGTTTACTATGACAATTGTATGCATTTTATTTTATTTTAAAATGGGGAACGATAAGAAAAGAGGGAGAATGGTTTGCTCATGTAAAGGGTGTACAAATAAAAATTACTGTCATAATGAAAAGTTCTATTCATTTCCTCGTGATGCCAAAAGCTAAATGAAAAACTGTTATATTATTGCAAGCATAAAACATTGAGTGCAAGTGTGTTTTTTATATCATGTATAATTTTGTAAAGATATCCCTAGACTTTTCTTGTGAGTGTATATTAGCGAAATAATAAATAAATGTAAAATTAACATTTATTTCAGTAGTTACGGAAAGTTTTTTTCATATTTTCTCATGAAAAACCGGTTACATTAGGCTAGTGTATTTTAGTATTGGAGTTATTGTTTTACAAAAGCAAGAACCATTAATGAAGTAATTTTAAGAATGTAAGTTAAAAGTATAATATTTTACTTCCACACCACATCATGTGAGTAGAAGCGCTATGTATCGGCAGTTTTTCTAGATTATTGGGAATAAGTGCTTTAAGAAAAAAATACGAACATATTTTACAGTCTTAAGGGGCCTAGTCGGGAAAAAGCTTCGGATAGCTGTGTCACTCTCTAAAAAGTTTTTATACATGCGCCGCTGAATAATTTTGCTCTTGACTATATCTTCACTCGCCATTTTATTTACCAACTTCATTGAGATGCGATTCCCGATAGAGGTAACACTTCCTTGCTTCATTTGTAGTAACAAAGATACTTATTTAGAAAATTCATTTTAACCAAATAGTACGGAATAAAAGTTTGAAACTTGCTGAATGAAGATTCATTCTAGAAGACATGTATGAATTTTACCTCGAATTTTACCGATTGATATCATAATTCAGGAACTAATCACGTTCAAATTTCACTTATATTTACAGTATAAATTTTCCCTACATAAAGTGAAAATTAAAATAGATATACATGTACCCTCTAGTACACTTTCAACTACTGATCCTCCAAATTTGGTGTAATTTGACCAAACCATATGGAAGAAATAAATTTGAAATTTACCTTGCAAACACAGGTTCGTTTATCCCTCTTAAATTTATTAATAGCAATTTTAAAACTGGCAAACAAAACACAAAATTAATAATTTGGAAATATCAATAATTCAATTGTTTTTTTTATACCTAGCTATTTTATTAAGTAACCTAATTAAGAAATGCTTAGCATTGATTATTCAATTATTAATAATAAAATATTATGCCCATTGTGTATTTTATTTCATTTATTTAGATAATCTACAGATTTTTTATTTTAACCATGTAAAATTTTAAAAAATGAAATATATACACCTGGCTGCACATTACAGACCCGTGGTCTCTTTCCTAACCAATAATTATTTATTTTATTAATTAATCAACAACGCTAAATTTGCTTCGTACACCCATGGTATCCTTGTAAAATACTACGCCTGTGACGCAACTACCTGCATTCTAAATAGGTCCCAGAGTGCTCAGTGAATTTATGAAATGTATTTGAAATAATCTACTGGTTATAATGTGGCTCGGCTTTAAATTCGGGGGTTGTCTAATTTCTGTGTTGTTTATTAATTTATTTATTATTATTATTCTGTGATTTTATTTGCTCAACCTGGTAATCTAAAATTTGTAGAAAAGTGTGGCGCAATTATTTCTGAACTTCGATCATGTTTATGATCGAAGTTTCTGAAAACCTACCCACAGATATAGACTTGTATGATAGATGAACATTTTTATAAAGCTGAAGTGAAAAATATAAAAACAGGAGGAATATTTGAACATTGTTTAAACTTAAATTGTTTTTTTACTCATTTAAGTTACCTTTTTTTTGAATAACTATATTTTGCTTAAATTTATTATTGAGTTACAGAAAACCAACTCAAAATAAGTACATACATAAACGCATTTGTGCAAGGTAGATGACGTCACATATGGCTGGAGTTTTAAATGAGACGTTTAAAACTAACACTGGTAATTTTTTTAGAAAAATAAGTAAAAAATATTGGTTTCCAGTAATACATGTTCTTTATATCGTTTTTCCATTATAACCTAAAGATAAAAAGTATTGCACATGTTCATCGTGTAGATTTGGATCATTTTACATGAGCTTAATTTTTAGCAAATACACTCTAGTTCATTAAATGCATGTGAAAAGTATTTGGAATATTTACAGTGCAAGTTCCTGATGGATATTCTTTCAACTAATAAAAATGGGTAGGTAATAAATTTTCTGTAATAATTACCTAATTTGCCACATTTTCAAAAACCTAGAACCAAGTCATTTTTAACAAAATCTGCAATCTCCAATCGATATTTCACTCATTAAAATTAAAAGCATCTCTATGGAAGCTCCAAGCACATTATTTCTGATAAAATTGGTTTGAATTGTCCTTCAAAATTGAAACACAACGTCCAGCTAGGTAGCACCGAGTATTGACATCTCTACAGATACGTAACAAAATAATCGTCTGTATTAAATGTAGAAAGCTTTTTTAGAAATGCTTGTGACTAAAGAAATAAATGCTGAATGACAAGTTTTCAACCATCTGTGCACTTATAAGAAATTGCATCTGTGTTTAGATTATTCGCCGATAGATGGCACATTCAGTTGCTGACTACATTTTTTAATACCTTTCGTTTTGAACGCATCCTATTGCACAGTATACAAATATACAAATATTGCGTGTAGTGGTGTTTTAAACGTCTATCATCTGAAGCTCGCGTATACTACAACTATTTAAAATAATTGCATGCGGGAGTTGCCGGCATCAAACATCTTCTTAATTTAAAAATCACAACTACGTACTGAAAATAATAAATACAACATTTTATATACAATGAACTAACTGATAATGCTAAAAGTTAGCCTTAGATGAAATATGGATTTTTGAATAAATACAGTTTTTTGAAATTCGTTTACGGTTTGCCGTCTTTGTTAAATATACAGATATAGGTACCGCGTAGTTCAAATAATATAACTTTCTTAATCTAACCGTTTTCGATTACTTAAAATCTAAATTACGACTTAAATTAGAAAATAAGACCATTGAAACACGTATCACCGTTATTTTCTTCTTTAAGTTTGTTCTGTTTTTTTTTAACATCATGGGATGTACCCGTTCTATCACAATTTTGCTACAAATGCGGTTGCGGGAAGGAAATGCAGTGTAATCTCGTATTGTATGAAGCGAGCAGTTTCAAATACTGCAATGTATTATTATTTCTAGTATCTATTTAACTTTTATTAATTAGCATGGACGTGATTCTTTTAATAGAAGATCTACAGTACAATTCTTTGTAGAAAGTATAAATTTATTTAACATATTCTGTAAACTCCACAAATACAAATGAAACTGTGCCAAATTAAACAACATTCTTCAAAATTATTTCTCTTAAAAATGGCTGCATCAACTTAATATTGTTACGTGTTTGCTATCCACACAAACACCTATAATCGTAGATTCGTTTATTGAGAGTCCAGATAACACTTACTCACTACTTTATTTACTAATTTACAATTAACAAAAATAGATTAATTACTGTGTTAACTATAATCACACTTGAACACTTATAAGTCTCTTTCTTATTTCTTCTTTACTCGTTCACGTTCGACTTCAGACTGAGGTTCGGCCCACCGCGTGTTTTATTTATACGTCCGTTCACACGATCTAGGGCATTCCAGAACAATCCCGGCCGTTCGTGTACAATTCCAGTCTCATCTAACCAGTCTATACACAGTCCAGTGGCCTAACAATATATTGTGCCTTACTGAGTTTCGTGATAAAATAAGGTAGTCGCAAGAATTAAAATCACGACTGTTTGGAGGCATCAGACGCTACAAAATTGTCATTATTTATTACGTTTTGTTTAAAATTAATCAAGTATGCTTATGAGATTAAAATTTTTGATTTTCATTTTTACCTGCACATTCACTGCCATATTAATGATACGATTTCACCTGCCTCCACAGAATAAGCGGCTATTTAATTTTGAATTCTACAAAATATAGCTACACATGCAATGTGGAAGATTTCCCTAATGAGACGTTCTGGTGAAATATTACTAACGAAGAAAATAAGGAGCAACATACCTTAATAAGCATGGTGTTCCTCAAGGTTCAGTCCTAGGACCTACCCTTTCTTTGGTCTACGTACACGATCGTAAAGTTGGTTTTCCAGAGGAACTAACACTTATAATTTCGGAAAAGCACCTAAATAACTTTAAGGACCTCATATCAGATATATATTCCGTGCTCATGAGCGAATCCATTCGAGGAATCCACCCTAATTCTCTAACAGCTGTGATCGGCAACAATGTTAAAAACAAGGAGTTAAAAATTGTATCCGAACAATGGCGACAATTTAAAGAAGTTTGTGTTTAAATAAAAAATGAGTTTATTTATTTTACAAATTTTAGCATGTTTATTTATATTATTACCACCAATTTATTTAAAATCATTTTCAGTGATGAGGCCCATTTTCACCTCTATGGCTTCGTTAATAGGCAAAACTGCCGCATTTGGGGTTCAGAAAATCCACGAATAATTCAAGAGAAAGCAATGCATCCAAAACGTGTCACGTTTGGTGTGCATTGTGGTCTGGAGGAATCATTGGACCGTTTTTCTTCGAAGACGAGGCAACTAATGCAGTAATGGTGAATGGCGAACGTTATCGTGTTATGATTACCCAGTTTTTTGTGCCTCAATTGGAATATATTGCTCTCGACGACATGTGGTTTCAGCAGGACGATGCCACTTGTTATACCACTCGTGAAACATTGACGGTCTTGCACGAGTCTTTTTCTGGTCGTGTCATATCTCGCTTTGGTGACCAGAATTGGCCGCCACTCTCTTGCGATTTAACATCTTTGGACTTTTGGCTATGGGGTTATCTGAAATCACGCGACCACCGAAAAATTGAAGGCCAAAATTATACGCTCTACAAAGAAATACCACCGTATGTATGCAACACCGTTATTCAAAATTTCGCCAAAAGACTACGCATGTGCCAGCAAAGCCGTGGCGGCCATTTACCAGATGTGTTAGTTATTCCATACATAACTCCCAAATGTCTACATTATAACCCAATAAATATTTCAATACTTTGGCACAGAAAACCATGTTTTATTGAACCTTGAAATGTTGCGCTCTTATTGAAACACCCTTTATTATCGAATACAAACAATATTATTTTCGAATATTTATCTTTAATTTTTATAATTTTCAACATTTGTTTATTAATTATAAAGGCTAAAAACATAGGTCTATAAAAAGTCCTCATTTACCTAGTTATATATGTCATTTCATCTCTGGCCAAGTAGGTATAAAAAAAGATGCTACTAAGATACCTGTTAGCAATAAGTACATTAAGATATAACATCCAAATCATCCTCAAATAAAAAGCTATTTCTTTGGGGTACACTTACTTGAAGAGAATAATCTGAAAATAATGATTGATGATGGTGGTTAAAAGGCATTATTTCTCGAGCATATAAAATATAATTTGGCCCTTTTTATGGTCACCTAAATAACAACTTGGCCGTGGACTGTATAATTTTATAGACCATTTTTTTTGCTACAAACGAAGAATGATATTAAAACATTTTTGTAATGATAACTTTTTTAATGGAATTATACATTTTTGGTAGCCACGGACAAAGCACAGGTTGGATTTTTAGGATTGCTGTTTTCCTTTTATATTGTCATTTTTTATTTTTCATAATTACATAGTCGGCCGCTGCATAAAAATTCTATAATTGACAAAAACATATACTTACCGGCCATAAATTTCATTCTTAAAAAAATTTAGTTTATAGTTTACCCAAGTTATTACGGAGACTTTTTTCCGTTCGTTGATAATAATAAAATTATGCTAAGTTGATGCTAAAAAATCATCAAAACTATTCTAAACTGGTGTTTATTCAAAACGTGACTCAAATATTTGGCGAAGGAAACTGCCTATAAAATAATTAATTTTGGTTCGATTTTCAAAATTCTTTTTTTATTTTCGTTTTTTGGGGATCTAGGAAAAAGTAATCGAAAAATATTCCGCCGATTTGGATGCATACTGAATTTTAGAGATTTTGTAACTGGTTGTGTTCTATCGAAAGGTTGAGCTTCAAAATAAAAAAAAATTCATGATAAAGCAAACAGAAAAATTCTCATAAAATTCCTTTTATTAATGTGACCGGTTTCATGAACAAGTAATTACTTCACATCTTCAGACACAGGAATTTTTATAAATAAAAATTAATTAAATATTAATAAAAAGGAATTTTATGAGAATTTTTCTGTTTGCTTTATCATGAATAATTACTCATATGGGATTAACCTACCTACGTTAAAAAAAAATTGTAAATTCGGACGAAAATTTTATGGGCAATTACACATAATTTTTTTGATGTGCTACGCTTTAAATTAAGTGATAAAGACGATGATGAAGTGTTAAATTTTGGCTCCGGATTCCTGTTCAAGCGCTACCAAAATGAGAAAACTTCTTTTCTCTCAAATTTTATTTCTTTTTACGTTACATAAATTAGTTCTTTCTAGTTTCAAAAGTACCGTAAAGGTGATTTTTCTTACTTATCTTCCTTGAATAATAGGATTATAAAAAAGATCGTAAGTAGCCATGAAATTTTTTATTTTTATCGACTTTACCGATAATGTACGAAACCCGACCATATGCGAAATGCCTAGACATTCTACAAACTGACCAATTCATCACGCATTATGTAAAATGATTTGAACTTTGGGTAATCTGTGAATTCACTAAGGTGTTTTAGGCAATCTGCAAAATATTTAATATAACAGTCAATTTGCTGCTTAAGTATGCTGATGTCTCACATTGATTAGGTAGTTTGCGGAATGCCTCTGTGAGTTGAACGTCGCTGGTCAATGTTAGCGAGTCAGAATAGCGAGCTGGAAGAAAGGAATATTTTTAGAGAAATTATAGTATTTTATATCACAAGTGACTAAAATGGTGTTTTTTTTGCATACGAGTAAAAAAAAGCACATTTTAGTCTCGCGTTATATACAAAATTTTTTGTATCGCCATTTGAAATTAGAAAACAGTACAATTTTGTAAAAATACGGCAAATTGACAAAGTTACCTCGTTGTAATGACTAAATTCTATTGCTATTTCCATAGAAACCAATAATAAAACAACTAAATATTGAACGATTTAAACGTCACATTTCACACATTCTACTTTACAATAATTATTATTTGGAACAAAATGAGTTATAGTGAGGAAGATTTTATTCCTGGTACTCCTCCGAAAATCAGGGAGCAAGCAATTGCTGTAACTTTAGATTTATTACCAGCGAAATCTAGAAAATTGTACGAAAAAGAATATGATTTATTTATGCACTGGTGTAAGCAGACAACTGTGAGTAACATATCTGAGTCTGCTCTTTTGACTTATCTATCTGAAAAAGCAAAAACTTTAAAATGTTCAAGTCTCTGGTCCAAGTTTCCGATGCTTAAAGCAGTTCTGAATGTAAAGAATAATGTAGATGTATCCAATTATCAAAAAGTAAAAGCTTTTTTTGAAAAGACAGTCCACTGGGTATAGGGCTAAGAAATCTAAAGTGTATGACAGAGCAGAAGCATTCGAGTGCAAGCAGTGAACGAGTGCAGACGTGTATACGGAAGTATAGTGCCACTGTGATCTACCCGAAGTGATATCCGAAGTTAAGCAACGGTCGGCGCAGTCGGAGCTAACTAAAGTTAAGCAACGGTTGGCGCGGTCGAGCTTGAAATATTAGTTGCCTTTTTCAAGGCTCTAATATACTTTTTGCGAAAAGAATTCAGAAGAAGAGAAATATTAGTCGTCTTTTTCAAGACGCTAATATAAAAAGATAAAAAAAGTCTCCCTCCTGGAGACACATATTTTTGTTATATTCTGTGTGTACTAACCATAACTTCTATTTTTCAGCTTTCTTTTTCAGATAAGGCTACGCATACCCAGGAGGAGGGTATGGGAAACCATAGAGAAGTGGACGAGGACTCGCAGAGTGGTAGTTCCAGGGCTTCCACCCCATGCAACATGGATGTGGAGATTGTGGACCAGGAAATGCTGCGTCTAAGGGCTGAAAACAAGGCACTGAGGGCCCAAATAGAAGAAATGAGCCTAAGGATGGCTCAAATGCAATCAAGGATGGACAGGCAGCACGAGGAGCTCCTGAAAGCCATCCAGGGGGCTCAAGTCGGATCCACGAAGTCCGTTAATAAGAAAAGGAGGAAGGCAAACTCCGACAGTGAAGAAGAGGAGCCCAAACAGGCCAGGACCCAGGAGGCCCGGACTCCTGAAGGCACCGAGGCCCCAGAAGAGAGTTTACCATCGTGGTAAAGGCCAAACGGACGAGAGCTCTCATCTACCCGATGGTAGGGAACCAGAGCAGGCTCAGTCTGAGGAACAAGCTTCTGCTAGTCAAAGCACTCATCAGACCACAGCTGACCTACGCCTCCGTAGCATGGGGATACCAAGCGAAGACCTATCTGAAGAAGATCCAAGCCGTGGAAAACGTGGCCATCAGGACAGCGGTGGGCGCACCATGGTACGTTAGAAACGCTGACATCTTCAGGGACCTGGAGTACACACCAGTCACCGAAATCATCCGGGATAGAGCGAAGAAACTGTACACCTTAGCTGAGGAGCACAGGAACCCGCTGATCAGGGAGGCCACCTCCTATGATCCGGCCGACGCACCGAGGCACAAGAGGCCGAAGGTACAGTTACTGGATAACGGGTAAGTATAACTAATCCTTTCCTTACAGATGGACCAAACCCACTGAAAAGACATGACACGACCAACCACCCTCCCACAAACCTTGCGGGCGCCGGTCAGTAAACCGACCAGTGCCCATTGTCCCCCTGGCTCCGTGAAGGACGAAAGTGCTAAGAAAGTACTTAGGCCTTCACCTCCTAGAGCTACACAGTTCATCCTCACCTTGTCCGATGATCCAGATGACAATGTGTCAATTGCCACTTTGTGTACTGGCAGTCAATCCCAAGTCACAGAATATCCACACAGTCCCTGACAGACAGATGACTACCCCCGGGGGTGACAAGCTGGCGAAGAAAGAAGACGAAGACAGAAGAGCGCCAGAAGAGGCCCTAGCCAGCAGGGTTCATCAGCCAGGACCCAGGGAGGTTGGCCGAAATCTTCGGCACCGCTCACATTTGTGAGTGGGGCCGTTCGTAAAGTAAGTTAACCCGCCCTGCACGAGGCCGGTCCAGGTCTACAGCGATGACTAGGGTAAAAAGGCAATAGTCCTGCCTGGCCCTAGCATCCGAGACCGTCATCATGCCAAATGGATATTGGCGACAGAGCAGAAGTCGAACGTCTTTTACTAGAAGCACCAGATGAAAAGTTTTTAATGTTGAAAGTTTTATTAATAATGGGCTTGGCTGGCACTTGTCGTCGAGAGGAATTCTACAATATGGCCATTGATGACATTGTGAGAAAAGACTGCATGCTGGTTGTTAAAGTACCTGATTCGAAGACCCCCATTGAAAGGACTTTTCCGGTAATTGGTGAGATAGATATTTAGTGGAATAAATCCACTAAATATTAGCCCTAGTCATGTGAATCACAAAGGGGTTTTTCTTCAATATTGAGGAGAAAAATATACGGTACAACGAGTTGGTATTAATACATTTTCAAAAATACCAAGTGTTATAGCTAAATACCGTAACTTTTCTAAACCTGAGCAATATACGGGTCACAGCTTTAGGAAATTTTCGGCATCACTATTAACTGGTTCTGGAGCTGATTCTTACCTTAAAACGTCATGGGGGATGGAAATTCTCAACAGTTGCTGAGGGATATATAGAAGATAGCATCCAGAACAAAAAGGAAATTTCAAAACAGATATTTTCAAACAGTACTACAGAAATGACTGTGTCTGCCGATGTAGTTGTTGGTGAAAATCAGACCAACCACCATATTAATATAAATGAATCAAATATTTTTCGCACATCTGAACCTATAATTCCGGGAATAAATATAAATAATGTTAGTAACAGTACTATTCATATAAATTTTCGGTAAATTATGAATAAAATTGTTCATGAAATTTGTTAATAATTAATAAATGTTTGATGTAAGAACTTTAATTTGTTGTCTGTTGATTATTAAGTTTTATTTCACATTGTGAAATAAAATTTCTTTCACACTTTTTTCTTTATTTTTCACTTGTCAATAATGACATTGTTTTGATTCATTGAAACTGTCCAATAAATGTCATTTTAGGATATGGCGTTACAAAAAATATATTATGCAGTGATAAAAGCTATAACGATGTGTTTTTATCGTTTTAAGGCAAGGAAAACTAAGGGGAATGACATGAATTTGAATGGTTATTGTTTAAAAAATACGAGAAGGTGAATTTCCTCTTAATTTTCCTTGCCCTAAAATGACCTTTAAAATGTCATTATTAACGCCCAGACCCATGAGGCCAAATCCAACGTCAGTTCTCAAATTACCGCCATTGCGCAAATTGATTAAAATATGCCAGTCATTCTGCAAAATGTCTGAAACAACAGTTAATCCGGGGATTTCCTGTCGATTTGGAGATTCTGCAGACTGCCTAGTCATTTCGTGGAATGACTCATTTCGCACCTTGCCGGTAGCATAGACACTAAACTATCAGTATTAGTTTTAATCATCTCCAGATGATGCCAACCAGGTTGGCGAAACGCTGAAAAAGTCTAAGTGGTTAAATCCGGAGAGCGAGTCGGCCACTCCACGGGACCCCTCTTACTAATCCATTTTCCCGGAAAAATGTTCGATGAGAAAGTTAGTATTAACCCCACAAAAATGAGGCAGCCGGCGCAACGCTCCGTCTTATTGGAATATAACATTTTCAATATTATTTCCAGTCACTTAAACTATTTCTGGGAAAATTGCTTCTTGCAGCATTTTTAAATAACGCTCTTTTAAATTTTCTCTCAAAAAAATTGGACCAATAACAGTTGCCCAATATGTCAGCCCAAACATTTTGAATTTCACTACTCCAATACCGGTGATTGTGTCTATTAACATGTCCATCTAAGAAAAATGTGCTTTCATTACTAAAGCAAATGTTGCTCAGCTCAATTTGATTTTGTTGAAGTCCTTTAGTCATTAAATCACAGAAGTGCAATCTGCGATCTGGGTCGTCCTTAGAAAGTGTACCATTTTAAGTTTATAAGGGTGTAATTTTTTTAAACATTTTATGGATTATTGAACGTAGGATATCATGTTGATTAGCTAGTTCCTCTGTAGATTTTTTAGAGTGGGCTTGAAGTTCGGTAAAGATATTAATATATTTGTCGTGTGGGACTGATGGCCTTTCACGTCTTTTGATATTTCCCACACCTTATTTACCTAGTTAAAATTTTTTTTATAAGTTCTCTAAGACATTTTCGGTCAGTAAGCTTATCTGGGTACCTATCATTAACTAATCGCACAGCTTCAGAGGCATTATTTTACTATACTTTCACGGCAAGAACTCTTTCCTCTACGGTACGCATAACACCAATAAACATGTTAAGAATTAAAATTGTACAGGGCAAAATTGAAATTAAAACTTTAAACGCCTTTTTAAAACGAAACAGAGCACTATATTTACGAATTTGTAATATTCGAAAACGAATGTTTACTTCACACTCTAAATGTATAGGTCACATGCCTGTGACGTCACAGATCTCAGACTGAAAGAAAAGAAAACTCTATCTGTTTAGATTTTATAGCGATTGATTTATATTTTTCCATAAAATCTTGTGGACATACAAAATGGTCACCTCAAAATATTTACATCTTTTTGCATTGTACAATTAAAAAACGGAAATATAACAAATTTATTATAATAAATTACAGTGTAATAGTAAGAAATATTTGAAAATAAGATTTATAACTTCTTGAGAGAATTCCGTAAAATGTCAACTCTTCTCTTGAGCACAAGAAATTAACGAAATAAAACAATAAAAATTGTTTTAGATGTTAAATAACCAATATCAGTTTTCAAACTTGCAAAATACACTTAAAACAACACGTTCACTTAGCGGATCACACTGTTTGTTATCCCTCAGTCTCAAAAGCTGTGACGTCAACGCATACGACCTATACTAACTTCTCAGTGATATTTAACAGCAAGCAAATAAATGAAAAGAGCCTACTGGATTAACAAAAAATAATTTCCAATTACTACAGTAACAAAAAGTAGCCAGCTTGATTAAAAAACAGAAAATGATTTAGAATAAAATTTCATTAGTTTAAGAGTCGCTATTTTGTTCTAGATGAATATTTTTTCTGATTTTCTAGGATCAAACGCAAAATTCAAAGATGTTTCAAAATAATGAAATGTCGTTTAACCCCCCTTGCTATTTAAAAATTTTGTTCGAAATTGATCAGGAGAAATAGACAAATTTTGTATGGCCAATAAGTAGTATTGAAACTCCCCTCAATGAGAAGAGAATATGTGGCGGATTATTAAGTTACTCTAAAGGGTGGGTATATAGAGGGAATGTATAACTTTAAAGTTAACATTTCAAGATATAGTAGTAAATTCTTGAGATAAATATCGTCAACTTAATTCCTTCTCAATTTTTGTCAAACAATAAATACGTGGCTTGGAAACGAGAAAAAACAGAATTTTTCTTATCTTGATGTAATTACATATCTTTCATTTCAAGAAACTGTGATGAGTACATCCATTTAAGCAACCCTTTTACCTTTATGAAATTTGATATATTAATACATAAGAGGATTTTTAAATAAGTTTTCTCAGAAGTCGTGGTTAGAACGTACGATATTATAATCCGTAGCCGGCGATTAAGCAAATTAATCGACATGTCGAAATAATAGTCCTAGCGGGCAATAAGTACGAATTTGGGAATGTGGCGAGATCGTTGTGTAAGGCAAACCTCTGATTGATTTGTAGAGGGCCCATTAGAGGTGGCCGCCCACGGCGGAGTGGCAAAGCTGCCGCGGCCACCCCGAAGTCCGATAACCAGAGAGGAATGTGCGCTGTTCCCTTCACTTATCATCTCAGAACAAAGGCCGACCAACACACTCATCACAGCGTCATTAACAAACACAGGAAAAACAATCCCAAGTCATGGCACACCTGGGTGGCTCATCTTAACCGGGCCAAGTCGATGTGTGCCCCCTTCGCCGCTGCTGCTTGCGACCACAAAATAAAACAATTTAAATATGATTCGGGATGGAATGCAGGCCCACAGACCCGGCGTCTGCTGATGCGAGCTGCCTCTGGGTTCCTAACTAGGACCCCGTCAGACTTGGGGACGCGAGCTCACCGGCTTATGTGAATCTCGTTGATTGTTGCGGTAGCCTGATGGTCTCCTCAAGTTCATCACTTGACCTTTCCTTACAGAATCGAATTTACTTCATCGATTTAGAAGATATACATTCAGTTATGGCAATTATAGAATTAGTCGTTATCATGTTATCACATTGATAATTATGTTAACATTTGGCCGAAAGATCAATTCGTTTAATTAAATAATAGAAAAATAGTAATAACATAATAGTAAAGTAATAGGAAGGTTGTGAAATAATTTATATTTAAAAATAATAATTTTTATCTACGAAAGATTTTATAAAGCAAATTATAATCATTTCTTCTGATTATAGAAATGACGAGCAAAAAAGTCGTAACATGTAACGTTTTCTTGGTTCATTAATAAAACCTTATGGGCAGGAATAACATTATTGTTAATTTTACTAATCTATTTAATGCTATATATCAACGATGCACTCGTATATGATATACCGGGTGTAACAGGATCATGGTACACCCCCTTTTCTCCTTTAGTTTTAAAGATAATTGATTGAAATTTGCAGAAGTAACTAACTAAGGTGGCTTTGAAAACAATTAAATATTTAGCTTGTCAAACAATTGTTGGTTTACCGGTGTTTTTATTGTGTCTTTAAAAATTGTTTAAAATTCTTGCTAATTGTGTTCAAAATGCCGCAAATTTATACAAGAGATGAAAAAGAGGACATGTTAATTATTTATGGGAAATGTAAAAAAAATGTCCAGCGAGAAATTATTTTAATCGTCTTGAAAATCAATTCCGAAGTGAGCCCAACAATGATCCCGAAGAAAATTTCATTCTTGACGAAGGAACGGAAATTAATGTTTTGACTCGAGTAGAAGTTGATAAGACTGTTTCTTTAAGGCAAATTGGGTTTGAATTAGAAATCATTCACCAAACAGTAAGTCGAATTTTGCACAAATACCACTATAAATCTTTTAAATACCAATTGCATCAGCACTTGTACAAAAATGATTACGGACGTAGGATGGAACATTGCATCTGGATTTTGCAAAATAACGTGCAGCGAAACAATCATTTTTTTGGGAATGATTTTATTTTCGGACGAGTCTAGGTTTACAAATTTGAGATTATATAACCGACAAAATACAAAATAAGAAAAGAAAATCAAAATTTATTACGGGAGGGTAACTTTCAAGTACGGTTCGGTTTCAATGTTTGGCTTGGAATAATCGGTAGTAGAATCATTGGTCCAATAATATTTGGAGGACCCCTGACTGGTGCCAGATACTTGGGATTTCTGCAAAATGAAATTGATGACAGTTTAGCTGAATTACCTTTCCATTTACGACAGGGAATTTATTTCCAACAAGATGGCGCTCCTCCCCATAATTCAAGGATAGTAATTAGATAGATAGATAGATATCGTTTATTTAACCACATTATATACAGGTTTGTATATTTGTAGCAAGTCAGAGCACAAAACCTTATAGTTAAAAAAAACTAAAAATTTTTTTAAAGATCATTCAGAGTTGATATACATATATAAATACAAATATACAAAGCACAAATGCGAATACAAATTTAAACTAAATATCGGGTAGTTCTGCTCCACATCAATATAATAAATACAATGCGATTTTAAATGGGTAATCTTTTATCATCTATTTATTTATCAATTTCTTGTTTATTAGAGTGATGCCCGTAAATAATCTTTAATTGAATAAAAACAATGTTTTAATATAATACTTCTAACATTATTTTTAAATCGATTTAAATTTAGTGACTTTACTTCAGGGGGTAGTTAATTATACAAATTAAAATTTAATGAATTACTTTCAGATTTTTTCAGCCTAAAACGAGGTATCCTTAGTAAATTTGCAGATCTTGTACTATAGTTATGTAAATCAGAGTGGGTATCAAAACTACTGACGTTTTTTTGTATTTCAATTAGAGAGAAGTATATATATAAAGCTGGTAAAGGCATTATACCGAATTTTAAGAATAGTGGTTGACAGTGTTCCCTATTATTATTAATTCCACTGATTACTCTGACAGCTCTCTTTTGAAGACGAAAAATTCTTATAGCATGACTTGAATTACCCCATAAGGTTACTGCATAAGAAATACGCGAATGAAACAATGCAAAATATGCAGAAAGTAGTGTGTTGAAACACAATACCAACTTCAATTTGTGTAATAAGAAAATTACACTTGTAAGTGTTTTCCCCAAATAGTCAACATGACTATTCCAATTTAAATTGTCATCTAATATAACCCCCAACAACTTAACGCTTTCTCCCTTAGTGATGCTATGATTCGAAGATACAAGTTTCTGTGATTTATCACCGTTTAGTTTAAGTTTATTTGTAATAAACCATTTAGCAATTTTTTAAATTTAATTTAAACTATCGAGAAAATTTTAGCAGTCTCTATTTGAAGCAATTAAAGCTAAATCATCGGCAAAAAGGACACATTTATACGGCTGGAGAAAATAGTAAATATCGTTTATAAATAATATAAATAGAACTGGTCCCAACACAGATCCTTGGGGCACACCATGTTTAACATCGCTGAAATCTGAATTTAAGTTATTGATACTGACACATTGCTTCCTATTTCTAAGATAAGATGTAAAAAGAAGTAGAGGCAAACCTCTTATACCACAATACGATAATTTTTTTAGCAGCATGTCATGAGGAATACAGTCAAACGCTTTAGAGAGATCACACAAAGCGATTCCTGTTTGTTCTTCCTCTTCAAAATTTCGAATTATGTCACTCACAACTCGCTGTACAGCTTGCGTTGTAGAAAATTTGGAACGAAAGCCAAATTGGCTATGTGAAATTATTGAATTGAATTGATTACCTTCAACGGAGATTCGGATAAAACATAATTTCGACGAATGGTCCAGTGAGGTGGGCTCCAAGATCACTTGATTTAACACCCCTTGATTAATTTATCAATATCTGTTACCATTTTCCGTATTCCTCAGTGTGAATGTAAGCCCAGATATCCTACTGAAAATTGGAAGTATTCGAACTAAACATTTGAGCCAGTTCAGATATCTTAAATGTAATCAGTTAAATTGCTAGACGGAATTTGTTTTCCAAATTTGAATTAGCAAATTTACCACTAACTTCTACAGCTGCCAACTACCACATTAAAATAGTATACTTATAAGTTCACGTTTGGTTAGGAAATGAACTGAGGTTCCAGAAATGAGGATGAGGAAACTAATGCATTTTTCCAGCCTATAACGTCTTCCCTCAATTTTGTACTAGAATTTTCATCGAAAATATTATGTAGCTCTCATATTCACTAGTCAAAAATGTTTGATTGCTATTAGTAGCATCTTAAATTCAAAGCCGTTGTGGTACATGCGTCGGGCTTTATTGTTCTAATGCAGTAGAAGCTGATGTGTCCTTTGAAGATTAACAGTTCCCACTTTTTTTATTTATTTTATCAATACGTTTAGTTACATTATCGGACAATTTATTGTTCAATAAAACTTCTGATTTTTTTTTAAACATAATTTCACATTGGCATTGGAAAGTAAATGAGTTTCAATCTCATGAGTGTTTTCCATAAAATGTTGACTAAGAGAGTTTTTCGTGCTCTTTTAAGGCAAAACCTGAAGTTTGGCAAATTTAAGCAATTTAAAAAATTCATAATTTGATCATTTATTATCGGCTTTTCAAAATTTTAGTACACAATTATTGTCTTGATATTTTTTAATAAAATAATAAATAAACATTAAGAGCCAAAAATTAAAAATGGCGGTGCGTTTTTCGAGTTTTCTACCACTAGGATTTTTTTTTTGAATTATTAGCCAGAAGATTGCACTATAAGGAAGATATTTGTGAAAAAATTAGCCTGTCACGAATTTGTTGCATAATTTTACTAGCGAATTTGATTTTCTACACAAGTATAAAAACAATTTCAGCCAATTTGTACGACTTTCTGTACGACAAAAATGCAAGATTCTTTTGAACTTATACTATTCTTTATTACGGATTTGCATTGAAATTGACTTCGGTTTATGTCTTATGTATGACACGGTAAGCACAAAATAATGTCCCTCGTAAACTTCCAATTTATACAGTTTGGTTAGTATGCAACGAATTTGAATTACAAAGTGTTTATTATTGGAAATTCCATGTTTCCTCCTTAAAAAAGTGATTTCGTCATGTGGCTTATATTTCACAAGCATGAAATATGTTACTTTTATTACAAAAAATATTAACTAGTTTTGATCAAGGTCAGTAGCGTATCTAGGGTGGAAACACGAGACAAATTGAGACCACCTATAATAGCTTTGTTTTGAGATAAAATTACTGAGCTTACCATATAAAATACGTTCTTGTCAGACTTAAAACATATTGTTATAACTAAACATTATTAACTGCCTAGAATTCTCTCTCACAGCATGTTGTAATATTTTTATTATCAAACAGTTATAAAAAAACATATACACAAAAATGTTATTAAAAAAAATTGGCAGACGATGACAAAGATGGAACTCCTAGCCACTGAAATTGTCTTTTTCTTCTCTACAAATAGATTGCGTCGAATATATAGGGTGTTTTCTTAGTATGTATCAATAATTCCAGACCTGATTTCGTTATTTCAAGAGTTCATACAAACGTCTATAAAAACGCACCATTGCCGAATACGGTGTATCCTCATAAAACATTTTTTGAAATTCTATCTCTTGCTGATCCTCATTTTCCCCAGTGGTAGTATACTTTAATGAGTTTAAATGTCCCAAGAAATCTATAGGATTAATATCTGGTAATCGAGGTGGTCATTATTGTTGTCCTCTTCGACTGATCCAGCGATCAGATTATATTCAGAAATTGACTCGCAATGAAAATTCTGATTATCTGTCGATAAATCGTGCAGGTAAAAAGTAGCATCCAATGAAAAAATTACCATCAATTCTTCATACAAAATGTTTTAAAATATGTCTGACCTTTCCAGCTATACCTCTTTTTTTAGTATCCATAGTATTAAGATCTGGTAATCGAGGAGGCCATTTGATACGTATTTAAGCAGGGTTTTGAATATTTTTAGGGTATTTGTTATTTGGGCCACCTTCTATATAAGATGTTGATTTTAGGACCCGTCGGAATAAACATTTACCGGCTCTCGTTTATATTTCTTGTAGCGGCGACTTTTTAGTTATTGGGAAAAACTTATCGATACGGAGGGGATAACGTTCGATCGCCAGTTGGCTTGAGATTGGGAAAGAAGCATGTGATTAGTGTTTATTATTAAATATGTATTTATATATATATATATATATATATATATATATATATATATATATATATATATATATATATATATATATATCTATATATATGTTAAATTCGTTTTCCGGGTATACTCCCGCGTAGGTGATAGGCCCCGAGAGGGACCGAGGTTGTCTGAACGACGTTTCCGGCAGAATATCATCTGCCATCTTCAGGTTCTAACAGATAACTGCTTACTGTGGCTTCTGGTTACTCGGTTACATTTTCAGTTCGAGTAACCAGAAGCCGCAGTAAGCAGTTATCTGTTAGAACCTGGAAGATGGCAGATGAGATTCTGCCGAAACGCCGTTCAGACAGGCCACGGTCCCCTCTCGGGGCCTATCACCTACGCGGGAGTATACCCGGAAAACGAATTTAACATTCACCACCCGCGAAAACCTGAAAAACAACATATGTATATATATATATATATATATATATATATATATATATATATATATATATATATATATATATATATATATATATATATATATATATATATATATATATATATATATATATATATATATATATATATATATATATATATATATATATATATAGTTTTCAGTTCGAGTAACCAGAAGCCGCAGTAAGCAGTTATCTGTTAGAACCTGAAGATGGCAGATGAGATTCTGCCGAAACGTCGTTCAGACAACCACGGTCCCTCTCGGGGCCTATCACCTACGCGGGAGTATAACCGGAAAACGAATTTAACATATATATATATATATATATATATATATATATATATATATATATATATATATATATATATATATATATATACAAATTTTACACTATCACATATATAGGGCAAGTCATACTTGGAGTTCATATATGATTTTATGGATGACTGCCTTGATAAGTCCTATTACAGGGATAAATTCTTTTGGGAAGGAGCAAAAAAAACGTCTCTTGGGTTGCATAAGAGATAATTCGCACCAGAGGTGAGTGGGTATCTGTGTTATACTTCCTTCAAATTTACGGTGGCCTGTTGATAATAGTTTTCTCCAATTTTTTGGCGTTCTATGATAGGGTGTCATTTTGAAATCTCAACTCAACTAAGACGTGTAAGATTTGTCGTGGATGTAAATGGGGTAAGGTAATGGAGTATGGTATCTGTGGAGATTGTTTGAGAGCGTTGTTACAACCACTTGTTATCGAGTCACCCCGACTCCCGTACTAACCGCAAAGGATCAGTGATAAGTACCACATAATAATATCTAGTGTAAAGAAAAACAAACAAGACTGTATTAGGTCACATTTACTCCGGTTTGTGACATTTTCATATTTATTTTTCAACCGTAAATGGCAAACTAGTAAGAGCTTCAGTGGAAAAGAGTACCTAGTGATCTGTCACTCCATGAAATAGGTACCTGTTACTATCTAGTTTCAATACCTGTTACTCCTGCACATTTTTTGTAGATTTTTATGTAGTTTGTATATTTTTACAGGTGAATTTTGTTTGTTTTGTCTACTTTATATATTAAATCCTCCTTTTAATGACTTTACCGTTTCATTTATCTAGAGTATTGTACCAATTTTAGTGATTTTGTAGAAGCTAGTTGTGAAATTTGGAGAATCAATAGTCATGCAGGTACAAAGTAGCATCCAATGAAAAACACACACCCTTAAAAGGGAGAATCACAAAACGGTTTTTAGTATCAAAATATCATAAACAGTAAAAACCAAGTTTAGCACATCTGCTTTACTAATGAAAAGGCATCTAACGAAATTTGTTCGTCCATCTAGCTTGTTTACAAATGGGTTAAACTAACAACTCCCCTTAATATCTTTGTCTGCTAATTCCTTTTCAATAAAACAAATTCATTTAGAAACTTTTTTTATCTGCTGAAGAAATTTAATAGATTCAACCGTTTTGGAGAAAAAAATTACAGTTACCTAGGTAATCAGTCTAAAGCAATCAGCATGATAAAATTCGTGTAATACACTAGTAAGCTGGTGTTAAGTTTCAATTTGACAAGATTTCATAGTTTCTTGGTTTGTAATTAGATAATTATTCTCAGTACTGCAACATCAGTCAAATATTGGACTCAAAACAAATTATTAAATTATGCAAAATGTAGGTAACCAGGCTACTTACTTATCTGAATTTAAGAAGAAACAATAAAATACTTTCGTAGAATTACGAGGTTCACAAGGAATGTGGAGGTATGTATAAAGCAAAGGAAAAAGATGAGTTAACCTGTTATATATGACATCTCGTTCTGACAGGTGAATGAAAAGACATTGCCGACCGGAAGCCACAATAGTAAAGTCATTTCTCGTGGGGTACGAGCATGAATTTGCACTTAGCTTTATTGCAGGTAATACAAAAGCTGCACTAGATCACTGAATAAGTGCATACCAGCTAAAACCCATCCCAACAAACAGGGGCGTAGATAATATCAAAGGAACTAACAAAAAAATTAAACGAGTATGTTCTGTTTCTTGTCGACAAAAAAGATTAATAAAGCGTAATTAGTAAGTTTCTCTGCTTTTCCATTGCACATTCTCGTCAAAGATTCTTTAAAGTGCCCTTTATATTTTACTACTCGGAAATTGTGCATCGTAGATGAAGTGCTGATCGAAGTATGTAGTTAATATTTTTTTTCTGCAACCGTCTAACTGTTTTTGGTAAATTTCTTGAGTGGAAAATACATCTTTATTGGTCCAGCCCGGTAAAGTGACATAAGGGATCGGTAAAGTCTTTACCGATCTCTTTCACTTTTGGTTGGTACCTAATTAAACACTCTAGACAATAGCGTCTGACATCTGTGTTGAATTTTATGAATTTAGTTTACAAAAGATTTCAAATTAAAAAGTTTTTTGATACAAGTAAGAACAGTTTCAGAAAAAAAACATTATACGTAGTATCTCGGAAAGTGTCTTTACTGGACTCGCCGGCTAAATAACTATTTTCAATTCAATTAATCGATGCGCCGTTGAATTAATACAAGATATATTTTTTCGACCACGCGATATTATGGAGAGCGTCTAATAAGAAAAAGAATGTTATCTTAATCCAGTCTTCTCTCTTTTTTTAAGTTTATGTAGTGTTAGGCTCCTCATTTTATTTTAGTGTTTTTTTTATTGAAATTAGTGTAGTTTTATATTGCGTTTTATTAATTTAACTGTAATCTAGTGCTTGGTAAAAATCGATAGAACTAAAGTTAATTATTATTATTTTTTTTTTCGGATTATCTGATACAGGACAGTCCTCCCGTGGCCTCCCACGCCTCAACGGGAGTCGCGCCGGTGCATTAACTACAACCACTCCCCACATCCGCAGGGTTTGTGACTGTAGATACCAGAATCATGTGCCCTAAGTAGACGGAGAGAACCCAGAATGACCGCCTTCTGCATTTGGCCTGCCAGCAACTCGGCTGAGTTTTGGCAGACCGGTATGATTCTCAGTTCCGATAGCAGCGTAGGCTTTATCCCTCTTAGTACACCGATTATAAGGACAACCATTTTTACCGAGTAGCCTGGGTACAGCACTTGGAGCTCGTACCGGAGTTCGCGGTAATTGGTCCGTTTCTCCTCCTCCTTCAAGGTGACGTTTTTCTCCGCATGTGCCGAGAACTCGATGACATACATCACCTTCAGTTGATGGTCGACGAGGACTATGTCAGGCTTGTTGGTTTGAATTAGCCTGACCGCCGGGAACGAGTAGTTCCAGTAAATCCGGCATTTCTCGTTCTCGACAACGGACTCAATATCTCCGGGGACGTAAGGCAGCACTGGTGTCTGGTCTGCCCCGTACGACTGCCTTAGATGGTAGTATAGCACTCTTACCGCCGCGTTATGTCGGTGGATGTAGGCCGAAATCGCGTATATGGGGCATGCAGGTAGTATGTGCATGAGCAATTCCGGCGCCTGACGGCAGGTCCTGCAATTGATGTCAGGAACCTCTACACGCCACACGCGGCTACGATAGACCAAGGTGTTGATAACACCATCTTAGCCAGCCCTAATTAATCCCTCGGTCTCCGACTTAAGCCCGGCTGACCTTAGAAAGGCGAATGTCAGCCTGGTCGATAAACCCAGTGTTTCTATGTTCTTATAGAAGACACCATGCTGGGGTTTATCGACGTGCTGCCGAAACAGATTTTCCTGTTCAGCAGCTCTGATTCGGGCTTTCAGACGATTTAGCTGAGGTTCAGTGACTGACTCTACATCAGCACCTCGCCGGCCTCCTCGCCTGATGTCAAATGCGAGACCGAGTTCGTCTGCGGCTCTTTTTGCTGCCTTAAACAATCCTGCTCCCACTCCTACAGTTTCGTGATGTCTTACAAACCGCAAGAGAGGATCTGAGCTCCTGAGGATGTTACATGTGATACTCAATACTACTCTGCCATGTGTACACTCCAGGCTCAAGAGTCCTCGGCCCCCCCATTGACGTGGGAGGTACACACGAGGAACGGACGATCTAGGATGAATACTTCTGTGAATAGTCATCATCATGCGGGTATCTCTGTCTAATTGGCGCAGCTCATCTACCGTCCACTTTACTACTCCAAAGGAGTAGAGCAGAACCGGAACGGCAAGCATGTTAGTTGCAGACACCTTGTTCTTCCCCGAAAGTTCGGAAGACCAAATCTTTTTGGAGGCGGTGTCTGTACTTGCCGCAGAGAGAATCCTATATTTGTGTTACATTTTGGATGTGCCTTTGTTGCACACCCAGATATGTATAGGTCTCTCCGAGATTCAGATGTCTTAGGATGCTTCCGTCTGCGAGCTGCGCATCTTCAGGGAATTCCCCGCATCGTCCTCTCTTGAGGAAAGTTAATTATTATTATTATTATTATTTATTATTATTATTATTTATTATTATTATTATTATTACAATGTTGTCACTTTGGCACATTTGCCTTATATTTTTTACTAAACTTTGAATTTTCACATGGGACATAAATTTTAAATTTCCGATTATCTGTCTGTCATGTTGGTTTGTGTTTAAATCAAATTATGAAAATTAAAATCAAAGAGGGTTATCTACCCCTTTTCCACGTCTATGCGAATAACTCTTCAAAAACTCAGGAATTTTGATGTTTGCGTTTATCATTTACCTGAACTATATTTAACAACAATTTATTATGCCCTTTTAGTGACCAAGTCAAATACAAAAAATCTCTGAGGAATTTTATCTTGTCAGATATTACCAGAATAAATGAAACTATTTGTCGATTGGTCATTCATCACGCAAATTGTAAAAACACAAAAGGGAGTTTAACAGGTACTTGTAGTTGATTGTAACTGAAAATTCCTTGAAGATTTTATGACATATCTGAAAATATGTACATTTAACAATTCTCTATAAATAGGTATCGTGGACAGGAAATGATGACACCTTTAAGTGATTTTACTAGGAAGAGCCATAGTAAAATTAATAAGGGTTGCATTACTTTTCTTCCATGATAGTAGGTATGAATGGTATGGTGTGATTTACCCAGGAGGGAAGGGGTGGTGTGAAAATTTGAGAAATCGTATTAGCGATTTTTTTTACAAAAAAATGTGCGTACACCACATGATTAAGCGCCACCTGAAATCCGTCTGCACCATATTTCATAAAAAAATATTGCATATTAATAATTCTGTGGTCGAATTAAAAGTCACATTTTTCCTATGATATATTTCTTCTGATGGAATAAAAAGTGAAAAAATGTATTGAAATAATTTTATGTATACTAAATACTATTGTTAATATGATTCATTTTCAACTCTTAAGATCCAGAGCAATTCTAAGTGCAGAACCCATTCTAAAATTGAGTCCTGTATAAATGATTTATCAAACAGAATTTTTTTTATTGGAGTTATTGGAGGAGGAAAATATTTAAGACACAATGATTAGCAGAAAAGTGCAGATTAACGAAACCATAACTAAACTTAAATAGCTTAAACGTAACTGAATTTAGTAAAATTTTTATGTAGACCTGGAAATGGTACTTATTAGGGATAAACATATAAATGTCTGCCACAAAAAAATTTATTTTGTTGTAAGTAAAATCGTAAATATATCAGAGAATAATGAGGCTTTCAAGACTAGTACCACTAGTACCTGCTAACGAGTAATAGTTTTTTTTTTTTAATTATTTCATCCGTTTATTTAGTGATAAAATCATTGGAAGAAAATAACTAATTTGTACTAATATCATCCTCTTAATCTTAAGTAGTATCTTTAGCCAAGCGCTTCTCAATGCAGGATCTTTGCGGAACCTAAAATATAAATTATTTTACTTAATATCAAAAACAACAGAACTAAATTTTATTTTAACAAAGTTACTGACATTCCAAACGAGCAACATAAATCCAACATGCCATTTAATCACTCGGTTACAGACAACAATTGTTTTGTATATAAGCCTCAAATTCAAAACCAAATAAATAGAACTGAATATAATGAATAATAAAACTAATTTAAGATTTGATCATTTAAATTGTCGATCATTATTTATAGGTTTTGGCGAAATTTGTGATATAGTTAAGGAAAATTGATTTTCAGTTTTTGCAGTTACAGAAACCTGGCTATCTGAAAATATTAGTTCTGATGTAGTTGCAATACAAGATTACATATTTTTCAGAAATGATCGACTAGGGCGAGGTGGTGGTAAATTTATGTTAAAAATTCATATTGATGTAGAAAAGAATGCTGGACTTGAGTGCCTGTGGATCGAATTAAAATTTAACAAAAATAATATAGTCGTTGGTGTTGTATACCGATCTCCTCGCAGTAACTTACAGGCATATATTTGACAATATTTTACCGCAGTTGATGGTTTCATATGATAATATTGCAGTCTTAGGTGATGTTAACATTAATACACAAAGTACAGTTACTCTTATTGATCCAATTTTTGTTCAAAGCGGTTTCACAATAAATAAGACTTGTACTATATATGCGGATATCATATCCGACCATAGAGCAACATACTGTAGTATAAACATGCCGGAATTTAAACTAAAGCAAAAATTTGTCACGTTTCGAGATTTTAAACATTTTAATGAGGATGCATTTTACAAAGATTTACATGAATCAAATTGGGACAATATTTACTACGTTCCAAACATTGAAGGAAACATAAATTTACTTACTGAAAATATTATAAATATTTAATGAATACGCTCCGCTGAAAACCGTGCGAGTAAATAATCCTCCCGCGCCATGACTAACGGATAATTTAAAACATCTAATGAGACTACTGGATGGTGCCCCACCAGTTATAATCGTAATGAAACGGAAGAATACTGGATCCGATACAGAGACTTTTTTACAAAAATCCGGATGAGGTCAATGATTTTTTCAAAACTGCATGCAGCAAGAATCAAAACTGTGATGATACCATCAATATTTATAAGAATTCTAAACACTTACAAAACGTAGAATTTATGCTGCATGTAGTTGATACTGATATAATACGAAATGATATTTTTTCTCTAAAATCGAGTGCCTGATGACAAAATTTCTTTATATATGGTTAAAATGTATTCCTGTTATTTTACTTCACATCACGCATATTTTAAATTGCTGCATTGAAGTGGGTCATTTTCATGAAAATTGGAAAACAGAAATTATTAAACCTATTCCCAAAATTAATTTACCAACTTCTCTACGAGATCTTCGTCCTATCAGTCTCCTCCCAATCTTATCAAAAATTTTAGAAAAAATGGTTTACTGGCAAATATCGAGATATTTTATTACTCACAATCTATTAACTAAACATCAGTCAGGATTCCGAAAAGGATATAGTAGCACCTCTGCTTTACTAAACGTAACTGATAATTTAATTCGAGCAAGTGACAACAAACTCGGCATAGTGATAATTTCCCTAGATTATTCGAAATCATTCGATACCATTAATCATGACTTACTTTGTGCTAAGCTACAATATTATGGATCTGATGAAATAGCCATAATTTTTTTAAATTCATACCTCAAGTGAAGGTATCAGCAAGTAGTAATTTCTAAACAGTCATCTAAATTCAGCCTTATAATTACAGGTGTTCCACAAGGTTCAATTCAAGGTCCATTATTGTTCATAATTTATACCTCCGACATTTTTAATCACGTTGAATTTTCCTGTCTTCAGACATATGCTGATGATTCCCAGATATCTCACCATTTTGATTTGAATCAAACACATAAATCTATTGACATGATCAATACTGATTTAAGATCTATAAGTACATATTCACATTGTCAAAATTTAAAACTAAATCCGGAAAAAAGTGGAGCTATATTGTATTGTCCTAAAAACAAACGTCAAGGAATCAAAAATCAATTATGTTTACGGGTAAATAATGTACCACTTGCTTTTTCGAATACATCGAAAAACTTGGAGCTTATATTTGATGAAAATCTTCATTTTTCATGTCATGTCAGTAAGATATAACAAAAATCCTACATGCGTCTGAAATTATTATTCTCAAACAGACATATAATAAACCAATGTTTAAGAAAGAAGCTCTGTGAAAGTCTTGTATTGCCAATTTCTAGTTACTGTAATGTTGTGTACTATCCGTGTTTGGACGCAATAAATAAAAAGAGAATACAAAAAATTCAAAACAACTGTTGTCGATTTATTTACAACTTAAGAAAATTTGGTCATATCTCGTCCCACTTTAAACGGCTTCAGTGTTTAAATATGTCAAATACAGCAGATTACCTCCTTTTTAGTTTTAGTTCATAAACTCCTGCTTACCTCTACCCCTAACTACTTAAAAGAAAAACATGTTTCGAAATGACATTCACAAAGTAAATATTAGATATCAAAATACCCTTACCAGGCCTCAGCATTCTTTTCAGGAGCATTTACTTTCAATTCAATTAAACAGTACAACTCTTTAAATGATAATTACAAATCTTTATCCATTCATAGATTTCGCAAAACAGTAAAATTAAAAATGTTAAATAAAAATAATATTCTATAGCCTTTAGTATATTACACACATTATATTGTGTATTTCTACTATAGTCAACTCTTCTTTTCTCCCAATCATCAATGCATACTATGTTTTTATGCCGTAATATATGTATAGTTTGTCTATTTTCTCTATTTTGTTAGTCTTAGTTAAACTATTTTTAGGTTAGATTCAGGTTAAGTTTAGTACTTAAGTCTATTTTCGCAGTGGTTAAGTGTAAGAGTAGCTGATCTTGCTAAACTTCGCCACTTGCTTTACCAACTGAATATTGTATATTCTTGTGCAAACTTTGTCATCTTTGCAGAAATAAAGACGTCTTATTATTATCATTATTATTATTATTCCTATATTTTACGACAATTAATTATTTTAACTTACAAAATTAACGATGCGAGCAATTTTCTTAGTGCTTCCTACAAAGTAAACACTCTATCACTATTCATACTATTTTTACCTCTGTTTTAATATCCAAGCTTTCAAATGCACCCAACTATCTGGTATTTGGTACATCTTAGTTGTACTATTTTGTATAGAGTACAATGGTGAGAGTCCTTAGGGATATATTATCTTAAAGTACTGGTACATTTTCTATAAATGTCAAGTTCTAACTTATTTTCACTATTTCTAAATTACTAATACATCTAAAAATGGTAGTTGTCCACAGTTTTCAATTTCATAAGATGTGAATTTAACTGACGCGAAACGACTGTTCAATTTAGAAACAAAATTGTTAATATCAGTAACTTTTGGATCAAACACTGCAAAAATATCATTCACATACCTAAACCAAACCCTAGATTTTTTCTTTTGCTTCTGTTTCAAATCTGTTCATGAAGAGACTGGCTATGAATGATGGCAAAGGGTTACACATTGTGTATTTAGTGAGTTGAATATATTCTTAAAATTGTTTGATTCGAGTAAATCCTCAAAGTAGTCCAAGGTCTGTGATATCGGAAGAATTGAAAACAATGAGCACACGTCAAACTACATGTAGGAAAGGTGGGCAACAAGCGGCCATTAATATGCCGCAGACTAGTATCATGGAGCGGAACAAGTTGCTGGATGACATAGAGAATCACAGCACTCTGGGAATGCCCTTGGATACTATGCCTACCATGACCAACCACGAGCTGACCTTCAACGTCCTTTCTCCGGAAAGAGATGAGTGGGATCGGAATAAAGTCGAGCTACTGAGAGCAGACAGTTGCTGGTTTACAGACGGCTCCAAAACACCCGAGGGGACATGAGCCGGAGTATATAGCTACTCTCAATACTCTCCAGTATTGGCAAGCGTTACCAGGATTACTTCATTCGAAGGCGTTTATAAAATACCCTTTGAAATCAAGAGCTAAGAAACTTTTAGAGTTAAACAGGGTAAACCTGAAAACTCTAACAGGCCTATATACTGGGCACTGCCGACTAAACTACCATCTGCATAAACTCGGCCTAGCGGAAACGCCGAGTGCCGTCTATGCCTGGAAGATGATAAGAAGGCAGACCACATCCTATGTACCTATCCCGCTGTGGAGAGGATCCGATTCTTACATTCTCACCCAATAAAGTTATTAATTTCGTTAAGAGACTGAACTTATTGGGTGAAATATAAATAGGTGTGAGCCACAATAGGCCTGGTGAAGGCCGCAGTGGAGGGTCCACAGGGACCCACTCACAAGAAACTTACTTACCTATATGTAGGAGAAGTGTTTTTGATATCAGCTACGCCTCGATCAAAAATCTCACTCCCAATGTGGAAAAAATTTACTTTTCCTTGTTGCACTAGGTATTACCTAATCTACGCAAGTTAATGTTAATTCTGCAGTTGCAAATATTATTTTCAAGTAATATTATGTATGCATTTATCAAATCATTTACATTTCACTTTGAAGAGTTAGATTCCGTCAGCCAGTGTTCTACTTTCTGTGGGGCAATCCCCGTACAAAATGTTCTCGTCAAGCAGTCGGTCAGGTCTATTATCACCCAGTATGAAGCATTCGAAGTCGGATGGTAGTTTTTTACCACCCGTGACATTGTTTATTACGATGCTTTAAATGTGCTTGATAAAATTTTATTCGATAATAAAATTTGTCGTTTTATTACAATTGTTTTAGTAGCCATAACGTTTATTATACATGGAGAAATATGTGATGTTTTAAAAACGTATAAAGACTTTATCTTATACTTATTTTATTTAATGAATTAGACTTAAATATTCTGTGTTTTATAATTGGTTTTGGATGGACGACATTTTAGTACTTTGTAGCGTCGGTAATTAGTGAAGTAACAAACATTAATTAAGGTCCAAGATGAACAAAAAAATAGTTTAATAACTCGACTGTTACTTAACGAAAATACGTGTTAACAATGAACGAAACAATTTGTATTGCGATTGTCATAAGTTGTGGAATTGTAAGAAGGAAAATTTATAAAAGTTTTCGATTTTTTATTTCTGAATTTAAGAATGTACCGGGTGATACAAATAAGCCTTGCACCCCTATTTTCTCGTTTCAGAAAAACAACTGAACATCAAATAAAAAAGATGGAGGCCTAAGTTATATTTTTTTTAATGGAAGTATCCAAATATTTTTCCATATTTAAATAGGGCGTCTTATTCTAATTTCAAATATATATATTTATGTATAGTATCTTCAGTAAATATTCCGATAATCGATTATTTCCCAAAAGAAAATACGTTGCTTAACAGATATCAAGAAATATTTTCTAGGTGGCCGTGATAACAAAACAACAATTAATATTTTGACAGTTTTGCTCATTTAATAATTCAACAGTTTGCCAACAACTGTTACTTTTGAACATTGCTTTGTTGGCTAAAAATAAACAATATGAATAATCATTATACTTTAGGAGAAAAATACGATATGGTAAACTTATATTTTAAAAATAATAAAAACGCTTGTGCTGCCCAGCGAGAATATGGACAAATATATCCGAATAGGAAATTGCCTGACAGGAAAACTATTAAGTTGGCAGATAATTTATTAAAACATACAGAAGCAATTCAAAATAAAAAGAAACGAGGAATAATCAACGAAGATAGAGAATTCAGTATTTTACGAATCCAAGAAATTCAATAAGAGACGCAATGAGGTATTTGAATTTTTCTTATGGAACCATACAGAGAATTTAAAAAAAAAACATAAACTTAAGGATTATAGTATATTGCCTGTTCAAAAATTATTCCCTCAAGATAATGGAAAGCGGCAACAATTTTGTAGAAATATGATCAACAGGTATGACATTGAGAATAATATATTTAATAAAATATGTTGGACCGATGAGGCATCATTCAACACATCTGGTATCTTCAACAGAAGAAATTCACATTTTTTGTCCTCATATTTCTGAAGAGATTCAATTCCAAGGAAGGAAATTCATAAAAGTTTGGTGTGGAATAATAAATAAAAAAAATATAGGGCCTGTTTTTCACGAAGGCTCTCTTAGAGGACCATTGTATTTAGATATGTTAAGAAATGATGTAAATAATTTATTAGAAGAAATTCAATTGCAATTCGATGTTACTTGGCAGCAGGCCGGGGCACCCCCACATAATATTAATGATGTTACAAATTACTTAAACACAACATATCAAGAATGGATAGGAAAACGAGGAACTATTGCTTGGCCACCTCGTAGTCCGGACCTAACTCCATTAGACACGTTTCTTTGGGGCCATTTGAAAAATATTGTTTATAAAGAAAGAAGCAACAACTTAAAATAAATAAAGGAAAAAATTAGAACAGAAATACGAATTTTGAATAATAACAACGCTATTATGGTAAATGTAATGGGAAACTTAAGAAAACGATACATTCTGTGTATAGAACACAATGGAGGCACATAGAGAATTTTTTGTGATATTTTATTATTAACTAGCAATAAATTATTGTTAATTTACTAATCTACCACTTCAATAGTGTTCTTTAGTTATTTTCTATATTTGTAGTTTTTTTAGCTGGCTGGGCAGCATAAGCGTTTTTTATTTATTTATTTTTTTTCAATATAATAATTTAACTAATAATTGAGCATAGTTTCATGAGGATAATAAAAAAGAAATTAAATATAGGTAAATTAGGCAAAAAGTTAATAGTTATAATAGTCAAACTGTCAAACTAACACTTTTGTTTTACTATCACAGCCACCTAGATAGTATTTCTTGATATCTGTTAAGTAACGTATTTTATATTGAAAAAAATCGATTATCGGAATATTTATTGAAGATACTATATAAAAGGTATATATATTTGAAATCAGAATAAGACGTCCTATTCAAATATGGAAAAATATTTGGGTACTTCTATTTAAAAAAAAGTAACTTAGGTCTCCATCTTTTTTATTTGATGTTCAGTTGTTTTTCTGTTAATGTGTCTAGATTCCTTTTTAAAAACCCTACAAAAAGCATTTTTCATTTTTTTCGTATCTTTCCAAATAACTGAGAAAATGGGGGTGGGAGGCTTATTTGGATCACCCGGTACTTGGTTTCTTGATATACTATAAAAGGTCTGATATTTACACTACAGTACAATTAGCTTTTCTCTATATAAAGAAAACCTTGACAAATATTAAATATAATAAAATAAATTGCAGTTAACGATGCCAATAGCCCTACAATGATTGATTATATTCATACTACAAAAACGATCTCCCTATTTAATCCAAATATTATAATAAATTAGTAAAATTACACTGGTGTCCGGTTACTCATACAAATATTGTGGAAACATGATCTCGGCATTACCTATAATACAATTGACGCTGTTGGTAAATTAATTAAAAATAACACCGAGACAAAGAAACATAAATTTGGAGTTCATAATAAGATAACTGGTATTACTTGGTTTAAAGTTTATATAGGACAGACAGGAATGAATTTAAAAAATAGAATCACACAACAAAAATAATTATCGCAAGGATCTGTTCTTCGTCCGTTATTTTTTGTTATATTTGTTAATGATCTTTCAGATGATAAAGTGAAACATTTAATATACGCTTTTCTGTAGGATCGACAGCATAGAGAATTGTATTCACTTATTCAAGAGAATGTATAAAAAAATTAGTAATTGGGTACTAAGTACATACTTCTACTAAACTCCCAAAAATAAAATATTATGTCTTACACTCGTAAATCATCTTCAATTTCATATGAATATAACATTAATAATGATATGCTAGATAAGCCTGGCACCCTTCGTGACTTAGAGGCTATCTTTGATAAATCACTTATTTAAGAAATCAATTTCCAAAAAAGCTTCCGCCAAATTTCATCCCAATTTCTTCTTTCCATTCCTAAAATGTCGAGAAAAATTTTGTTTTAACTTTAACACCGAGATTAACATCCTACGTTTCGAGAAAGAAGAGATTTAGCACATATGTTAATTTCTTTTTACTTAAAATGACCTTAAAATCTTTTTTATTTGTTGGTAAAGTTGATTCACTTTCCACTGTCCTAACTAAAAATTGATTTTCCCGTTGTTGTTAATTTCAAACTGTTTTTTAAGTTATGCCGGTAATGACATTATACTTAACCTTAAAAATTATTGCCAACTTAACAATGTGAAAATCAATTTCCAGTTAGGACAATAACAGTGATTCAACTTTATTGTTTCAATTTTTGGACGGTTGCGACGCTTCCGTTTTCTGTGAAAGCAGGAAAATGTTTTGAAATTAGAAATTCAAAGAACAATTGCCTGCCGCATAAAAGCATTGACTACATTCCTAACTGATCACGTGTTACGTTTTTAATTTTAAGGACTGTTAAATGTTTTTGCGGTACATTGTAAAATTGCTTTTATCTGCTGTAGGTTTTCAAAAGTCTATTACTTGTCATCTCGTAAGAATTCGAAAGGTTGCTGACGTCATTTTGAAGAATCTCTTAATTCCTTGTAAAGATCGATCTTGCTTAACAATTTAAGGAATTTTTGGAACTGACAAATGTACTAAAATGCCTACCACAATATAATACCGATGGCAATTACTAGATAAGTAGTTACTGAGTATTTTTACACTCGATTAGTTGTGTCTTCTCGATTTAATGACACTAATTACTTATAGAATACCTGCAACTGATATTGATCTGAAATTTCCTTCCTTCTTAATTTGAATATTTATTTCGAAACCAGAAGTTTTTGGAAAAGTAAATTTAAATTTCTAATAAAAAATAGGATACATTTAATAAAAAATTGATCGCAATGTTCGCAACTAAAAAATGTCCATCTTCAGTTTTCAGGAAAAGCATCTCAATCACTACCGATTGTCAATATACCGGGTCTAACAGGTTCATGGTACACCCCCCGTTTCTCCTTTAGTTTTGAAGATAATTGATTGAAATTTGGGATATCCTATATACATAACAAGCGGCACATTTTGACATACAAGTGATTTTTTTTCATTTCCGATCTCGCCCGAAGTGACACTAACTTTCGATTTTTAAATGGAACACTCTGTATATTATTGCATTTTTTGAATTCTACATAATTTTCTGAATAAAACGATACCAAATAAGTGACATTTCAAACGTCAATATTTTTTATAATATAATTTTTAGTTTTCCATTTAAGTGTGCCATGATGGTTCCGATTTGTTCTAAATGATCAGTGTAATACTAGAAAAATCGAAATTCCGTCATAAATACTAAATTACTTGATTTATGAGTAAATAAAGTTCATCAAAATGATTTTTGGGGAAAAACCCAATTTTTTCAAACGGAACCATATTGGTACCATTTATTAGTACTATTAATAAGGAATTTGTTCATATATCGTATTAAAATGTGCGATAAATACAAACAAAATTACAGCTAATGTAGTGGAATATTATATACACAACAGTGACATAAATATAAAGTCGCATACAAATGTTGCATACATAAACTCGTTTTTTTTTAATTCATAGGTGTGTTGCAGATTTTATATGTTTTCACCAGTTAGAAGTGTCTGTTGATACCAGCGTTACATTGTATGTCCGATAAGAGATCGATGTGCCTTTACACTTTAGACCTTGATATTTGTGTATAACTGCAGACTGGAATACGGCAAAAATTTCAATTATATCTGCTGCATACGCATTATACATACACTGTTGGACTCGATTCACGCAAAACCTGCGTTTAATGCTATAAAAAGTAAAATAATTACGGTTTAAATATGCGGGAGAAAGTCGACTGTATGTTACCTATTTACTACTAAGGGCGCCGAACCATCACTGTCTGCTATATTACACACATTTTTTGCATGAAATCGAGTCCAGTAGTGTATAATATTTAGCGATGGGACTCGAGTGTGAAAATACTCGAGTGACTCGAGTTAAAATCCGATTCGAGTGACTCGAGTCATATGGCTGTTCAATTCGAGTAAAGTTGTTACTCGAGTCGAGTTATTGCCACTCGAATCAAGTTTTAACTCGAGTCGAATTGCAATTCGAGTAAAGTTGTTACTCGAGTCGATTTACTGATATTCGAATCAGTGAGTTACTATGATTCAAGTTTTAAATCGAGTCGAGTTGCAATTCGAGTAAAGTTGTTACTCGAGTCGAGTTATTGCTACTCGAATCAGTGAGTTAATATGATTTAAGTTTTAAATCGAGTTGAGTTTGACTAGAGTCTAGAGTCAGGGCAGAGTCGAAATCAAACTCGAGGCGAACTATAGAGTAAGTAGTTGGAGATGTTTCAGTGGTTTGCTAAACTGTAAGTTTTTAAAGTGTATTTAGGTTTTTTCTTTTGGTAATCTTCAGCATTTAAAACGCTACCATCTAATTCCAACATAAGTTTGAAAAATCGAAAGGATAAACATAAATCATAATAATTTAAATACAAAATAATAAATGGACCCAGGTCAAATACTATTTTTCCGGCAAATCAACACAATTCGAATACAAAATTAAATATTTAATTAACATTGTATATAAAACGACATTTAAAGAAAACCAACAAAATTTTTTTTTATATTTAATTAACATTAAATTAAACTCTTGTTTAGCACAAAATATTAAATAAATACAGTATTTAATATTTAATACACACCGATTACGGTTTTTTATTTATTTCGAACTAATTGAATCGAAAAACATCTTTATGAACATGAATGTGCCAGTTTGATTGCTGCAGTCGTGTGAGTCTTGATTTTAAAGAATTCTAAGTTCTAATTCTAATTTTCTAATACGTAGCAATAACGTCGTATGTAACAATTATAGGTTTGTACGTAGAGGCGATTTGTGATAGTTTTCTGACTATAGAGATGCGAGTATTACGAGAGCTCTGCAATAACAAACGTTCTGATTGAACAAGCGTATCTCTACAACAATGTGCGCATGCTTCTGATAGTTTCAAACGGTTGGAAACTGCTCTACGAACAAACCTTTTAATTAATAATTATACAATCTGACCTACAAACATGAAACAACAAACCTGGAGGGGAATTTCCGATCCCGATGACCCGATGATATAGTAATTGATTAGTGATTTCATTCATGGTTATATGTTTTCATCTTTATTACTTTTACAAGATTAGTGCCTTCAGTGCCTTCATGTAAATAATCTTTCATATTTATATTATATAAACAAATCACACTGGCACTAAAGAATATTTAAAAATATTAATAAAACCATAAACAATTAAAGTAAAGAAACTTGACTCGAGTCAAAAAGCGACTCGAGTCTAAAAGCGACTCGAATCAAAAAGCGACTCGATTCAAAAATCGACTCGATTCAAAAATCTACTCGAATCAAAAAGCGACTCGAGTCAAAAGTCGAGTCGATTTTTTGAGTTTTACTCGACCTAACTTTTGACTCGAGTTTTATAACAATGAAACCGAGTTTCAACTCGACTCGAGTTTCAACTCGAGTAAATTCGGAAACCTACCGAGTTATTCGAGTGAAAAAAAGTCACTCGAGTCCCATCACTAATAATATTTCCTATGTACATACGCCTATGACCGGCGTTATATCTGCGATGCTCTTAATAATTCAATACACATAATGTTTTTAAGTTGTTTATTCTACAAACACCGTTAAAGAACACTTTTCAAAAGCCGCACTTGCAAGCCTCCAGACACTACCTATTTTTTATATAAACATTATTTATAATTACTTTTTTATTGCATTTGACGTTTTTTTTTTAACATTTTTGGCAATAACCCGCAACCCATTCTCTCTTGTTTAATAACATTAATAAATATTTTATATACCGTGGATTAATATCCAAAAAAGTGTGAAAATGCTAATGTTCTTTGTCTTCTTGGTGTTTTATGGAGAGTGATAGCGTTATTTTATTTATTTATTTACATAAACAGACTTCACCTTTCAAAGCTCTGGTTGATGTCAGAAAAAAGTCGCAACATATTTATTAATAATTTAATTTTTCTTTTTTTTTTTTAGTGCTTTTGCTATTTTTTATAACTTTATTATTTACTATAAAAATGTATTTTAATTATGAAATTAAACTTGCCACTATCTAAATTTCTTAAACGGAATTTGTTTATTTTCTTGCTTAAGATAGAAACATTATCAGCCTCAATTATATCTCTCCCACAAAGTCATTTCCTTAACAATTCTAATAAAAAAATTATCTCGCTCTGCCGAGATATTTAGAGCATGCTGACATTTCAGAGATTGTATTCCAACCCATCTAAGGACCAATTTGAGTGGTGGTAAGCGATAAAAGTTGTGTGAATTATTAGGAATCCTTCCTTGTCCTTACTAATTTGTCTTGCTTGTCTTTTGAACAGTTGCGCTCTCGATTGTTTCTATGTGTTTATCAGTAGAAGTATTAGTGGGCTTTGAAAAGGTTGGGATATTCTAGATGGGACCACTGATAGGACCGTAAGAATTCCATTTTTTGGTTCTTCGGTAATACAAAAATCGTGTTAGAGAACACACAGAGCAACATCTCAACTACCGCTTTTGGGTATACAAATAAAAGTGTACGAGGACGGGGTAATTAATAATGTAACGGGAAGGGACCACCGGTGATCTTTTTCGTGCAAAACATAAGATTTGAGGATTTTCCGCACAATTAATGAGAATATTGACAGTATTATTTAGAAGACAAAACACACTATTATCTAGAAAGCGCGGCATTTGAATTTATATATACAAATTATGTATACAGATGTGTAATGCAAAAGAGAATAATTACATAAAAATTAGTTACACCTATACCTCTTGGTAAGTTCCAATGCTGACGCTTTTTTTTGTAACTTGTCTTTTTCGAACAACATGCGAAAGAATTTCAAGGAAAAAAGTGGTTTATATAATTCAGACGAAAGATAGTGTACCTTTGAGAAAAATTATGTATTTTTGTTATGCGAGTACCCAATTATCTTTTTTAAATTCAATTAACAACTAAATTTATGTCATGGAATCCACGGATTTTGAGAAACTAATAGTTACGGCAAGAAATAAGAGTACTTGCCCTACACATTTAGTTTTTATTCGAAACTATAGTTCTAGGTGTACTCTCAACTGACATACATTCATAATGAAACAAATGTGTTGGCAAACGTCACATCCTCATAGGAAAAAAATCGATTTATAGCCAGAAAAACTGACATAATCTTGTTAAGTAAATAAATTTTAATATTTAATAGCGTATCTTGAAATATTTCATTAAATTTTTAAATAATTAATTATCAGCGTCATTCGATACTGTCAATAATAATTCATGATATATAGTTTAATAATTTCTTATTGACATTGACATTTTTGTAACTAAATTAGACATTTCAAATATTAAACTGTTAAATTTATCCTCACCCCATTTTATGAGGTCAAATGTGTAAAAAAATTTCAGTTTACATCAGCTTTATTTAAGTACTTGGCAAATTTATTTTATTGGCTTGATATAGTAGACATAATTTATAATCTTTCATCAAGAATATATTTTTTTGTAAAGGCAAATACAAAAAAGGTTGGGTCCCGTAGATCTCCTTTTAGCTGGCCAATTTTTCTCATCACCGAATTTATCATTGTGTTTGGCCTTTAGAACATAATTTGAAAATTTTATCTCAAAAACTGTGTCTGCTATCGCGATACTACAGGCATGCAGACAGATTTTTTTCATAAAGTTATATTTTTTCATTATAATTCGTCGAGATTCGTCCAGAAATGCAATAAAAAGTTTTATTTTTGCCAAATTTGGAAAGTCTCCCATTAGTATTTTTTGAGTTATCGCGGATACACACATAAACACACACACATCCACACACACGCACCTACAGACATCATTCGGAAAATATTCAGAATGGATTCAGGAGGGTTCAAAATGTATATATCAATCAAAATCTCGAGGTTGAGAAAAATCACGATTACTATACTTCCTTATATTAGGTATAAGAAAGTAAAAAATATAATTTTTAACAAATGTAACGTCATATCTGTAGAAATATCTGAGATGTTTCTTCCTTTCTTTTTAGTTTGAAAGTAACTAAATGAGAGCAACTTGCTGTATTATTTTAATTTCGCATATTTTTTTTCTTATATAAATCACGAATGTACAGAGTGATTCACCATTAAATATCCCCTCTGTATTTCTGGATCGGCTATTTCTAGATCGATATGAAAAAAATAATGACCTAAAGATCAACTGAATTAAAAGCTGATACTTGATTTTTCTTAAACTCAATACCCTCTATATCCCTCGAGAATCACATACCTCGTTCTTTCTGATTTCAACGATGTAGGATATCATAATATGCCAATTTTCCATAGTTTTGCTAATATTTACAGGAATATCTATAATTAATAAATTACAAACTGAGAGCAAAAGGCTAAGTAGGCATTGAAAACAATGAAACACTATTCAAGTGTCAGTCTGAACTGTGACAATTTTTGTTATAGTTATTAACGAAACAAGTTTGATTATGATATTTCTAAGGAAACAAGTGTGATTGCCAGATCGAGGAGATGATTCGAATTTTGCGGCAATCAAACAAGATTCGTAAAGCCATAATCAAATGTGTATTGTTCAATATTTTATCTTCATTGGTGAAAATAATAATTTTCAGTTTTATTATTATGTGCAAGACAAATTAAGATTACAAATGTCAGAAAATTTGAGGTAAAATTAAAAAGAGGTCAAATTATTTTCAGCATTAAAAAAGTGATTTATATACGTATTGATATAGTAATTTATATAAATAATAAATTTTGTTGTTTTTATTGTTGTTCAAATAAATTCTAGGTACTTTAATTTAGGTCATTATTTGTTTAAAAAAAAACAGTGCGGTAGGTATTCATAGCAGGACTAGTGTGAACAATGAGATAATAAATATCTTAATAAAACTGAAATTAATCTGTTTAATAGCCAATAACAACACCGACGTAGATATATAATGTATTGTACAACGAGCATCGAAAGGTACTTATTACCCATGGGTATGTAATTTACAGCACGAGCCTTGGAGAGTGCGGTAATTTTCATACGAGTGGGAAATGGTCAATCCGTGCGGGTTTTACACTATGCTTTTCCTACGACTTTACCTATTATAAATGCAAAAATGAATTGAAAGTTTTGTTTTATTTATTAACAATATTAAATGTAATATTAGTACAATTATTAAATATCATTCTTGAAGAATTTGTGAACTTCTTTCTACAGATATATTTGTCGAGTTTTCAGCTGAGTCAAGGATTTTATTCGCTACATCGTTTTTATTTTTTAATGATTCGTCTATGTATCTTTCGGCGACTGCTATAGATTTCCACTCAGCATTTACTTCAAAATGTTATATCTACACCATTGTCCACAAAAACTGTTGCAAAATATCTACGGAAACAGTGGTCTGTATATAATTCCAGATTTGAAAGTTTTAAATAGGCTGCAATCTGTTTTCCAGTATATCCAACTCTGTTTATACCATCTCTCTGAACGGTGCATTTCTCTTTCAGGTAGTTAAGAAAAAATAGTATTCATTAGTTTCATTATATAGCTCTGTGGTCTAGTGGTAACATACTTGCCTCGGGGTCCTGGGTTCGATTCCCGTTCGAGGAACTGGGATTTTTTTCGGAAAGAGAAATTAATCCCAGTATACTCGGATATTGGATGTGTATCCGTTGTTTCTTAATGTATAACCCTCTCCCACAAAAAGTCATTTCAGACCTTCAGGGATAAAGGGGGTTGTAATTACATGTGGTGTTATTATTATTATTAGTATTTTGTGGGCAAAGATGCATATCATTCATTCATATGAAATAATCAAAAACATTAATTCAAAATATCGTAATGGAAAAAATGTAAAAAGCATGGGGATTCCCAGTCTCTAGATGAATTTAAATCGTTAAGAAAGTTGATTAAAGAATCAGTTGATGCAGTTTACAAACATTACTGCAAAAGACTAGAGGATAATATTTCCAATAATCCAAATAAATTTTGGCAATTCATAAAAAAAGAAATTTATCCAATATCCCGACCTCGATTATATATAATGGTGTTAATATTGAAGATCAACAAAATGTTGTCAATTCCTTTGCTGATTTTTTCCCAAACTCTTTTCCACCACCCATTCCTTAAGCTGTCGAGCAAAAAAATAATAACAAATTGTCGACAATTTTTACTTATATGATTTTTTTTTTAGCGATCAACTCTGTAACGTTTTCAACCATTTGTAAAATGTCTAAAATTGTACCCGTTTTTAAAAGAGGTGACCGGGCTAATATTGAAAACTATAGACCAATTACTATAGTAAACAATTTTTCAAAAGTATTTGAAATTTAAATACATGAATACTTGTATTAAAATTTGAGCCAATTTCAACATGGGTCTATTAAAGAAAGATCTACTGTCACAAATCTCTTTTGTATCACACAATATTTAGCTGAATCTATTGATTCTGGACTTCAGACTGATGACAAAGATTTCTTTAAAGCTTTTGACAGACTAGACCATGACATTCTGATTATGAAACTCCATGCTGATGATTCTCACTGAATCTCCTAGACGTTTTTAAATCATATGTTACTAATCGGAGGCAATATGCTGATTATTCTGGTCACCAGTCTGTCCAGATTACAGCAACATCTGGTGTTCTACAGGGTCACAATCTGATCCCCTTCCTTTTAACATTTTTGTTAACGACTTTTTTGTGATTTGAAGGTAAACTCCTTATTGTATGCAGACGACATGAAAATCTATTATAATATCAGACGCATCGATGACTGTAAAAAGTTACAAGATGATTTAATAATTATAAATGATTGGTGCACTGCAAATAAACTACCCTATATGTAGCAAAATGTAATGTGATGACCTTTTCCAATAAAACAGAATCAATTATTTTTGATTAGATGTTAAATAATTCTATTCTATATAGACCCGAAACATTTCAAGATCTGGGTGTAACGTTTGACAAATAACTTTCACTTGTGGATCATATGAACAATCTCACCTCTGCTTGTTGTAGAGCCCTTGGGTTCATTATTAGAAACTCTGCCGAGTTCAACAACATCTGTACCTTATAATAACTTTTTTCTACATCTGTGAGATCGCGAATTGAATATGCGTCCATTATATGGTGTCACTCTTATGATATCCATATTCAAAATTTAGAGAAGGTCTAAAGACAATTTCTAAAATATTGTTCTTTTAAAGAAGATGGGATCTCTCCTCCAATTGGTTTTTCTCACTCTGTCAAGAAGTGTTTTGAAAAAACCTAGAAAAACTGTTTAATTCTGAAGTTACTGGTTTTAGACTGATACAATGTATTCTGCCCTCCCAAACCAAAAGGTCCTATCTAACAAAATCATGGTTTAGTATTAATTAAGTTTTAATTTGTTTTCCTTCTATAATTTACACTATTTTATTCTTCGTATTGAAATATTGTAAGGTTGTAAAACTGAAGGTAGAACTTTTAGCTCTAGGAAACATATGAAGAGAAATAGTAGAAATTCATAGAATCCATAAATTGAAATTTGTCAAATTTGTAGTGAGGACTTATTGCTTTAGGGGAAGTATTGTGAATTATTACAAACTGAGCGCAAAAGGCATTGAAAATAAAGAAACACCATGCAAGTGTCAATCTGAACATGACAAAGGTTTGTAGCATAGTTTATTGTTATCGTCGGTTATTGTTATTGTTATTAAGAGAAAATACGCTATAATAAAATAAAATGCAAGAGCCTCAGTGAGAGAGTACAGGAGACTTTATTCAAATTGTTCTGTTCCAAGTTGAAAAGCTTTTCAATGCGTGTTGGTCAAGATGGAGGATACAAACACATTGAAAAAACAGGAAAAGAATTAGGAATATTAATGAAAACCGTGAATTGAATAGTTTATTGTAATTTAATTAAAAATGTGTCTGTACGAATATATCAAGAGATTTCGATTTGTTATATCTCATAACACAAAGAAATCTGCACAAATATAATAATATAAATATAAAGCTCGAAAACAAAATGTATTACAGAAATAATATCCAAATGATAAACTTATGAGGAGGAATTTTTAGACCTTTGTTAATATGAACTTTTCTTCTTATTTGGATGAGGACACCGCCCTTGAATGAACTTTTGAATCGTCCTGTGTATAGTAATTTTGAATATTTGTCACTAATAGTACATAAAAAATTATTATTAAAATTCTTGAAAGTTTCTGTAAGCCGTCGAGAAGTTCATCCATTTCGAAGCTGTCACATATTTTAATTCGTAGTGAAGAAATAAAATATTACAATTACCTTCCAAACTATAAAAAAATATTAATAAAGTTAGACCCTATCATAGTTCTCACTCGCCGCCAAATTATGATGATCGTCAAGCTATGTTCATACATAAAAAAATTAAATGATTGCATTACTATATAGCAACGTAATCGGGCATGAGAAAATGCGTATAAAACATGGGAATCCATTAAAAAGAATGTCGTAGCTGGACCCCTAACCAGTCACAACAAGTACTGAGCGGTAAAAACAAAGACGCAGTAACCTTAGGTGGTACGAAATCATATCCCTCATCATTTTTGACGGACCAGCCTTAAATAATTTATCTGTTGGGACAGAACACGGGTTTACAATTATACAAAATATCGACCACCAGCGGCTATAAACAAGAACATAGGCACGTAGTTAGTATTTGATGACAAAATAAAAACAGTTTTTGTGGTATTATCGCATTAATTATTTGATTTAATTTATAACGGCCCGTTTCCGTCGCATGAAACAGACTGCCTGTCTGAGGCAAACGTACTCTGACTGTAACCTGCTTTCCTGCAGAAAATTTTACGTTATTTTGATCGTCCTTTCTGGTCTTACTTCCATGATGAAACCAAAAAAGTGAGAAATATGAACATGTAAGGCTGCAAATCGTTTCTGTGTATCATGGTCGTAGAGTACAGATGTACTTACTGTCGCCGGCATTCACCTTGACCGCGAAACTCTTTCTCCAGTCCAGTCTATTATTAGTTTTCGAGTTGTGTACACGTTAAGTCACTTGGGCGTATTGCATATTGTTTTTGTGTTTTTATTTTATTTGTTGTACTGTATTGTTGATATTAATTTAATAACAAAGCACGGCAGACGTACGCAGGGGTAGAAAACGGCCATTTGCTGACAAAGTGAATAAATTCATAGGTGAATTCCGGGATTTATTCTATGACGGTGCTAAAATAATTTGTAGTGTGCCAGAAATATTTGATGTGCTGAGATAAGCGTGATTGTGGACTTCACGTAAATAGTGTACACCATAAAAATAAAAAAATGGCGTGCCTTCGACAACACAGTTCATGTTTGATTTACTTTAATGCTGAGTGCCTGTGATGTTCCGCTGCACATACTTGATAAACAACCAATTCGAGAGTACTGGAATAAATACAATGCCGAGGTGAAGCTACCAAGTCGCACAACTATCTACCAACTGTACACGTAGACATGGTAAATAAAATGAAATGTGAATTAAAAAATACACGACTATGGTTATCTGTTGATGAGACAACAGATTATAAAAAAAATTCTATTTTAAATGTTATAGTACGAGTACTGGACCCTCTTAAATCGACAGTTCTACTGTTACTAGCTAGCAAAAGACTAAATCAGTGTACTAGCCAGTGGCGGTTCGTGGGTAAAGAGATAGGGAGGTCAATTAGAAAAGTTTACTGTATTACCTACATTTTAAAGTGATTTAAATTCCAAGTCGATCCTCCGGTCTTTTTGAGATGCAAAGTGGTCAATTACTTTTTTCATTAAATTGTTTTATCTTCTTTATTAATGCCCTTTCTATGGTAAGCATAGCTATAGAAGATAACCTTTCCTGACCCATGGTATTTCTTAAAAATGTCTTTATTCTTTTTAAGGTGGAAGAACAACGTTCACTTTCGACGGTAGTCATAGGGAGAGTACACAAGATTTTTAACAGTTTGACACTTTCAGAAAAAGTATTGCACAAATTATTGTTAATAAAAAGCTGTAACAAAGCAACTGCACCTTCACTATTGGAAAAATCTTCTCGGCTATATAATACTTCTAATTCAGTTTTAAGTTTCAAATGATTTATGACTGGATACTCCGTTTTAACTAATTTAAACATATCTCGAGGAAAGCTTTTTTTATAATTTTTAAATCGATCTGCGTGAAATAACTGAGACACTGCTAAATGGTTACTGAAACCAAACCTGTTTTTGATCTCGGATGTAATTATATCACAAACTTCTAATGAAATTCTCCTTTTTGATTCTTCCGTTTTACATCTCTGGGCAGACTGCATGGATGTGTCCTCCAAATAGTTATTCAAAATTTTATTTCTGATGTGTTCATTTTTACTATTAAAAACGCCAATACACTTATTTACTGTTATGACATCGATATTACATTTTTGTAATTGATTGAACAATATATCACAATGAGGCATAACTAAAGGAAAAAAATTTAACCAGTAAAGAAAATGTTCATTTTGTAAGTAGTTTCTTAAACCAATAGCTTGGTTTAGAGTGTGTTGTTTTCTGATTCATTATTATCAATAATTTTTTCTAAACAATCTAATAATTCTGTTCGATAGGTATAAACAGTCTCTATGCACTTTGTATTAAAATTCCATCGTGTTGGAGCCGCTTTAGGTAATCTCACCTTAACAACATTATCTAACACGGCTGTTCTTTTTGGCGATTTTCCAAAGAATGAAGAAAAGCTATGTAAATTAGCAAAAAAAATGTTTATGCTTTTATCCTGACTTGATGCTTTTTGTAAAATTAAATTTAGTTGATGAGCGTAACAATGAAAAAAATTTGCTGAAGGATAACAGAATAATACACAGTCTATTATTTTATTTAAAATATATCCATTATTAGAAACGTTTTCGTTGTAAGCTTTTAAACTTTTTCTATAGGCACTGTCTAACTGCATTCTAATATCAACTGCGAGCGAATGTTTCTGTACTTTTATTTTTAAATGTTTCAAGTCAGTTACACCTATTTTGGACCATATGGGATCAGGATCATCACCAAATAACAGGCATAGGAAACAAAAAAATGCATTTTTTACCTCACATCCGCAAATCCACTCGGATAAATCGTACATTGAATTTGGAAAATACCTATTAACTCCTTTTTTCTTATCAAGAGATGTTTGCTTTATCGTCATATTAGGTAATGGATGGCCACCACCTTTGAATTTCACTCGGTCTTCATAACCCAACTTATGTCCATCTTTCAGTTTTAATATATTTTGTACAACACTCATATTTAATAGTAAACACCAAAAATACTGTTTTACTTAATTTCACGACAAGTAGAGATTTACTAATAAAATGTTCACAAATAAAAATATTAAAAACAATGCGACAGAATTTATCGATCAACGCGTACCTAGTCAGCATTAAGACTGCTCTACGGAACTAACTTCGTGCGTTACCGTTTCCGTAAAATGTGTCAGGGACATTGTCCCCGAAAGTGTTTTCTGTCTCTTTTTCTTTCTGACGATTCGCGCATAAGTCTATTTCACATTAATTCGTTGTAAATTCGGTCCGTAACTAGCTTCGAGGACACGTTGTGAATTGACCCAAGATCTTTAAATTCTATAAATGAATAATGTAATGAATATGAATGTAGAGGCTCGGTGCTCGGTACTCGGAGGGGATACGAAATCCTGCGATCTAGATATTTGAATAGTATTGTGCATAGAATGAACTAGAAACTTTAATATATTTTTTAAGAATATTAAAAATATATATATTAGATGTTTTTAAACTTCAGAAAATGAATAGCTCTATTTTTTTATTTGTATGTGGGAGGTCATTGCCCTGTCATTGCCCTGTCAGTGGTTTCCTTTTGTGTTGTTGAACCTAAGTTGTGCCTATCTTTACAACTCATAGCCGTCATGATTACGAGTAGTGCCTCAGAAACTCGTGTCGACGGATTCATCCTTTTTTTGCGGGCAATACCCATTATCCTTTTTTTTCCTATTACATCTCATCCCGCAGTAACCTTCTATACTTTGTTACTCTAAACCCTGGGTAGGGAATACTACACAGGTAGCTATAGTTGCCTCCGTGGCAATATTGTCTGTTGCCCTGTAAACACGGGGTCTTTCAATTGCAGCCACAAATGTGCGACTGGCTTCCTGTCAGTGGTTTCCTTTTGTGTTGTTGAACCTAAGTTGTGCCTATCCTTACAACTAATAGCCGTCATGATTACGAGTAGTGACTCAGAAACACGTGTCAACGGATTCATCCTTTTTTTGCGGGCAATACCCATTATCCTTTTTTTTTCCTATTACATCTCATCCCGCAGTAACCTTCTATACTTTGTTACTCTAAACCCTGGGTAGGGAATACCACGCAGGTAGCTATAATTGCCTCCGTGACAATATTGTCTGTTGCCCTGTTAACACGGGGTCTTTCAATTGCAGCCACAAATGTGCAACTATCTTCCTGTCAGTGGTTTCCTTTTGTGTTGTTGAACCTAAGTTGTGCCTATCCTTACAACTAATAGCCGTCATGATTACGAGTAGTGACTCAGAAACACGTGTCAACGGATTCATCCTTTTTATGCGGGCAATACCCATTATACTTTTTTTTTTCCTATTACATCTCATCCCGCAGTAACCTTCTATACTTTGTTATATATATATATATATATATATATATATATATATATATACATATATATATATATATATATATATATATATATATATATATATATATATATATATATATATATATATATTGTATATGTATATGTGTCAATATGTATACAAAAGTATGTATGTGTGTGTGTGTGTATATATGTGGATATATATGCACATGTGTCCCAAATATGAAATTGTCTTATTATTTTAGTTAGTGGTATTTAATTATGCATGTCACTGTTTTTTTTCCTTTTTTTCTTTTTCTTCCACTATTGTAGTGCACGTTTAACAGATACGTTGATTTATCGCATAGCATAGTCCACGAAAAAATTTTTCTGTGTGGATTTCCCTATGTTTATTATTCACATCTATTAATACACTTAATTCGTAAATACATACTCTATATTTTTATATTTTCTTGAGCTTCAGAAGCTGTATTTCATCCTTTCTAAATAAACATTATTATCATTATTATTAATCATTTTTACATAAGCAGTATTATAATTATTATATTATATTTAATTTTATTTAATCTCCAGATGATGCCAACTTGGTTGGCGATACGCACATTGATTGCAATATATGGTGTTTTGGTGCTTCGTGGAAAACTACGTCAGTGTTGGTATTATAAATGTAACGCTCAGTGTTGTCTTATTTTACTAAATAAAAGATACACTTCTTTGTATTTGTCATACATAAAAAATCGTTATGTATCATTTAGCAAGCGCATTTACTCTCAAAGATCTATAATGGTACCTTCAAACTCGTTGAAAAAGAAACCATTTAACACTGGACAGTTAATACCTATGTGGCTGTATGTAATTCAGGATGCCATGCGGGTATAAAAGAATACAGTTTGGTAGTTTGCTTTCACACATTAGTGGCTTAATACACCTCATAGGAATGTCATATGCACACAACAGTTGTTGGTTGATGTTAATTTGTTTATTCAGTAGTAACTGCGGTTAAAAGGGGAAATGCTACCGGAAATTGTAAACTCATCTAAACTTTTGTCACTTAGATATAACGCGTAATATATTTGTTCTATTTATTGCGACGGATGTGCCCGGTGTTAGTCGGTAAATTACCTTGTTTGTTTTTTATTGCCAATGAAGCCATCCATAAAATAAAAATTAAGTAAAAAGACAAGAAAAAACCCTTCTTGTCTTCAGGCACTACGTCTCTCACAAATAAATATTACGAGATAATATTATGAAAAATACCTTGTCCCGAAAAAAAAAATTTTGCCATCAGAGTGAGATTATGGGATCAGTAAATGGACAGTGTGCCATACACTCCAAAAAAAAGCAAACATGGCGCAGCTATGGACAACGATGTTTCCGAATTATTGTTAAGCAGAGATTAACTCACGGAATCGCAGAGATCGGAAACAACAACTAAACAATAGTCCAGGCAGCAATTTTGCGACTTACTACCACGCGTGTACATAATTAGCATCGTATTAGATGTAGAAAATTGTCATCGTATCATCCACGACCTCTGACCAACTAGACGAAGGCTCTTAACAGTTGTTTATGACTAAAGTAACATAGGTATATTTTAACAACGTCTGACTGAATTCAATACATGATTGTGGATGTGGATGTGCAAGTTTTGGGGTTGATGTCGCGTACACGTCGTCATAAAACTAAATCATTGACATCTAGGTTAAATTCAACATAACATACATTTTTGTTGTGTTATTCTATTATTGTCCTGATTTTCTTTAAACTTGCTTTGTTCTAACCAAAACTCGGCTACTCGTCCTACTTTTGCTGTGATTGAAATAGACTGGATGATGAGTAGGACAGAATACGATTCTAGAATCAGAATGGTGTGAACAAATTACGTCATTTTTAGAGTCCCCTTCTCAATATCAATGGAGAGAGATCGGTCATTCAAATAGTCAGCCATTTTTACAATTAAACAATCGTATATGGTGCATATTTTAGAAATATTTATACATAAACACGGCCAAGGTGGCTTTACACAACTCCGCAATTTTTTTCAAGACCAGCTAGATTACGAACGCACATACTGTAGATACATTGTGATGTTGACAAATAAAGTGAATAAAATATGCGAATTTAGGAGATTTTGGACACTTTAATTATGCTACTTTAAGTTTAAAACCACTAAGTAATTATTACATTGTGTTATAAGTTAAGTGACTCAAATTTATGTATCCAAGAAAAAAGTAAAAATAGATATTTGTGTAACTAGTGCAAAAAGTATATATTTGTTGCACGAAGCATGCTATGTGCAACAAATATACTTTTTCTACAAACACCATTAAAAACTAAATTTTTAACACGGCATAATTGAATTAAAAATGTAATATTATATAAACTCGCGTTAAAAATGATTACATGATTTACTTTTAATACTAGTGCAAAAAGTAAAATGACAAGTCGTTTGTCATAATGACATTTATATATTTATTAAGAAAAAATTACAAGTTATTTAGAAATATTTGTTAATTGTACAATTGGAGCAATTAGTAATATTTATCCCTTGTGAGGAAGCTACTTCTCAAGAAGAAATTGTTGAAGTTGAACTTGAAGCAGTGGAGGAAATACTATTAATATGCTCTATTTCTGAATTGTTAGAAGAAGGGCAATTATTTGGAAGAATGTGACAAGCAAATCCTCTTTTTGTTTTCTAACGAATCTTTCAAGTATCCTTCTGCAACACTCGAACTTTTCCATCCTCCATGTCTTTTTATTGTACATAAATTTGCACCAGAGTCTGCTAACAAGCTGGCGGATGTCCGACGGAAACAATGTCCGGTGTAAATTTCACTATTTGGTAATTTCAAAAAATCTTGCAATATCTGTAGGCATCTTTCCAAAAATATTTATTCCAACAGGTTGAATCGTACATTTGTTACTAGTGTATTTAATAAAAAGACGTTGGTGGTTGACATGAGCTGGACGTAATGCTAAGTACTTCTGATATAAGTCAATATAAGTCCCAGTAATAACAGTAAAGGTTGTTGAAACTCTAGTCTTGCTATCTGGAATGTTTACCACTAGTGTATTTCCTAAATCCTCAATATTGTTTAAACTCATTTGACAAAGTTCTTCACGGCGACACGCGCCTATATACCCATTACAGCAGCTACTTTAAACATCAAATACTTGTCATCTGGCGCCTCTGCAATAAACATCAATATTTTGGCGTGTACAAATTTTTGATTTTTTTTGGACGATATCCTTGTCCTTTGCGATTCAAAAATGCGATAAGTTTATAAAACTTACTTATATCTTGATTGTTCTTGACATTTAAGGCTTTATCATTGAAAAATGTGCCCAAAGCGTCGAAGACTTCCAAATTTTAGAATTTTGCTCGAAATAGGCCAACATTACATTTTCACTGTACTTATCTGCAATATTGTTCCGATCGCACCATTCCACAAAGTGTTTGTACGATAATTCATATTGTTGTTTGGATTTTGTGGACAACAAATCTAAAGTTGCCCTTGTAGCTGCTTCTTCAATTTCTTAAGGAATCGATTCGCTTCCTTCTGGACTATAATTAATATTGAAACTCATCATATTGCAATAGTTTTTCACATTTGACAAGCATGTGTCAAACAACGGGCAAACTTGATTTATTTATTTCATAAATCCTACAAACTACTAGAATTATGAGGTAACCATTAAAAGGATTTGAAATCTTTTTAAAGAAACTTTATTGTTCTTTTAATGGTGTTTATAGAAAAAACATTGTATGATACACGTGTTAAAAATGACTTTATTTTGTTCGTGGAGTTGCTCCACTCGCTTACTCTCGTTTCGCAAACTTCTCCACTCACAATATAAAGTCATTTTTAACACTTGTATCATAAATAACTATTTTCTACGATCGTGCAAAAAGTTAATACTTTTAACACTATTTACAGTGCCAAATTTTTACTTTTTTTCACTAGTGCAAAGAAGAACTCACTTTTTGCACTAGTGCAAAAAGTATTTTAATATTTTCATGATCGGGTTTGCTAAAATATAATATATTGTAATTTGAGTATACATATAAATGTGGTAAGTAACTATATTACTAAATGTTCCTCAAAATTTTATTGTTTTATTTTTTACTCTAGTCTACTCTTACTAACGAAATTGTATTCATAGTTATCTATGGATGGCGTTTAACAGTGACAATTTCTGTAACTAACTTCCAGTTGTCAGTTTGAAATCTTAGCATTCTTGGAGACTTTATGTTTCGTGCAACAAATATACACTTTATGCACTAATTACACAAATAACTATTTTGCACATGTTGCACACAACATTTTTTCTATGATCGAATTAAATAGATTTTTTTAAAATTATTATTGAACAGTACATTACATTAACACAACTTTTCTAGATTTATCTGGTAATAAATCCCCTGTAGCTTCATATGCTGTTTCAGTTATATCTAGAGGAGTACAACTAATTTCTTCCTCACTATCAACATTTTTAATAGTTTGACAACAAAATATTCAGAGTTCAAACTGACAACTGCACAATTTCGTTAGTAAAAATAGACTCGGACCGATCAAAATTAGAGTAAAAAATTGTAATTAAATAATACCTGCATATAATAATAATAATAACAGACCTTTATTTAGCACTTTGCTATACATATTTCACAATTTTACAGTGGTACGAGAAAAAATATGTATACATATACATATATACACTCATATGTACACATGCACACGTACACACATATATGCACCATAAATATCACCTATTTAAATAGAAAAATAAAATTAACACTTTCTCTCTGAACTATACACTTATCATAACTTATCTGTAAAAAATTAATTCTTCTTTTAACTATATTAATACATGTAATTGAAATTCTATATATAAATATCTCTAACTATCCTTTTGAAAGAAGCGATGTTACTAGCCTGCTTAGATTCCCTACTAAGGTTATTATAATATGTATTTAAACCCCTGAAAAAAATTGACCTCTGTGCAGCAGTTGTGTTTACTCGTTGCAATATAAAATTTATTCTACCTTTAGTGTTATAGCTGTGAAAATCTTCAAAAGTTTGCACATTTTCTTGCAGATAGGGAGGTACCAGTTGCAATTTAGTTTTATGTATGAGAATCAATACATTGAACTCGATATAATTGTACACATTCATCCAACCCAATATTTTCAACATGTAATTCACTCTAGTGTAAATGTTACATTTTAATATTACCCTCATGGCTCTGTCTGTAACTTTTGTAGACGATCCATGTCGCTTTGGTTTGCGAGATATAGAACCGTACTACAATAATTAATGTGCGGTAAAACGATAGTGTTATATACTAATTTTCTACTTGCTATAGTCAGATACCAACTAACTCTTTTTAACACACCAATCTTTTTAGCAATCTTCTTACACACATAATTGACATGATTACTGAATTTAAGTCTATCATCTATGATTACTCCTAAGTATTTAATCTCCTTGACGACTTTAATCACTTCTCCACTAGCTCTAAACTCTTGTCCTTGCTGTTCTATTTCACTTTTAAGCATCTGTTTTCCCATTATCATACCTTTTGTTTAAGACACATTCAACTTCAGTTTATTCACTTCTAACCATTCACTCATTTCATTTAGAACTTCATTCATTCTATTCATCATCGACCCACCGCTTTCTTCTGTTATATAAATGACCGTATCATCTGCAAACAAATGATAGCAGCAGTTACTGAACAGAGCTGCCATGTCATTAATGTATAAAATGAATAAAAAGTGGACCCAAAATACTTCCTTGCGGTATTCCAACATTTATACCACTTGCTGTCGATACATACTCGTCATACTTTACTTTTTGCATTCTGCCACTCAAATAACTACATAACCACATATCACAACTCCATATTCTTTCAATTTTTTTAGTAGTCTATCTCTATGTACCGTTTCAAATGCATGCTTTAAATCTAAAAAAACTATACCGGTCACTTTTCCTGAGTCACATGCTTCTTTCCATTCGTTAATCACATACTGCAATGCACTTTCACAACTATGTCCTTTCCTAAAGCCAGACTGAAACTTACATATCGAATTGTTTTCTATCACAAATTGTAACATTTGCACATATACAACTTTTTCCAATATTTTTTCAATCGCTGCGAGCATATTTATTGGACAAAATTCCTCTGCCTTAATGGTTTTAGCTACTTTTCTTATTATAGCGATAGTTGAGATTTGAGATGTTTCTGTAATATCAAACAATAACATTTTGAGGAATATTTAACAGTATACTTAGCCATTTATCACGTTCATACCTATACCCAAATTACAAAAAAAAATATTATAATTTAGATCAAACACGTAATCAATAAAATATCACAATACTTTTTGCACTAGTGCAAAAAGTAAATTCTTTTTTGCACTAGTGCAAAAAGTAAAACTTTTGGCACTGTAAATGGTGTTAAAAGTATTAAATTTTACAAGATAGTAGAAAAAGAATGTTTTTACAAAAACTCGTCAGTTTGGGAGGAAAATACATATTATTATGGCCCATTCTTGCGAAACTATGTATATTTTTAAACTGTTGTAGTTGCACATAATGAATATATCATAATAAAATTTGTCTTCATCCCTCGAAGGTAATAATCACAAGTACCGGTCCAATTTACAATCGCCGACAAGAATAAATCCGCTACAGTAGCGGGGTTCGTGTGCTTAGCTAAGTGGTTTTTCTTAAAGACCGCCTGTCTAGTTATACAACAATGGTTGTCTCCTTTTGAAAGAAAATATTGAAAAACAATCTCACATGTGTTTACAAGTACTAAACGGTCAACCCATCCTATTTATAAAATTATCTAGGAACCAGTTTAGGTGTTAATGGCTGTTTGTTTTTCAGCCCAACTAGGTTTATTTCCCTTTCGTATTAAGAGATATCTGGTCGAGTATAGAAATGGTAATTCATTCTTAAAAGGCCATGTTAAATACACTCAACCGCAAAATTAAGCGGACACTAGGTTTTTCAGGAAAATTTCAATTTTAATCAAATTGCTTGTAATTGAATCTTCAAGAATAAATATTACTTCACAAAATAAATAGTGCAGTAAAAATAAATTATGACCTGGGCAAAATTGCAACACAAATTATTCTTTTTGCATTATATTGTGTGAAGTGTCTTTTTTAACATATTCAAAATCCCCATTAATGCCGGCTCAGGAAGTCAGTGAAAATCCAAGATGGCGGCTGATTTTTTTCTTTTTTATTAAAAAATTTATAACTTTGTATAACTTTGTACTTATAATGTATAACTTGGCAAAAATGTTTAAAATACAAAGATAGAAGTATAAAAAAATAATCATTGATTTAATTTCTCTTTCAATATGGCGGCTATTTAAATAATTAGGTATTTAGTTTTCAAATATTTAAAGGCCACCATTTTGGAAAAAAATGTGCACCCAAAATAGGTCTTATTATGTACTAAAGCATGCCATTTACATTGTACTTTTGTATTACCTTCATACGAATCGTTAAATATATATGACATTCACAGGAAGTAAGGAAATATTTCTCACTAATAAGGGAAACAAGCAGAAAATAATTACTCTAATCGCTGAAGAAATACGACAACAGGGATGTTTAGTAATTCATGCAGTTGATGATGCTGATGTTGACATCGTTAAAACTGCAGTGGAATCTTCAAAAATTAAAAATACAACAGTGATAGAAGAAGACACTGACCTATTGGTATTGCTGATTTATTGGTGTAACCAAGCATACCACAAGCTGTTTTTCAGAAGTGATAAAAAACCTTCCAAACAGATTAACATTTATGATATCAATGGCATTAGATATTCGCTCGGAAATGACTTAGCGAACAGTCTATTCTTTATACATTCGTATACAGGATGTGACAGCACCTCCAGAATATTCCATATTGGAAAGCAATCAGTTTTCAAACGTGTTGTTGAAGATCAATACTTTCGTGAACTTGCACTATCGTTCAGCTCAACAAACCTTAATCCCAGTCAGGTTGAAGAATTTGGAAAGAAGATAATGGTATGCATTTTTGGTGGAAATCCAGATGATACACTAAATACACTTAGGTATAGAACTATTATTGATAAAGTATCGAAGGCAAAATGTTTCGTTCAGCCACAGAACCTTCCCCCAACGGAATCAGCTGTCAAGTACCATAGCCTCCGTGCATATTTGCAAATTTGTATATGGAAGCAAATGCAAGAAGGTTTGAACCCAACAGAGTGGGGAAGGAGTATATATGATAATATGTATGTACCGAAAAAAAATGGATTTGCCACCAGCACCTGAAAGTATATTACGCATAGTAAGATGTAACTGCAAAACCGGCTGTGGTGCCATGAAATGTAGTTGCCGAACGAATGGTTTGGAATGTACCAGTTCATGTGGTCAGTGTCAAGAAACAAATTGGGAAAATAGTCCGCAGCGAATAGAAGATGACGAAATGGAAAGTAGAGATGAAGATTATGATGAATTGTGAAAAAACAGCCAAATCATTTTAATTTTTGTTCAATAAAGAAAAATAACCCATACTTTGAAATAATGGTTTTTTGTTCTTGTAAGTCTAATGTGTAATAAAGTTTTCTTTAATGTATAATAAGCAATTTGAGTGATTCAATACCTATCTTACCTATTCAATACCTATTTTATGCTTTTATCTTTGTATTTTAAACATTTTTGCCAAGTTACACCTTATAAATACAAAGTTATACACAGTTATAAATTTTGTAATGAAAAATACATAATTCAGCCGCCATCTTGGATTTTGACTGATTTCCTGCGCCGGGATTAATGGGGATTTTGAATATGTTAAAATAGACACTTTTCACAATAGAATGCAAAAAGAATCATTTGTGTTGCAATTTTGCCCAGGTCAAGGGAATTTTTACACCATATTGACTGCACTAAAACGAAAATTTCACTTTCATAACATAAAAAACATATTTTGCAAATTTGAAAAAAAAATTAGAGAATTGCGAAAAAACATACCTCAATATTGAGTATTTCCTCCTCGAGCTTGATTGACAGCTCGCAATATTTGTGGCATGCTTTATATCAAAGTAGCCACCTCCTCCTGAGGTATCTGCTCCCATTCATTCAGCAGCGCCTGTTCCAGCTGAAGTACTGTATGGAATTCGCCGTAGCTCCGCCTAATCCTTCTGCCTAGGTTGTCCCACATATTCTTTATCGGGCTAAGCTCAGGACTCCTGGTGGTCACCCTAGTACTCTAACACCAACATCGTGAAGATACTGGCGGTCGCGCATTATCCTGCATTAAGAGAAAATGTTCTCCTACAAATGGCGCAAAAAGTACCACATGCTCTTCTAAACACTTCCTGATGTACCTATCAGCATTGAGGCTATAAGAAATGTTACTAGGGCCGTACTAGCTTCCGAAGAAATGCCCCCCATATCATCACACCTTTACCACCAAACTGTACCCTGGGAGAAAAGCAACAAAGGGCCAATGTTTCAAACCGCTACACCCGTGTGTGAAATTACATTAGGTAAAAATTTGTTGAGAGCATATTTCAGAACTATTTCTACATATTTTCCATATAATCTTCTAAATCTTATTTACTGAATAAGGTAACACTGGGCTATCAATGAAAATGTTTAATATAATACGCGTTTCATTAAAATTAGAAATAATATACAATATACAATTTGCATGTGATTTATCTTATTTAAAGCTACATAAATCACTAATTGTTTTGTTGACAAAATTATCCATACACTGCATTTTTTTTATTTCAAGTTCTTCATTAATATTAATAGCAAGTTACACACCTCTTATAAACTTGGCCTCACGCCTAAGTTAGTTTAAAGAATGTGTGGTTCCCTTGCCAATTGCATATATTATGTTTATACAATTACATAAAAAATTATTACAAAACATTTTAGTATGTTTAAAAACAAGTAAAAGGTGTAGTTATTTTACTCTGATATAGCACAAATTACTTTTAAAAAAATTGGCAACAGTAATCACCATATATAGGCAGTCTACTATAACAGGGCCACTTAAAAATATCTCGCTTAATATGCGCCATCGACTAAGTGTTCAAATATCACGTTATGTTCCATTTTTTGAATACAAGCCAGCGACATAAAATTTGAGATTCATGACCAATTTTGTGAGTCGTAGCCAAAAAATTGAAAAAGTGCTAACAGTTCAAATGCTTGTAACTTTTTTATTTTAAAAGATACAGAAAACTTTCTTCAATAATATTTGAGGGCGAAATGATTATCTTTTACACTATGTTAACAGACTTTCTAAATTTCCAATAGAATCTTCTGCATCTTCTTTAGCCATAGGGACAAATTGTCTCAATCAAAATGACGTTAAATTATCATCTTTGTATTTTACACGGTTGCCAAAATGACATTCATGTATAAAATAGTTTCTCAACAAAGAAACAGGCCAACTTAATCAACTATTTGCTTGGAAGTTTCTCAGTGTTACCAACGGTCACTTCATTCTCAATGACGTCACACTTTTCGGGTGTGTTAAATTTTCAAAAGGAGATGACAGGTGACAAATAATCGCGAAGCGTATGACGTAATTCACGTCCAAATCACAGTTGGCAGCATTGAAAAGTTTCCAAACAAAGTGAAGTGAAGTTACCGTTGAGAGGATTTGTAGCTGAAAATGCCAAAAGATTTAATAAAATGCAATAATATAGTTAAAATTAAAATTTGTCGTGGTACTTTGCGTCGATATAAAAAATAATTACTTTCCTAATTCTTTACAATGGTTTTTCAAGTCTGTTATCTTATTTAATTACCAAGGTTCATATCCGAATATTACATGATGATATTTTCTCACAATTTTGCACCGAATTTCTGTACCATCAAACTCTAACTCCGGAAAATCTTTTATCCATTGTCTTATTTCGAGAGACTTCGGAAGGAAGTGGACGTGACATTTTCAAAATATTCTACGACAATATTGACAATGTAACGTTCGGATCGGGCTTTGCTAATTATACAACAATAATTGTAAAAGTAATATTCCTAAATATGATAATAACAATATTATGTCATCCATAATTATATAATTCAACGTATGTTGTTCCTGAATTTCAGACATTAAAATGTCAAGGCGTAATCTCCTAATGATGGCTAATTAGCCAAATCTGGAAGGGTAATAAATCTGGTCTCTAAAAATATTTGAGTTTTGCTTCCTTTCAATATTTTCATATTCAGTTCCAGAATGTTATGTCCAGATTTCTGTGCGATAATTCTTGTTTGCAAGAATAATGTGCCCGTTTATAATATACTTTGTTTTATACTTATTTGATCATATAGGTGCATATAAATATCCTCTTTAGCCCATACTTATATATTTTTTTTAATTAGGAAGTTAAAAAGTGACAAATAACAAACAGGTTGTTACCAGAGAAATTTTAATACGATCTCTTATCTAAGAAAGTAATTTTCACCACTTAAAATAGTAATTTATGACTGTAGCGTGTAGAACAAACATACTTCAAATTCTAGCACACATATTAACAAAATATTTTATAAAGTACGTGTTTCGATGGTATTTCAAAACTTCTGCCACGCCAGCGGCGAATAAATTCTTATCTTTTTATATCATCTTTGGTAATTTAAATATAAAATCGATAATCGGTAAATCAACAAGAAATAGTAATGATCCCGTCTACGAAACCGTCTGAGATGCTATCCATATTGGGTGAGACGAGAACACCTGTTCGATCTTCACTTATCTTCCTTTTCTGCCAACCTTTTAACACCTGGCCAACCGAGACTTACCGTTTATAGATACTATTTTTATCAACCACGTAATCTACCCGTCTGACATACCATGTTTCTTTTTCTGATCAGCATCTTTGGATGTGCCTTTTATTGAGTATATGATATTTATCTACATCACGTACCGTGTTATTTGCCTCGGTTACAAGATTTGATGATTGCCATAAGAAATTTGATGGCCACTTATGTGGAAATTAGAGTTTTTTATGGGCGACACTGCTGAATTCAGTTTTTTAATTAGTTTTTGCTATTTCGCGTCTGTTTTTGCGACTACACAAATTATAGCATTTCTGCTTATTCGACGGGTAAATGCTTATTCTGAAATTCCCAAGTTTATTATTGTTGTTGAAACAGTTGCATGCAAGCGTTGCCGATTGGCTGTACATATACACAGGAAAGTGATCATATTATATTAAAAACAAATTGATTTCGAACTAATTATTAATGAATACATGTGGTGGACACAACAGAACGTATGAAAATAAATATACAGTGTGTGCCAAATGTGTTGCCCAGTCCTTGTGAAATCAAAAATATCTTATCTGGATTGGAAAAAATGATCCAATCCACTAGCCAGCAAGGAGTCCCGATTTAAATCTCCGAGATATCTATCTTTGGGGTAAATTTTATAGTGAAGAACTCTCAGGTCCACTGAACAACTTAAACATCTTATAAGGAAGGTAATGAATTTGTTTAATGATGATGAGGGGGTGTTTGAAAGAGTCAGATCAAATTTCTTAAGGCGATGTTTCAAATGCATAGAAATAATGAATTATGTTGAAAATAGTGTGATACAGTTGTTCAAATTATTACCGACATTGTGAGTATCAAATTGTCTCAAATATCTTTGGCAATAACTCAAAAACTATTGGACTAATCATAATATAACTGTATATATTTGTAATCAGAAAAAATCTATATTTTCAAATGTACAAAATATACAAGATATTCTATTTAAAAATGTCACACTTATTGTTCCACTCTGTATATTTTACGCATGTTTAGAAAAACGTTGACAAATATAAAATCAACATTAAAAATCGTTCAAATAAATTTTTTGGACGAACTATTTATAGGTTAATACTAACAAAAGGTTAACATTTATTTGATTTACTCGGTACATTTATTCAAATTTTGACGTCGCTTTTATCACTGCATGTTAGTTGAAAAGATATGGGCTCCAAGTATTTTTTTTAATACCAGTGGTGGTACCTACTTTTTGATATTTTCTGAAAAGAAATTGTTTCGTGATTCCAAAAATATATCGTATAAGAATAGCTAATTATCCTGGAATGCGTTGGAACCTTTGAAACGAAGATAGCACTGACGTAGTTTTCCACGAAACACTAAAACACTATATACTGCACTCACTCAGTGCAGCGTTTTGGTGTTTCGTGGAAAACTACGTCAGTGTTAATAGCTAATTAAAAAAAAAAATGAAAAATGTAATTTTGAATTAAAATTCTCAGTTCGGCGTAAACTTAGGCACTGCCTATGTAAAAAACATGTTTTATAAATTTATTGGTAAGTTAACGAATTGTATAAATTTTAGACGCGCTGCCCTCTTCAAAAGTTACTGTTCTAATCCACTGTTGAAGTCTCTAGCTTAAGGATTTTTAATTATATTAATTGAATAGATACTTCAATAGAAAACCTCTTTTCTTTAAGATTGAAACCGTTTAGATATATGTTTATCTAATATATTTATTTAGTCTTTTTTTTACAGAGATTATCAGGATTTTTTTATTCAGGCAGTTCTACAATTATTTCTTAACATTACTCTAGAAAAATAACTAATCGATGAAATGACTACTTGGATTTTTTAGAAATTTTTTCCACATTCTTCAGCTGTCTTATAGGATCAACATTTAATAAATAATTATGTTATGTTTAAAAACATTGGCTACTAAATTTTCAAAATTTGATACAGTTTTATATCTCTTTTATTTCACAGGCTCAGTAGGATAGTTGGCTAGGGCGCACGACGACTGGTGTGATTAACAGTCTGTCTATTATAATTGCAGGTTCGAATCCCACAAACGGCACTGGCAATGTCGGTGGGAATGGTTGTGTATCCGAATTTCTTCATCAGTGTAACGCTCGTCCGTGCAGCTTTGGCTTCGGAATCGGGGGTTCTCTATGGTGTTTATGTTCAGGTTTATCTGTATTTATGTCAGTTTGAGATTTAGTTTAATAGTTTACTGCTATTAAACTGTTATATAAATTTTGTGCATATATTTGTCACACAATCTTACTTTTCAGATAATATACAATGTCCTTATAGTATCAAGGAGTCGTATCAAACAATGATGAAACACAGTATACCACAAGGTTTGCTATTGGGTCTAGTTCAATATAACATTTATGAAAATGATATTACCAGTTGCCATATTAATAATAGTTTTCCATTCGATTGCGAGTACCCAGTTTAGCAGATAGCAATAGTTCCTTGCAACGAAATTAGACTTGAACCAGAATGCGGTAAACTTTGTATAAAAAAACCTTTATTTTCCTGAAATAGTCTTCTGTAATAACTCAAAAACTACTTGGCTGATTTCAACTTTATTTTGACCAAATGAAATTAATTGCAAAGAAATCTTTATGTAAAAACGAGTAGGATGAAAATTTTTAGGTTGAAGACAACGAGATTTTGCATTTCATGATTACCAATACGCTAATTTTGGTCCCCCTAACTAGCAAGACATCCTTTATAACTTTTTAAATCCTTTATGGTGATCACGGGCTGAAACTTTTCCAATAAACACAGGTTAAAGTATCCTGCACAATAAACGCAATGTATAAATTTCATTAAAACTAAAAGTTTGTAAAAATTTGTGTTAGAAGAAAAGGATTAAGAAAAGCTTTCTACAACTTTGAAGATATATCGAGGTAACAACTAGTTGTTATTAATTTTCTAGCTCCAAGTTTGTATCCAGTGTATGTAAATACACTGTGCAAAAAAAATTTGGTTATGAAAAAATGAGGAAAAACAATTTTAGTGCAATAAGGACTGAACCTATCATCAATATCTCGTATTCTGACTGATTGGGGCGTGGAGCAAGTTATAGAAATTTTATTTGTAATTTGTTTCGGACTAAGATGGGAGTGGGAATTGTCGATGCCTAGATGTGGTTTGGACTCCATAATAAACCTTAGGGCCTCTTCTCTTTGCCCAACATACAATCCCAGAATTTTCCGAGGGTTACTTTGATGACTTGAGAGGCAGTTAAGAAAACATTTTAAAGCATTCCATTGTGATTTTCCCAATATCCTTAACTTTCTATGCAGAGTGTATTTTTACAATGTAATATAAACAATTTTTTGTTTGTTTCAACTTTGGTTCCGTATTTGACGAATAAAAATTGAAAATTAAAATGACTCCATGAATTTTGTATCTCGGTAATAGAAAACCCTACCGAATTACGTCCACTTCATGATGAAATTTACTAACCAATTATGTTATTGCGACGTACGTTTTGCAGATGGTAATGCGATCAAAATTTATTGCATTACAAGATTTCATTTTGTTTACGTTGATTTAAAGAGTTGTTTTCAGTTTCCACTCTTAATACAGCTAACTAGAAGCGAGTTGAGTTTCAACATAATATCGAGTCGATGTATACGCACATATAAATGTACAGTAAGTAAATCTATATAGGTGAGTGAAGAGATGATTGCAAGATGCGAGTTGAAGGTGGAGTATCGCATAAGGGGGGAAGCAGGGGCTTCGGGCAGCCAGGTGCACAGCCCGGGGCCCCGCATTCCGGACAAAACACGCGCTGTTTGCTCATCCTCGCGGTCATGGGCGTTCGTTGGGGGGAACTGGGGAGCAACGAGACGAACTCGTTCAACTTAAAGGTGTTATGGACTGTTTACATTTGTTTCATGAGTTCAAAATGATATTCGATCATATTTCAAGCCTATTGGCAGAAACAATTAATTTTGTGAACGTGTCTACTTGATATTTTAAAACTAGTATATGTTTTAAAAACGAAAAATAAGGAATGGTAACAAAATGTTACTTAATATTTATTACTTGATAAAATTATTACCTATTACGCGTAGGTTGAACATATAATATATTTGATGGAAAACATAGCAAAACAAAAGCAAAGAAATATATTAATTTAAATTTGAAATATGGAGATATATTTAAAATAATCAAAATGTATTTAAATTTAGAAATACTTATAAGGAAAGTATTCATTTGTGTCAAGAAAATTGAAATGTTTCATATAAAAAAAAATCCACTTGAATTGGTACTTTAAATCAAAATAACTTTTAAACATATTAGTGGGGACGTTGGCATAACAATTGCACTTTTGGAAAAAATGCTGAAACTTTCAGGGATAGATGGGTGAACAAAATTTAAGGTAGGTCCCATAAGATTTTGTCCATCATATTGAAAAATGGCCGTCACCTTTAAAAACAGTGGTGATTTTTTTTTAGTTTTTCTTTTGTTCAACTTAACGTTAATTTTTTTAGTTTCTTGAACAAGTTATACAGCAGAAGACGCTCTTTAGGAAGAGCACAAACAAATCAATATAACAGTGACAAAAAATGTTTGCTGTTGCATTAGCTGAACTGACGTCGTTTGTTCAGGATACAATTATTGTCAGTGAGATGATTCCAGTATTTAAATTATGAAGTTTGATCGAACTATGTGAAAATCGCTTGGAACGACTCACTAGAAAAAGAAAAAGCACGCTCGACTTGTATCAAAGACATACTTACTCTTGGAGGACATTCCAGAACTAACAGGTTTCAACAAAGGCTTTGATCACTTTGAAAGAAGGTATTGATGAGTGTATAAAGCTTGTGACTTTGATGCAGAACTTGACATCAGGAATACTTAAAAATTGATCAGAAAAATACGATCACATACTGTGGATGCGCGATCAAACAAAGTCTGGCCATTTTTGAATGAAACAATCCAAGTAACAAGTGTTTTTCCAATGTTCTTGTCATCGGTAAACAAGATTTTATACGACCCGAATAGTCAACAACCGTTTGATAACAACACTCGACAAGAAGCATTGATGATAACACACTCATAATGTTTAACATGAGAAAGAATGTGATGAATGTTACAGGGATATACCTTTATACATATCCAATATCCATATTATTTGTTACACTCTAAAACAAGAAAAAAATTAACTAGTTGATAAGTTTCACATGTTTAGGATAGGAATATTGTATGATAAGGTTTTGCAAATTTCATCGTGATCTGAGTCAATCTGCTTGTGAGTAGTATGAAGAAGTAGGTGTTGTCTGCCCTGCGCGACCTCAAAGAGGGATATTTACCAAAGCAGCTGTTGACAACATAGACCACAACCCTTTTTGTATAACGTAAATTGGTTATTTCCATGGAAATACATTTATACTGTCATTCTTATCTGAATGCGCTAGTATAAAAGTTCTTGGTAGGTAATAAATCAAACGCGACACTTCAAATACATTTTATCGCAGAAACTATTAAACAACTACTTCACCTAGATGCAAGATGACATTGGATTAAATAATAATATTCTTAGCATTAGAGGCAAACAAATATTGATTAAAAAAAATGTTGACTCGCCAAAAAGAAAATATTTAAGAAATTATTCCCTGCAGTTACAATACAAAACCCAAAGAGTTCAGCAAGAGTTCAGCAATGTGACATACTTGAGTTTTTCGTTACTATTAGCGATATATTATTAAATGCAGAAAACGCAGTAGGCTTATAAAAATTTGAAATCCATGTTTCTAATGAAATTCTATTATTTCTTTAAGGACTATTTTATTGTATTATGTACAAAGATATTAAGTACAATTGCTTGAAATTAGTTATTTTTCTCTGTTTCTGTGAACAAATTTTTTTAAGGGTTTTATAATTAGAATTACAAATAATTTTGATATTTCACATATAAACCTGGGTTTGGATTTTACACATTATATTAAGTATTGAACTCTTTATCTAATAACCTCAAGGATTTTAAATCTTTTTAAATATCTTCACAGATTCTATTTTTTTTTATTATTTCTTGAACAAATAAAATGACTGTTTAACAGAAGCTTTTTTAAAATGAACTTACAATTTATAATAATGATACTAAAAACAAGTGGTAAAAACAAAAAAAAAGACAACAATTTATTAGAAATCACAGTAATTGTTTATTAACGTCTCTGCACAAACGCGTTCTTTTATCAAGTTCATTCATCACATTGTTTCATTGCATCAGGGAAATATTATTAGTAATATCTCTTATACTATTCCTCAAATTCTGTAGGGTTGTTAAGGACTTTGAATTTTCAACAAAGCGGCAAATATGGTTGACAAGGAAGGAAAGCTGGTGTTATGGTAACGGTTTTTTTTCTCGCCTACTAGACAAATTTCATTTTTAATAAAATAATGTTTGAGTAGGTTTAATATTAAAATGAGGGAATGTACTAAAAGAGACGTTGAACATGCTCACAAAAGATACATTCAATACACAGAAACAAACATTAAAACTAACCCGAGCAACTTCTTGTCATTTCTTAACACTATGAGAAATGCAACCAGTATACCGAATTCGATGCGCTTTAACAATAAATCATTAAACGACACTCAGAGTATTATCGATGCATTTGCCCAATACTTCCAATCGTCCTTTATCACATCATCCACGTACAACTTAATGGAACAGGAAACCACAGGCAATGTTCCCCAACTTAATATTGCAGCCATTACCGAAAATGATGTTTTAAAAGCACTAAAAAAATTCAAAAATAAAGGTGATAAGACCGATATTGAAAACTACAGACCTATAGTTATCCTGTGTAATTTTGGCAAACTTTTTGAAATTGTCTTATATATAATCTCCTCAAATCTCTTATGGGCAACACGGGTTTTTGGCAGGTAGATCTACAATTACCAACTTGGTATGTGTTACACATACCATCGCAAATTCACTGGATCATGGTGGTCAAACAGACATAATTTATACAGACTTGTCTAAAGCATTTGACAGATTAGACCATGGGCTCCTATTGCAGAAATTGTCAGCTTTTGGTCTAAGTCTTGACTTTCTAAGCTTCTTTGAGTTATATCTGGGCAACAGAACATTAAACGTGAAGTATCATGGGTTTTCATCCATTGAAGTATTAGCGACGTTAGGAGTTCCGCAGGGCTCTGTTTTGGGCCCACTATTATTTATAATCTTCATCAACGATATCTGCCAAGATATACAAAGTAATGTCCTCCTATATGCTGATGATCTTAAATTATTTGCATCTATTAATTCCGAAGAAGACTGCCATCGATTACAGCATGACCTCCCAAAAATAAATTCATGTTGTGAAAATAATAGATTACCTTTAAATATATCAAAATGTAACGCGATGACTTTTACGAGGAGAAATAAAATCGATAAAATTTTCCTACAAAATAGGCAATGAAATAGTTACGAGATGCACTCAATTCAAGGATCTCGGAGTCCTCTTTGACTCTAAACTAACCTTTACTGCCCACATAGATCACATAACTGCTAATGCCTACAGAAATTTAGGCTTTATCATGTGAAATTCAAGGCATTTTAAAGATATTTCCACACTTTCTCTCCTGTTCAATGCTGTTGTACGGCCAAAACTGGAATACGGTGGTATTGTCTGGAACCCACATTACAATATTGATATCCTTAATTTGGAACGGGTTCAGAGAAGGTACGTTAAACATCTTTCATTCAAAGCGGACGGAATTTATTCTTCCAGAGGCACGCTACAATCTGACTTACTAGCCAAATTTAATCTAAATGACTTAGCAACACGTAGGATCTACTTTTCTGTGTTGTTCCTACACAAACTATTAACAAGTCAGACTGACTGCCCGGATATTCTTAGTTCCATGCATTTCAAAGTTCCATATTTTCAAACTCGCTCACACGACATCTACTTAGCTATAGTGTAGCTATGCAAATGTACTAAAATCGTCGCCTATTCACAATATGTATTCAAATTACTTAAGCTATCAGTCGAACCTTGATATATTTAATTGTAGTGTTAATAGTATAAAGCAATGTATTTTGAATCGCTCTTAAGTAAACCTCTAGCTCATACCAAACCACTGTTTAATCTATCTTCTCATGAAATATTGCATTCTCTTTTTTAGTTTAATAGTAATTATTTATCTGTACATTTAGTATTAAGTCTTTTACTCTGTACTGTGCACATATTTCTTTGTATATTTCCTGCCCTGTAATTGGATGCATATCTGGGCAGCTGTATTCATAAAATAAAATAAAAATAAAATAAAAAAAGATGTATAGAAGTTCTTTACGTTATCAAATGAAGAATTCAATACTCAATGTAATACGTAGAATCGAACTAAGGGTTCGATTTTACGTATTACATAAGTTACCTCATAGAAACAGAGAAAAATAACTAATTTCAAGCCATTGTACTTAATATATTTGTCATAATACAATAAAATAATCCTCAAAGAAACAATAGAAGTTTATTTGAAACGTACATTTCAAATTGTATAAGCCTACTGTGTTTTTTGCATTTAATAATATATCGCTAATAATAACGAAAGACAAAAGCCAAAAAGCCAAAGACTCAAGTATGTCACATTGCCGAACTCAGAATTTAATGCTATATCCAAAAATGTAAAAATGTACAGTGTGTCATGAAAAAAATTAGAAAGTCATTTCCGTTGAAACCTAAACTGATAAATACTTTTCTTTTATATCAAATAATTTTTTTATTTTTTATTGACTACAGGTATATAATATCAATTTTCTTAATTAAAAATCAAACAAAAAAAGTTGGTGAACCTATATCGCAGTGACACCCGGTATAGCAGCCAAAGAGTTTTCATTTTTGTATATTAACTGAAGGGAATCATTTCTTAAACGTAAAATTTTTCTTTTCTTTTTTCTTTTTTTTTTCATGTCAACATCTTTTATTCTTAATATTTTTTAGCTTCTAATACTAAAGACGCTATTAATTAATCCAATGCCATCTTGGACCTAAGTGAAGTAGTTGTTTTAATAATTTCTGCGATAAAATATATTTGAAATATCGTGTTTAATATATTATCTACCTAAAACTTTTGTAATAGCGCATACCGACAAGAGTGACTGTGTAAAATATAATAAACTATTGGTTGTCATATTAATATAAGGTTTTAAAGGATGCTTATGTAATATCCAATAATTATTTTATTATTTCTTCTAGAAATAAGCATATTAATGTAAATAAGGTTGTTGATTTTACGATTTTTTTCAGACTTGAAAATGCGAATGCATAGTTAAATTTTCCTAACAGAATTATGGTAGTCGAAAATTAACAAAAAATTACTATTTGGCATGTTTCGATATATTTAGAAGGAGAATTTGACAATCATCTGGAAATGATTAAAACTCATAATCTCATAATCATTTCCAAAATGATGGCAACTTAGTTGGCGAAACGCCTGTCGAATATACTACAGTCTTCTGGTGTTTACGGAGTCCACTTAAGTGTTAAAATCGGCACTTAGAGATTCCAACCCTCTTCAGGATAACTGACAAAGGCAGCAAACCTGGTGAAAAATATATATACATATTACGTATTTTTCAAAATGTTAGTAAGAACATAAAACTCTCTTATTATTATTATTACCTTGGTTTATTTATATTTTGTATCATTGCGTCGCTAAAAGTATAACCCTATTAAAATTGAATATGGGCGCCTATTTTCGTAGACCCGCACAGAATCCGTCCCTTCCTTTAGTTGATTACATACTACATATTAATTATTTGTATTCTCGTTCACATAAATTATACAATTTATAGAGAGTTCATCAGACATATGCATTAAGCATTAAATAAACACCATAATTTAAACAACAATGACTTGTTTATTTTCGAGTGTTATGTGATTATCGATCTGTCAGTACTGTATTATAATGTTTTCTATATTTACAAATATCTTATCTTTCAAACCTAATTATTAATGCAGAACTGGCTTCAGTCCAAAAATGCAGGGCACTGCTGCAGCTCAAATTTCACTTTTTTTGCATCAGCACAGCTGGTATAAGTATTGTGTACTGTTGATTTCAATAAAAACTGGTACCCTTTCTTTTAGCTATGTAAATCATTCGTTCTTTGATTGATATTAATAATCTTACAAATGTCACTTTGACGTTAATCAGTGGCGTCATTATTAAAAATGGTTCGACATCTAACAGATATTCAAAAATTTCGAATTGTTTCTAAAATTGAAGATGGTTGGTCCATAAGAAGACTTGCTGCTGAATACAATGTGAGTAAAACCACGATAATGAGTGTTAAAAAACAATGGGAAACCAACCAAACGGTATCCCGTAAAGTTGGTTCCGGTAGGCCCAGAAAGAGCAATAATCAAGAAGATGAAAATCTTATAAATTACCTAATAGAAAACCCTTTTCAGACTACAGTAAATGCAGTTTCAGAGACAAATTTCCCTGCTTCAGTATCTACTGCTTGCAGAAGAATAAAACTACAAAGCTACTTGAAGAGTTGTTCAGCGACTAAAAAATACAAACTTTCAGAGGAAAAGAAGCAGGGTAGGAGTATTTTTGCACTCAACTATATGATCAATGATGAAAACTTCTTGGGACAAGTTGTCTTTTCTGACGAAAAGGTTTTTAAATCCTGTAACGATGGACATGTTCGCGTATATAGGCCTCCTTCCACTAGATACGACGAAAAATATACTTTCGATCCACAAATATCAGGAAGGTTTTCAGTCAATGTCTGGACTTGGATGAGCCTAAATGGGTTAGGTGTGTGTTGGAACAGTGGTGGTCATCTCAATTCCATTAAATATATTGAAATATTAGACAATATTATGTTGCCGTCGGTGTTTCCGGAAAATAATTTTATTTTCCAACAAGACAACTGCTCCATACATACGGCCCATCGTGTTAGGCAATGGTTTCTTAATAAAAACCGAGTTGTTACCGTAGCCATCTAAAAGTCCGGATTTAAATCCAATTGAAAATGTATGGGGACTAATGGTGAAACATACAAGAAAATTAAATAACCGTCCAAATAATTCCCAAGAATTGGAAGGGATAATTGAAGACGCTTGGGAGAACTTGTCGCAAGAAGTTGACCTTGCAAGAAATCTGATTTTGTCCATGCCTGCAAGACTTCAGGCAGTTTTAGACGTTAATGGAGCAATGACAAAATATTAGTTAATTCTGTATTACGTAATTGAAGTTCATTTATTTCATTTTTTTATTGTATTTTTATGTTCAGTTTGCATTGTTTACATTTTTTTAATCTCAAGTGGTATTTTTGTGTTCTTATTTTAAAAATAGGATTATCATTATTCAGTTAGTATTTTAATTACAACCATTAGTAGAATTATCCGTAACAAATATTATTTTTTTAAACAATAATATGGCAGGCTTGAAAATGTTTTGAAAAAGTTATTTTCTAATTATTTTTTAAAATTCCATTTGAATAAAATAAAAGAGAAAGGTTTAATAAGATTAAAAACACACGATTACAAGGGTTGTACCAGTTTTTTTTTAAATCAATTGTACCTTTATGTTGAAAACGAATTGCACGAATTAAGGTGGCGTGGAAAAAATGAACCTTATTAGCGACAAAAGTGATTTGGAAGATTTTCCCAGAATTCTACTAGTTGTTCTTGGGAAGGCAAATCATGTGATATTGAATTTATGTTTGAGAACTTAAAGGAAAGATATGAAAAGGAATATACCTTGTTCAAAGTGTGATGTAACTAGAAGAGATTCAATAGAATTACAGAAAATGTGACGTGTTTTTCTTACATTGCAAAAGTTTTAAAATCGAAGTATTCGAAGCGACGTTGGCTTTGAAGGAAAATATTGACATCAAATATCCTCAATTAATAGCATTCTTGAAACTGCAAAATGTTGGTTACAGTGCAAACACTGCAAACAAAGCCAAAACCTCTTCAAGAGATAAAATAAATAAATTTAAATCAGAAGCAACCATATTTAATGATGAAGATAAAATATAATATAATTACTATCACCTATAATACACCTAGAGCATTGATAATACCGAGATAAATTTATCATAGGGACTGCTTAAAGGTAATATTACCAAGCAACGCGCTTGAAGCATTCTCTATGACAAAATTTTGAGTATTTATCAATGCTCGAGGTGTATTCAGTAAGATAATTTTTTACTACTTTTTGCTATTTTTAACCAATTAACATAGCATTTAAGTCAATATTAACACGCTTTTATTAGCTTCACTTGTATGTTTGTTTGTTTGTTTCTTTGTAACCGACTCTTTGGACTCGGATTTTGACCCTCTTTAAACGGACAGATTTAATTGAAACTTTGTACACTTACGAAGAACCGGTAACAATACAATAATTTGATAAGTTTATATCATTATCCTGATCAGGATCGCCAGTCCTTTCCTCACGTATCCTCTGCGTGAGAGCAAGAGGCTTAATATTGTAAGTATATTCCGTGATTCTCAGTTCGGTCGTTGGCCGAGCGGGCAAGTCTTAGTCGACGCTAAACGACGGACTCCTCAGGCGTGAGTTCAAATCCCATGGCTGAAATAAAAAAAAATTTTTCAGGAATATCTGTTGGATCGTAATATGTTATAATATCAGCATCAATAAGCAGTATAAATATAGTTTAAAAAAAACTACAAAACACGCTTTCATAGCACATCAAACTACCTAAAAAAGTGAAAAATAAATATAGTTTAAAAAAACTAAAAAACACGCTTTTAAAGCACATCAAACTAAAAAGTAAAAAATAATTATTAATATAAACTGAGAACAATAATGAACGAAAAATACTAGTATTATTGTGAAAAAAGCGTGGGGCGCTTTGTGTCATATTTTTCGTATATCGAGCAACCCACGCTTTTTTCACAATAATACTAGTATTTTTCGTTCATTATTGTTTTCAGTTTATATTAATAATTATTTTTTACTTTTTAGTTTGATGTGCTTTAAAAGCGTGTTTTTTAGTTTTTTTAAACTATATTTATTTTATTTATTAAAACTGCAGTTATAAGTTATATAAGTTATAAGTTGAAGCGGAACTTGATGTAGTTGCTGAATTGTTGGTTCCTATTGCAGATGTATCTCCTCGTATGCTGTTGATTATTTCACCATGGTGATCTTCAGCAATGGGTAGATAGGGCTTTATAGAACCAGAGTTATTATGACCCGTAATTTTTATTAGTTGCTGCTCTGGGACCTCTCTTTTCGCCAAATGACTCACTGTGGTTGAGCGATTAGAATGATTAGTTATCTTTTTATTTTTGGTATCCAATCCAATAGCTTGTGCTGATGATTTAGTCCACCCATTAATCATATTTCTGCCTAGAGGCATATTGTCAAACCAGGAATCATTTTCAGATTTCCAGAAGCGATTTGGTCTTAAAAAACGACGATTGTTAGTAATATTTTTACCTCGTTTAGATAACAACTTATGAAACAATCTAACAGGACATACATTTTGGTTTTCAATATTTAACACAAGCCATTTACTACTTGTGCAATTCTTTGACCCCCCTTGGCAAGTTTTGCTGAAAATTGGACTGTATTCAGTTCGATTGGTCGGCCTTCCATGACACTAAAATAATCTATTAGGCTTCTCCACCCGCCAAGGTAACTCAACAGTTACAATATGGTAAAACAAAATTTGTAAACTTTCTGAAGTGTTTTCATCCCATTAATTTAATGATTTCATTCAAATCGTTTAAATTTAGAGGCACTGAACTACATTTTTATTTGTTTACATCTATTTGTAGTCGTTTGCGGGTAACATCTCTTGCATCAAGACCATTTTTGAATATAATACAAGTAAACGGATCAAACACTATTTTGTAGTCATTGAAATATTTTTCTTGTAGTAGCTTCCTTGTAACATTCCAAATAGTCTTAACAGTTGCTTCTTTATATTCTGTTCCATCAATTTTTCCCATGTTCACTGCATAATCTTCTAATATCAAAGCCAGTTCATTCAACTGCGTTCTCCATTCAAATTAGTATTTTCTGATCGACAAAATTCTAAAAACATTTTCCACGTATATGTTTTACTTTTAATGGTGTTTTCTGTGTGTATTTTCTAATACATTTTGATTAATTGAACCGTTTGAAACATTACCACACCTTTGTAACATTTTCCTAAATTTATTTTCAATTTGACATTTGTTGAATTTCAATCTGATATTTGAACACATCATTTGTGCATTGGCTGATAACACCACATGTATGTATGTTATCGCTGTAATCTTTTACTGATTGGATGAATGACTTGAAATGCAAGATTTTGATTGGTTAATACATTTGGTAAAAAATTATCAATATAATTTTTTGCACGATCCAGCATTTTTGTTTATTTACAATGTCTGTTTCGAGGCTTAACACGTCGGTAAGTAATTTACTTACCGACGCACGTCTGAACAGTAAGGAAAATTAATATAATACATATATTATTTCACAAAAATGAGGACAAAAATAAGAAAACTTCTATTTATTTAAAGAACAAATATTATTTAATCTATTTATCCTTTGTTGTCATATTATACTAATATAAATATAAATACCTTGGATTAGAAATTCATCATCGGATGATTCATTTAAAAACTTTTTTCTACTCCCTACATAGAAAATACTATTTTGCTCCCTCATTTCAGGGAGCAAAGTAGTACTTTTCCTCCCTCAGGAGGAAAATACTTTGGCTCCCTCTGGAACCAAACAAGTAAAAACTTCAAATAGCTGTAATAGTAGTGTATAGACTTCTTTTATTGATACACAAACTTCCTGAAAATGAATGTTTTTCTTTGAAACAGATTTTTTATTACTTATTTTTATTTATAAAAATTGAAAACAGTTTAAATCTAGGTTTATATTAACATTAACTAAATATTGTTAAAATTTATGGTACAATTAGTTGAATTACTAATAGAGATTGCCCCTGAAGAAATATTGGCTCTGCTGGTGGAGATCAGTTCCTGTTTGTTGTTTTCCAAAGTTTTGGTCGCTGATGAAGTACTTGTAGAAATAAAATTTTCAATAACAAGACAACGTTTTTTGGTACTTGAAGTAGTACTTTCTCCCGTAATTATTTGGCTGGCTACCTCATATTTTTTAGAAATACAATCATCTAAGTACCCTTCTGCTACTGCGTTTATTCGCCATCCCCCCCTGTCTTTTTAGAGTGAGAATGTCACTTCCAGCATTGACTAATAATGTAGCTGAAGTACGGCGGAAACTGTGTCCAATATAGCCTTTCGAATCATCCAAATTTAAAAATATTGCTATTCTGTATGGAAATTTGGCAATTCTGTTTTTGCCAATTACCTGTTTGTACATTTCCCTTTAGCATAAGTTACAAAAAATCTAGAATGACATGTTTTAGGGGACCTACAGTCCAGATATTTTCTATACATATCCAAGACAGATACTCCGTTTAAAATCTCATTTGTTATTGTAAATGTCCTTTTGATATTAGTTTTTGAGTCAGGTATTTGCACCACCAAAATATCGCCTTTATCACTGATATCCTCAAGTACCATTTTAACTAATTCATCGCTATGGCATGCCCCAGCAATTCCAAATATAAGCACAATCTGAAAAAGGAAAATGCACTTATGATAACTGCCTAAACTGTCACTTAATTGTCATATATATACTTTCTAATAAAAAATGCTGCGTTACGTTTTTATTTATTATTCAACAATAACGATCAATCTTATCTTCATATGTAAGTAAGTTTCACTGGAGCTTCTGCAATAAACTTGTTGATATCCTTCCTTGAAAAAGTATTGGCTTTCTTGGCTTTATATCAAGCAGATTTCCTTTTTAAAAAAGCTACTAATTTAGGAAACTTAATGTCGATATTATCTTTAATTTGGTGTAGATCGCAACATGCTGTATTTGCTTCATAATGTTGAAGGCTTCAAATCGGCGCATTTTTTTGGAAAATTAAAATAGGACCACTTCTTCACATATTTTTCTTATTTGCCTAGTCTCCATCCAACAATTAAATAGCTGGTACTCTTTTTCATATTTTTTCACGAGACTTTAACGGTAATAGATTTAACGAAACCACGTTTGCTTCTTCCAGAATATCTTGAGGAACTTCATCTTCACATTCGGAATATATTATTATAAATTTTTTTGGAAGTTTGTTTATTTTGAAAACAAGAAGCAACCTTAGCATCGTTCCATGTACTTTGATTTTTAACAATATTTACTTATCTAAATACCTGTTATGACATTTTGACATATTTGGTTTTTTGATTGTCATGCATAAGAAAATATAATAAAATATATGTAAAACCAATGTAAAACACTGTAAATGGTCGTCGAAAAAATCATATGTATTACACAGGAGCAAAGTGCCATTTCCTCCCTTGGATATTGATCAATCAATCAAACTATCCGCGGGAGGAAATTATGCACTTTTCTCCCTTGTCATACAAATAGCTATTTTCAAACGTGTTATTTGGTAAATACACTTTTCTAGGTCTGTGTAAAATATTTTAACTTTTTAGATAAGCAATCAATGTAGGAATTTTTCAAATATTAATAGCATCTTTAAGGAAAATTAGGCTTTGTAACATTGAATATTCCGCCCAGAGACTACCAGGCGATTTTAATGCCTTATTCCGATGAAGAAAATACGCCAACAATACTTTTTTATTGATACTAGCACCATCCTTTTCTCAACAATTTTTGAACATTTTATAGACCTTGAATTTTTCTCCCACGCATTTTCTATTTCAATATTATCTTCGAAATCATTGTATAATTCATTACCGAAAGTAATAGAACAAAATTCAATTTCAAATTAAGTATGTTGTTTATTTGTGAATAACGCTAAATAATGTCATGGAAACATAGCACAGCCGTCTAATTTTTTGACAAAATACAAATGTCATATTTGACAAGTTGGATTTGCCGCGAAATATAAACGTCATTTTTGTCTTTTTGTTTATTTAGTAGAAATTAATTAATACCTAAAATTACCACATATTTAGCATTATGCCCGTTATAGCTTTAATCGGACTTCTGGATCATTGTTAGTTAATGCAAGAGGATATATTTTAAGAGTAAAGAGACATAGTAGATGGTGGTAGCTGAAGGGCACACAGAAGATTCAATGAAAAAAAAGCGACAAGTTGCCAGATCAGATTATATACACAATGCCTTCAAAGTCTTTAATAAATTATGAAATAATTAGTTAGACTAATAACTCGTAAATTCATTCGATCCCAGTTAATTTATTATCGCAAGGAATGAGTATCAACAGTCTTACATATTGTAAATATAAATGTAAACATTTCACAATGTAATTGTTAAACAATAATTAAATAATGATTTTTACAAAAAGAAGGTGCTTTCCTAAAGTAAAACTCTAGCAGGAAAATACATTCCTCTCTCGGAAGGAAAAAAATGTTTCATCCCGCCGAGGGAGAATAGCTCAATTTCGACTCGCGTGTACACGACGAAAAAGCTTTTCAAGGGAGTATATAGAAAATATTGCACTATTAATAATGACCTGAAATAGCTATTTATGTAACGTGTTACATACAATAATTTTAAAAATCTAAAGACCCTGTAAACATAAATAAATAGCTATTTGTATGACAAGGGAGAAAAGTGCATAATTTCCTCCCGCGGATAGTTTGATCAATATCCAAGGGAGGAAATGGCACTTTGCTCCTATGTAATACATATGATTTTTTCTACGACCATTTACAGTGTTTTATATTGGTTTTACATATATTTTATTATATTTTCTTATGCATGACAATCAAAAGACCAAATATGTCAAAATGTCATAATAGGTATTTAGATAAGTAAATATTGTTAAAAATCAAAGTACATGGAACGTTGCTAAGGTTGCTTCTTGTTTTCAAAATAAACAAACTTCCAAAAAGTTTATAATAATGTATTCCGAATGTGAAGATGAAGTTCCTCAAGATATTCTGGAAGAAGCAAACGTGGTTTCGTTAAATCTATTACCGTTAAAGTCTCGTGAAAAATATGAAAAAGAGTACCAGCTATTTAATTGTTGGATGGAGACTAGGCAAATAAGACAAATATGTGAAGAAGTGGTCCTATTTTACTTTTCCAAAAAATGCGCCGATTTGAAGCCTTCAACATTATGGAGCAAATAGAGCATGTTGCGATCCACACTCCAAATTAAAGACAATATCGACATTAAGTTTCCTAAATTAGTAGCTTTTTTAAAAAGGAAATCTGCTGGATATAAAGCCAAGAAAGCCAATACTTTTTCAAGGAAGGATATCAACAAGTTTATTGCAGAAGCTTCAGATGAAACTTACTTACATATGAAGGTAAGATTGATCGTTATTGCTGAATAATAAAAGCGTAACGCAGCATTTTTTATTAGAAAGTACATATATGACAATTAAGTGATATTTTAGGCAGTTATCATAAGTACATTTTCCTTTTTCAGGTTGTGCTTATATTTGGAATTGCTGGGGCATGCCGTGCGTAGCGATGAATTAGTTAAAATGGTACTTGAGGATATCAGTGATAAAGGCGATATTTTGGTGGTGCAAATACCTGACTCAAAAACTATTATCAAAAGGACATTTACAATAACAAATGCGATTTTAAACGGAGTATCTGTCTTGGATATGTAACGAAAATATCTGGACTGTAGGTTCCCTAAAACATGTCATTCTAGATTTTTTGTAACTTATGCTAAAGGAAAATGTACAAATCAGGTATGGCAAAAACACAATTGCCAAAATTCCATACAATATTTTTAAATTTGGATGATTCGAAAGGCTATACTGGACACAGTTTCCGCCGTACTTCAGCTACGTTATTAGTCAATGCTGGAAGTGACATTCTCACTCTAAAAAGACATGGGGGATGGCGAACAAACGCAGTAGCAGAAGGGTACTTAGATGATTGTATTTCTAAAAAATGTGAGGTAGCCAGCCAAATAATTACGGGAGAAAGTACTACATCAAGTAACCAAAAAACGTTGTCTTGTTTTTGAAAATTTTGTTTCTATAAGTACTTCATCAGCGACCAAGACTTTGGAAAACAATAAACAGGAACTGATCTCCACCAGCAGAGCCAATATAACCAATAATTTAACTAATTGTACCATAAATTTTAACAATATTTAGTTACTAATGTTAATTTAAACCTCGATTTAAACTGTTTTCAATTTTTATAAATAAAAATAAGTAATAAAAAAATCTGTTTCAAAGAAAAGCATTCATTTTCAGGAAGTTTGTATATCAATAAAAGAAGTCTACACACTACTATTACAGCTATTTGAAGTTTTTACTTGTTTGCTTCCAAAGGGAGCCAAAGTATTTTCCTCCCTAGGGAAGCAAAGTATTTTCCTCCCGAGGGAGGAAAAGTACTACTTTGCTCCCTAAAATGAGGGAGCAAAATAGTATTTTCTATGTAGGGAGTAGAAAAATAATTTTATCTAACCCCGTTATGAAATGTCAAGTTTTAAATGCATTTTTGACGTTACATTTTTCATAACTATCAGTCCCATTACATAACTGAGTGATGTAATGAATTTTTACGTAACTCATTATTATCATTTTCCTATTTAAAGCGGGATTAGATAAAATTTTGTACTTAACACGTTATGAAAAGTAATCTTTCTTGACTCATGTAATTTGCAAATATTACATTCGTCAAATAAAATTTGTCTTCATAACTGGTTACGTAAATAATTAATACCTATTTAAAAATCTTGAAAATTAAGTAAATAGCCATGTATCCATAGTTACCTTTGTTGCTGTTATTACACATTATAATTTTAGTGTCAAAATTGACAAACATTATTTAGTCAATTTTAAAAACGAAGTTATATAGTATTTAAAATCCTAATTAATTAATAGCATATTGTTGTATTTTAAACAAGAAAATATCTGATTCCGGTTCAAATATACCAAGCGATATGTTACGCTTTGAATAAAAAGGTTGTTTCTTTTTCTTTTTCAGAGTTGTTTATTTTTCTTAATTGATGATATAACGAACTTTTCCTCACCAGTTAGGAAAAGTTTTACTTTTCCTAACTGGTGATGAAAAATCGGATATTTGACACTTCAGTTTTGAAAAGTATCATTTTTTATGTCAAAATTAGAAAAAGAAAATAATCTACTTCCTTGTATTAGGTATTAGAAAGTAAAAAACGTGGATAAAAAAATTTTTTTCTTTACAAAATATTAAGTAATATTCCACAACGTATCATTCGTAGAACCAGCTCACTGATTTAAATTTAATGAAAGTACATTAAGAATGTTAATATCTATTATGTTCAAGATTTAAAAGTGTGATCTACAAATCACATTGTAATTAGCATGTGAAAGAAATGTTTAGCAAAATAATTTAAAGGTCTTCTACAAATAATTTATATTATATTAGAGAAAGTTGTGAGCCAATGCCATCATCTTGTAAGTTGTTATCTTAGTGCAAAGGATCAGATTGAATCATTTTTCCTAATTTTGCTTGTATCGTAATGTATTTTTAATTACTATTAATAGCATGACCACTGAAAGGCATTAGAAAAATAATGATGTTTATATGAAAGCTCATTTAAAGATAGTCATTACGCATGGAACCGGAGAGTATTTACCCAAGCAGATAAAACTGCATGTGAAAATTTTAATGTAAAATAACGAGTAGGTTTACAAAGGCCACGTGTATAAAATGTAATAATTAATGCATAAGCGGCAGCAAGTCAAATGGTTATATCTATAAAGAGGAAATTTTCGATCTATTTGAAGAATTTTATTTGAAGAAATACATAATGCAACCGATTAGATATAGATAATTTTTTTTATAATCCTTTTTCACGTAATTCAAACTAGAATTATCTCGTCAACAGCCTTAAGGATTACATGTTAGAACAATCAGCCTCTTTGTTGAGATAAATCTTCTTCGGATTATTTACTTATTCTTTTTGGTATTTTCAATTTCAGTTAGCAAAAACTCTTATTATTGTTAGTATTACATATTTTTTGTTTTTTCGGTAGATTGTTGGTTATCGTTTATTTTGTTTTTAACATATTGGCTGCCACCATCATACAAGAGTAATTGCCAACTTTAGCTTGATATTCCGCAGAGATCGATGTTGGGAATTTTTTTTATTTGTAAACAAATTAAAACCATTAATAGCACAAGAAAATATCACCATGTCTGTGGATAATAATTCTTAATTCTCTGCTCATAAGTCGTCATCCAGTATTGGTAGAATGTGGTAATTATTGTAATAAGGTTAATTTAATTTTTAACAACAAAATTGTGTAAATTATTACTATATAATAATATTATGATAAAATTCAACAAAGTTATCGCATATCTTGTCCAAAATACAGTTTTTTTTTTATTTCGTTGGTCACTAAACAGAGCTGGAACATTAAAATCGATGAATTCATATATATCCGTATATACGTAGATCCTTTATCAGTTGTCGATAACTTTGTTGTTTGACTTCGAACGATTATAATGAACAGTAGACACTATAAATGTTTAGCACCTATTCCAGAAAAGACTGTAGCTATGTGTGCATTAAGAGGAGAAAGTAACGATTTTCCTTTTGAAAATGGTTTATTGCTGCATAAATTATGCGATTTTTTTATTCCTATTTAAACAGAAACATATACGTGCAACACCTGGGTTTTAAGTATATTGAAATGACAGCAACTTAAGGAGCTCCGCAAGAATCTGTCCTAGGGCCTCTTTTGTTCATTATTTTCATAAATGACATCGTCTGTGAACTTAGTTGTTATGCAGATGATCTAAAATTATATTCGTCGATTTCCAAACGTGCGTCGACTGCAGTATATATGGTGTTTTGATGTTTTGTGAAAAAATAGGTCAGTGTTAAATATACCCAATTCAAAGATTGCAGAGTCAACGACTTTTATAAATGGTGCAGACGAAAATTTGAAATTTATTGTCATTTTATAGAAAATATACAAACTTCGTCCTAAGAAAGCAACAAGCCGCCTCCTATTTTTAAGGTACGAAAATGGCAAATGTTCTAATCCAAATGTAGGAATGAATACATTTGGAAAAATAAAAAAATAAAGTCTAAAGTATTTAAATTTACAAAACGCAAACTTGTATACGAGACTTTGTTTCCCTAAGTCATCGACTACATTACTGGCCGATGCTAAAATTAATATGGTAGATTTAAAACACCATGGGGGATGGAAATCATCCTTCGTGGCTGAAGGATAGGGGAATGAGGAATATATAGAAAATAAATAACTAATGTCAAAAAAATTGGTGGTGACAAAAATATAGAAGGAAAACGGTCTACTAATACGAATTAACAAAATACATACCAGGTGAACATTGGTCATGCTTCCTGCTTCCCAAAATTTTGAAATGGGCTCAAGAATTAAGATTACTAATTGTTGAAAGAGCACAATTAATTTCAATATTGTTAATAAGTAATTTTTTCAATTTCTCATTAAAATGTTAAACATGTGACTTTTTTTAATAAATATTTCTCACTGTTTTACTATAAGAGGACGAGAATTATTTTTCCCGCTCGTTGCTTATAGTAACTAGCTGTTAACTTATCAGAAATTGTCAGCTTTCTGGTATGTGTCATACAAAAAAATAATTTTCACTCCATCAAAGGGTCTAGCCGGATAAGCATGTTAAAAATGCCCTTAAAGGAAATTACACGAAATGAGCGTTAAAGTATTTTATTAGTTATAAAAAAAATATTTGCTAGAGTATTATTCCAAAAATCCAAGGGGTGGCTGAACTTTTGCAAAAAAGGTAATTATTTTTTAAAAATATGTTGCAACTTACATAATGGGTGAAAAATTTTGAAAAAATTCTCGAACATAGAGATCTACCAAACGAACTCAGTAAAAATTATTATGACGTATTTGGCGCGAAATTCAAATTTTAAAAATTAACAAAAATTAAAAACGCCCTTTTTACCTTTTTTTGAAAAGGTGCTACCATGATTTTTTTTCTAACAGATGTGCCTTTGCATTACTAATACCCCTAATTTTTTTCAGAATTTTTGATTTGGTGGCACATGCTGAAAAAGATAAAAACTTCACCTCACAGCCCCACAAAAAAAAATAAAAATTCTGACCTAGCAACGAGACGAGTATATCCTTATGTATTTTTGATCGCTGATTCCGAATCCGGGGTCAAAAAAAGTCGTACACCCCCAAAAAAAATTTAGAGCCAAGAAACACTCCCTGAATATGAGATAACGCTCTGAAAATGATGTTATCATTTTAATCAATCGTTTTGTTTAATATTTTCGGAAAAAATTGAATGTATTACGATAAAAATAAAGGTAAATTACAGCGTTCACCCTATTGGTATGAAACGCCCCCCCATAGAGGGTGAGAATCACCCTCATCTGCCACTAAACCAATTGATAACGACAATGACTGAAAAACATTTAAAAATGGTTAAGTTTGGTTAGGTTTGCAATAAACTGACGTAGAATTCACGTAATACCCCAAAACTACCCTTATAGCGTTTCATACCGATAGGGTGACCGCTGTAATATACCTTTATTTTTATCGTAATACATTCAATTTTTCCCGAAAATATTAAACAAAACGATTGATTAAAATGATAACATCATTTTCAGAGCGTTATCTCATATTCAGGGAGTGTTTTTTTGGCTCTAAAATTTTTTTTGGGGGTGTACGACTTTTTTTGACCCCGGATTCGGAATCAGCGATCAAAAATACATAAGGATATACTCGTCTCGTTGCTAGGTCAGAATTTTTATTTTTTTTTGTGGGGCTGTGAGGTGAAGTTTTTATTTTTTTTCAGCATGTGCCACCAAATCAAAAATTCTGAAAAAAATTAGGGGTATTAGTAATGCAAAGGCACATCTGTTAGAAAAAAATCATAGTAGCACCTTTTCAAAAAAAGGTGAAAAGGGCGTTTTTAATTTTTGGTAATTTTTTAAAATTTGAATTTCGCGCCAAATACGGCATAATAATTTTTACTGAGTTCGTTTGGTAGATCTCTATGTTCGAGAATTTTTTCAAAATCTTTCACCCATTATGTAAGTTGCAACATATTTTTAAAAAATAATTACCTTTTTTGCAAAAGTTCAGCTCCCCCTTAGATTTTTGGAATAATATTCTAGCAAATATTTTTTTATAACTAATAAAATACTTTAACGCTCTTTTCGTGTAATTTCCTTTAAGGGCATTTTTAACATGCTTATCCGGCTAGACCCTTTTCAATATTTGGCCAAAATCGTGTGGCTAGGATACAAAGTTTTTTTAATAAGGTGTTTGATACACATATTTTTTTAATACGATCCTGGCCCATTTGGCTGCTAAGCCGGGTGAAATCGCGCTATGGTCGGTGGGAACAGATGAATGCCAACGAAGACACAATATCCACAGATATCTTTGTTCTAAAACATCGCTGATGGCAAGTCTCGAGGAATGTTAATTGCTGCCCGGTCGGTCTGGCATGGCATGAGCTCTGACTGCTTGCACTGTCCCAATGCACAGGTTCCCACAACACGGGAGTGCATCCAGTACCGGGTACCACATCAGTGAGATGAAACACACAATCATGCGTACCACACTGAGAGCCATTAGTAAATTCCCCACTATTTACAGATAAATCAATTTAATGCCCACTGAATATACTAATCAATAAAGGATTATAACATTAGGAAACTGAATTATGTAAAGAAAATGTTACGTATTATTACAAATAGTCTTATTAGTCCAGTAGCTAAGGGTAACAATCATGCACTGTATAAAATTATTCAAATAAATAGCACAGGTTGTATACAACCAGTAAAGATAGTTCAAGATACGTTGTGCGGGAGGGGGATACGAATTTAAAATCAACGGAGACATCCAATATCCGAGTATGGTAGAATTAGTTTCTGTTTTAGCAGGGATCGCTCTGGCGTTTACGCCGCCTCGGACAAAAACAAATTGCCGCCCCCATTTAAAGTTATTTTTTTCTTAATAAAAGATTTTAATTTGCAAGAAAAAAGTATATTTAAAAAAAACAAGTATTAAAACTTAACATTTGGTACAAAACAGTATAAATTAAAATAAAATAGAGTTGTAGGACCTATAGATACCTAGTTATTATATTTTAAAAACATTTACAGTTTTAAACACACAGGGAGCAATTTTACCGCTATTACGATTTAGATTTTTTCTCACTTATACCTAAAACTTAAATAGAAAACAAAAGGTAGATACATAGAATTACAGTAATACATTGTTTTTTTGAGTTATAATCAAAAGAATACTTTTTCTCACTTTTAATTATGCAATTTTTTTTATTACCTCTTTTAAGTTTATTTCATCAGCAATTTAATGTTCAATTGATAAAATGGACTAGCCGTTTAGTCGATTTTGCGTAGTAGTTGAGCGTAAAAAAGGTTTTGATTAATTCTAATTTGGAAAATTTTCTTTCTCCACTTGCTACTGATATTGGAATAGTCAGTAGTATTCTTAAGTCAATGCTAAGATTTGGAGCAAAATTTAGCATTTTTATTATTTTAAGTACACCATTTGGACTTTCTTTTTTGCCCAAAAGTGCACAAACTGCAGAAATTTTCTCTACTAATTCTAGACCGTTAATGTCAGCTGATTCACCATCAGAAACAATATTTTCCAAATCCTTATCAGTGTTTCAAATCATATATATTATATAGAGATTAAAAATGATTACTATAGTAATTCAGTTGTTTAAATCGACTATCTAGTGCGTTTAATGCTTGATCAATAGTATAGAAGAAAAATTCTATTTTGTATTTTTCTTTGGGATCTTCGATTGGTTCGTCCCTTGTCTCATATGAGAAGATGGCATTTTTTCTTCTTACGTGGTGTCGCGGCGTTGTTGATTCAAAATTGGCTTCATTGTTAATTTCATCAGCCAATTCTCGTGCGTCAGTAATAATTTCATTAAAAAACTTATTTTTTGGCAGTTCTCTAGAAGATCAAGTGCTTTTTTCAAATCAAAATCTATTGTTTGCATAAGCTTGCTGATGGGATTAATACAGTTTAAAATTTTATGTCATATGACTATTGAACATAAAATAAACTATTTAATGCAACTTTGCAAACCCGAAACTTCGTCTCTTATTGAGATATCGATATCTTGGTTTTCATAAATGCTTAGCAAAGCGTCGTATGTTTCACTAAGTTGAAATCTTAAAGGCGTTAATGCTTCTATCCTGTTTTCCCATCGAGTGTCACTCAAAGGTTTTAATGTTAATCCTCGGACATGTTTTAAAAATATTGCCCATCGAAAAATAGAAGAAGAGAAAAATAAATATATTTTTTTGGACCATATTAAAAAAAGTTGGCTGCTTCCAAGGATGCTTTTGCCATATCATTTACCACTAGATTGAGCGAGTGGCTACTAAACGTAAAGTAGAATGCTCCTGGATTTAAATTCCTAATTCTAGATTGCACTCCTGCATTGTGGCCACTCATGTTAGCCCTGTTATCATATCCCTGCCCTCTTATATCTTGCACATCAAGTCCCATTTCATAAAGCTCTTCAATTATAATTTCATATAGTTGTCTTCCTGTAGATCTTTCCACAGGTAAGAAACCTAAAGAGCTTTCGTAGATTTTTATTTCGACATCGTTTGAATCAGAATCAGACTTATTGATGGAAACATATGTAATCAGGATCATTTATTCCACCTTACTAAAGTCAGGAGTGCAATCTAATATTATGGAATAGTAATTCGCTTTTTTTATTTCAGCAATAATATGCGATTTTACGCTTCCGTGAAGCAAGTCTATTATCTTGTTTTGATTGATTTTTCCAAGTTAGTGAGCTTTGGTTTCCTCTTTTTTAAGCATTCTATGCACATGTTCCTCCATGACGGGGTCAATTTCAGATAGCAACTATTTTTAAAATTTGCTGTTATTATGCCCAAGTAGCTTGTCGCCTGTACCTTGAAAAGCTAAACAACTTTTACCAAGCATTTCAGTAATTGTTACAATCCTTAGAAGCACCTCGTACCAGTGATTCATTTCAATGTTAATATCTCTTTGGGCAGCTGCATCTATTGTTGTACAACACTTTAACCTTTGACTGAGTTCTAGCCAGGATTGTTGAACCTGAATATGATTTTTAGAAATTTCGTGATCTCTTAAAATTTCAACGATGTGCTTCCAACTATTAAAACCTTCTTTTGAAAGGGGAACTTGACACACGGACGTAAATTTTGCAGCAAAAGTAATATATGCAGTTTTTTGAAGTGGAGTACATTAGCCAGTCTCTTACTTGATCTCCATATCTTAAAATTCGAGAATATTAATTTGCGTTAAATTTTCGGCCACTGCCATCATAAGGAAATTTGTAATTAAACAATGGTTTAGGTGCACCTTGTCCTACTAAAAAACCTCTTTCGGCATCTCTTAATATTGTGGGCCACAATGCTGGATTTGTACCTAAAGTTTGTACAGTGCATTCTGTGGGTGGTAGGGTGGGGTCAATTTATAGACGTAGAATGCCACTAGTGCTAGCTAGGGTGCCTTCTGTAAGTACAAAGGCTGTGTCAGTTGGTAGGCTGCTCTCATTTGGTGACAAAGTTGGTTCAGAAATATGGTGTATTGTAGTTTTGTTAGTTGAAGTTTTATTTCAAAAATAAATATGCTCTTTTTAAAAAGGTGTTTTAATATTTTGCTTTAAAACATAACAAACCACAAAGATCAAATGTAAATTGCGTAGTACTTAGTTTTAGTTAGGTAAAAAATCAACAAGTAGTGTAAAATTTATATTAATTGAGACTAATTAATTTATCAATATTTCGTTCACATTCAGGGGGGGCGAAAATGCCGCTCTTCTCATATATGGAACAAAGTAATGCAGACATTCCCACCAACTGGAACGTTAAACATATCTGCATCTTCCAATTCTGTGGACGGTTTTGTCCAAAATAATAGTATTCTTTCTTTCAACAATCAAAGTAGCTAAATAGTTACTTTTTGTGAAAAAATATATTTATTTAGATCATTATCGTATTTTCATTTTTATCAGTATCTTTAATGTTATTTTCAGAAGAAAATATTGTCGTTGATACCACTCATTCAACTTATAACCCATGGTATATCTCATCCCATTATCTTTAGGCTCCATGACTCTCTGACATTACATTACCAGTTACTTTTTCTACCACAAACACTAGGTTCTGGGTATACTATCCAATCACATTTCTCGAAAACCTTCTGTATTAGTGGAAGTAATACATTCTATTTGTCAAAGCCGTTTTCCTCCATAGTAATATCTTTTTAAAGTCAATATTTCATCTGGAATGGCATAGAAATGTATAGTATATACACAGTGCAGCGTAAGTCGTGTACCAATTAAAAGTGATTATATTTTTGACTGAATTGTGATATGGAGCTATTTTTTATAAATACTGCTCCTCGACGCCTAATATCAAAATTTTGAAAAATCTGTTGTCAAAGATAGTCTAAAATGTTAAAATTTATGACGTGTCTGTTGCAAAAAGACCTATCAGTATTAATGTTTCGAAGGAAACTAAGAAATTAGTGGTGCTGCATGTTTTGTATTAGGGAATTCAAAAATATTTCTCTATGGCACTCTCCATTACCATGACCTTGTAGTTGTTGTTGTTGTAGTCCTCAACAAGATAAGATTAATTAATTCCTGCATACTGAATACAGCCCGGTAAACTATATTTTCTGACTGTATTTCGATTTGCTGGATATTGTAACGGTGATCAGTAATCCGGGCCAAGCGATTTTAGATTCAGGGTCGGGCGCAATACCAATGCCATTGCGCGCTATTTTACGATGACGATGACACGACACACTTCAGTTGTTATCTGTCGGTCGATGCATAGAGTACTAATAAATAATAAATAATGTTGAGCGTAAAGAGTAGAAATCGACCGTACGCTGATTAAGTGAATAAATTTATCGGTGAATTTCCGGATTTATTCTATGATGGATGTAAAATAATTTGTAAAATTTGTGATCAAGACTTAATGTGCTGGAATAAATACGGCTGCAAAATTCATGTCAATAGTAACCGGCATAAAAATTAAAAAAATGGCGTGTCTTCTTTGGAACCTCAGTTTATGTTTGATTTACTATTAATGCTGATGTTCCCCTGCGCATATTGGATAAACCAGCATTTCGGGAGTTCTGGAATAAATACAATCCCCAGGTGAATTTACCAAGTCGTTCATCGTTACGTAGATATGTACCAAGTGTTCGTGAAGACATTGTAAATACGATTAAATGTGAATTAAAAAATACACTGCTGTGGTTATGTGTTGACGAGACGACAGATTGTAAAAAAAATTCTATCTTAAATGTTATAGTACGTGAACTCGACCCTGTTAAACCAACATTTCCACTTTTACTAGCTAGCAAAATACTAACTGCGTGTACTGGCGAAACAATTACGCGGGTGGTGTTGGAGACTTTCGAAAAATTTGAACTGTCAGCAAGTCAAGTGTTGATGTTTGTGACCGACGGTGCTGCGACAATGCGTTTGGTGGGCCGTTTTCTTCAAAGAGACGATTGTAGGTTTTTACACATGTTACGTGTAAAGTGCATGCGTTCCATCTTGTAGCAGAAAAGATTCGAAAATGTTTTCCAGAGGTAGATGCATTAATAGTAAATACAAAAAAAGTATTTCTCAAATCTCCTAAACGGCTTCGAGCATTTCACACACTGTGTCCTGGTATTCCGGAACCACCAGAGCCGATTCTTACATGTTGGGGAACGTGGTTGAAGGCAACTTTTTATTATACTGAATATTTTCAACAAATAAAAGCTGTAATACTACAGTTCAACCCTAACGAGGCTGCAGCTATTAAGGAAAGCCAGACAAGCTTTCAAGATGTTTCCCGTGAAACAGATTTAAACAATATTTATAACAATTATAGAGAACTACACGATGCAATAGAAAAATTGCAAAATATTTCGTTGTCGTTAGTGGAATCGCTGCAAATAGTGGACGACATAAATACACAGCTACAAACTATAAATGACACAAAAAAATAAGCCCGTTATTGAAAAATTCTGGAGTGTATTACGGAAAGATCCTGATTTTACCAAGTTAAGACAAATTTGTGATGGTGCATCTACAGCTGCGTTAAGTGAGTTCACAGAGTGTTTTACTTATGCCTGTATTACTTCCGTAGATGTCGAACGGTCGTTTTCAAAATACAAACATATTTTTTCACCACAGCGAATATCGCTTACTGAGACAACTGTAGAAACATATCTGATGCTACACAGTTATTATAGAAGTGCTCCAGTTTGTGATAACGACAACCAAGCTACTTCATAAATCTGCTTAATAAGGTGAGTTTTGTACATATTTTTGTAAAGTGTACCAATATTAATAAAATTTATTTTCATTTATTTTATTTATTTATTTATTATTAATTATCACTTAGATATACAATGTACATATGTGAACGTCATTTAACAGTTTAATAATAATGTGCAGCACTAAGCTTACAAAATATATGGAAATACATAAAAAAGAATTTAAAGCGAAATAGTACAAAAACATACATCACAATATATAAAATATTTTTGTTTTTATTATTGTACTTATTCAAGTATTATGATATGATGCATACCCAGTACGACTCTGTAGGATTAATGACCTTGGCCAGGCTTAGTGATCAGTGATCCATCCCTTTTTATTTTCAGAATTACTTAAACCATCGACCATTAAAAGCAATTGTTTTTAGAAACTTAGTTTTCAATAACAATAACTGCAGATATTTAAAAAATATATCGTGTCTCTGGAGGAGTTTATGCTTATCCCTTTCATAAAAATACTTACAGCGAAGATGATAGTACTGCGGCTGTATTGCCATTCACAAAAGAGGACAAAGAATAGAACCTGCCCTTACGAGTACCTGTCATATCGAGCCGAAACAATATAAAGCTTCATTTAACTATAGTATTCAACGGTTTAGCTGAATATAAATCATCCTGGATGGGCTGCCTGTTGACATGCATGCATCAAAATAAAGGACTGAATGAAACGGGTGCCTAATTTAAAGAGTTAAGTAAATACGAGTTTATTATAAACGAATGGTCACATTTCAAATTAGTTTTTTTTATGAAGTCATTGAGACAACGTTTTGACATTAATTTGAAATATACACTTAGGTGTAATCTAAATATAGTGACACAACTTTTGATTTCAGAGCGGGGATAGTTACTTTAGAAAATTGTTTTACAATTAGTTACTATTAATTTTTTTAAATATGCTGAAATGTACTGAAAATGTGTGCAGATTGGAGAAATATGTTATTATATTAGAATAGAATAGTTAGAATATTAGAAATCAAATTTAATTTTTTTTATATACAGAATGTCTAAAAAAAATTCTGGGTGGTCATGTGACGTAGAAAATTTGAATTTTATCGACTATCATTAAATTGCTAGACACAAATGTGAAATTTAAGACAGAATAATCGTGCTTTTCCTTACGAAAGGTTGGTAAATATTTCAGTTAAAATTACATAATTATGTGATATACAGGGTGATCATTTCACAATTTTAAAAATGGCATCTTTATTTTTCTCAATGGATTCATATTGAATGTATTCTTGTTCACTTTAAAAATGCTGTTTTTTTTGCTTTTTTCTGTTTTAATGTTGCACATTGCAAGTTATTATTAATATTACTATTATGTACGAAAACATTACCTATGGGTAGTAGCCGCAATATTACCTTGAGCATAACATCAAACACCAAATGGATTATTGACTATTTATTATTACTAGTAGTCGCGAGTAAATCGGGCATGACGTAAACACCAAGACACTGCGCTGACATACACATATAGAGATATGATAAATGATATACATATTACCTTTTAATTGGCGATTTTGTGGTATCCAAATTAATAAGAGTAATAAATATTTCACTGAACAGACAACACTACATACTAGAAATTTCTAGAGTTTCGTTAAATTAGCAGAATCTGTTCCAGATGTTCAGGGGTTAACTTTTGACGCCCGTTGTTCAAAATCCATTTATACGAGGAAAATGATCTTTCAACGTCTACAAAGACAACAGGAACACATATAAAATATAAGTTTTTCAAGAAGGGCATATTTCTATTGGGTTGAGAAAAGTCTATCTCTACCTACAAGGAGGTCCACAATACCACACAGTGTACGAAACCGGGAATTGTTTTCTAAAACTTTCAAATTTATTTTTCACACGTTCAGTCTCCTTATAACTGAAAAATTAAATGGCGCAGATCGAATACAATGTTCACTGAGTTAATAACTATTGCATATTCATGTGAAGTATTTGTATACCCAAAGTTCCTTATTGACAAACAAATTCTTTGAAAAATGATGTGATGTGGGGTGATTCCTATAATCTTGTCACCCCAATTTTTTAATCTGTCTTTGAAAATTAATTTAAAATGTTAAACGTAACTTACAGCATTTTTTTTCAAGGATTTCGAAAATTTCAACAAAATAAAACAATTGAAAGTCAAATAAAAGTGGGAAGAAACAAAGCAATGTTTTTTAAATTTTTACAATTTTTAAAAAATTTTAAATTTTCTGTCCAAAAATATAAGATGACATATATATTTACCTTCATATTTAGTAAAATACTGATAATAATTGAAATAATTTAACACCAAGTTGGCTTTGAATGTTTTTTGAACTGTCACTTAAATAGTTTGTGTTGTTCGTTGATTACAAGTTAAAAACGTCTTACGCGGCAGAAAAAAAAGATATTAGAATATTATTTAATCAGTGATAAAAACTCTTGTGCTGCTCATAGAATGTATACCGTTCAATATCCCGATATTCAATATTTTTGGAAAGAGAATTTAACTCTTTTTTTCAAAATTGAAAAATATCCTTAAAAAAAAAAACAGTGCTTTGTTTTTCCCACTTTCAAATGTTTTTTTTTGTTGAATTTTACAAAATCTTTGGAAAAAATACTATAAGTAGCATTTTTAATTTATTTCCAAAGGCAAACCAAAAAGTTGGTTAGGTCTTCCCCAATAGCTGGGTCATTAAATGCCTGCTGAGTGTGTGAAATAGAAGTTGCTGCGTCGTTTGCATTTAATTTGCTGATCACCCACTTTACATCAACAAAAAAGAACATAATAAAATCTTGCCATCTCTAACTATGTACCCCAATACATCACAATAGGCTGTGGTGATAATGGCGTATTCGGCAGTTCCTCTTGAAATAATTTTCTTCGAGCCGGCGCGGCGCGGCGCTTTTGAAAATGTCTTCCTCACGATGGCTATTAATCTGTCTACTGTGGGATAGAAATCTCTAACAGTTTCTGCTATGCGATGGAATCCGTGTGCTACACATGTTACAGGTAATAAATTCACATACCAAATATATCTTTTTTTTGTATTTAACATAAAGTCTTCACTTAATGCAAACCGTTTTTATTTATTCTGGTTAATGAAGTCTTAATTTTGGACTAACCTAAAAAAAAAAAAAAAAAACAACAAGCAGCACTTTTGGGGTTAACTGCGGGAAGCGGATATTGCCGCAAGCGGTTACTGCAACTGTTCTGACGACCCGTATAGCGAAATCGAGCGCTGCAGTGAAGGTTAAAATTGTGCTTCTGCGAAAACGTCTATTTTTCACCATATTGTATACCTATATACGATACGATATACACGGACTTGAAATGTCCGTTTTACTCGCGATCTTTAATCATTACACTTAAAAACTGAAATCTTGCAGTAGCGACTAGTGACCAACTCTGATTTTTTCGCCAATATCTGAAGAATATCCAAACACTAGCGTTGACTAATCTTCAGTCAAAGCAATTCGCAGACGGCTACGCTCGAGTGTGATTATAACAACCATTTATTATTATGATGCTGGACTGAGTTTTTTACCAAGAATATTTCCCGTGAAAGCCTGCTGCATCCGAGTTCTCCTGGCTACGTGACATTTTTTCCCAGACTAAATCATTGGAAAAGAATGCAGTTATAGTTACCCGCATGTTATTACCTATTGATTTGCTTTGTATCAAATGAATGAAAGCACCAACAAACCGGTCCAAATTGAATTTATTAAATAAATATCTGAGTATTCCCACCTGGTCAGTTGTCAGGTTATAAGATGGTAAGGTTTCAATAATTTTATTTAATAGATCTAGTCAATAAATAAATCTAAATGATATATAACCGCTGTTCAACTCACTATTGATGCTAGGTCATTTGTTGTTGTTTCCTTTGGAAATATAATATAAATTTAGTTATTACAATATTTTTACATAAATTTTCATAAATACTACTACACTACAGGTGTGTATCGCAAAAATTGTGTAAATTGGATAATTAATCACCAAAGCTAACATTTTATTTAGTGATATTTTAAAATATTAGTCATGATTTCAAAATAGAAAAATCATTTATATACGGGTGGTTCAAAAAAAAACAGTTAAAAACTAACTTGACTAGCTCTCGCCAAGTGATATCAATATTGTATTAAAAAATATCCGAAGCTTTATGCTAAGTTTTGGTCATGAATATGGTTCCTACTTCTCTTCAAGCACGTACAGAAATCTTCAAAATATTTTAGAAATCACTCATGTTTGATGCATTTAATGTAAATATCAGCGAGAGGTATTTAATGCAAACATCATCATCAGCGCTAGGCATCGCGCTGATGCTGACGCATTTTTGAAATTTTCCGCCAATTTGTTTTTCCAGCTTTCAAAAAATATTATTTTTATGATTATTGCTTTAGAGTTTAAGAGTTGCAGCTTCATGTATTGGGTTATTCATTATAAATTACCCACCCCTTATCATCGTTATTATTGCCTATAGAAAAAAACGTTTTAAATAGAAGTTGTGTGATTATGACTGAATTTTGTTAAAATGCTATCAAAAGTACAGTAGCGTGCAGATTTCATGTGATACAGAAAAATAATATATTTTTTTAAATGGAATACTCTGTATATTATTAAATTTTTGGAATGATACTTTCTTCCTGATTTAAAAAATATACCATATGTTACCCCTACCGTATACCGTTTTGGAGTTATTAAACGTCGAATATCTTATTTCTTCAATAAAAGACAGAAAAAAACTTTATTTCCTATTTCTTATTTCTAGAGGACTTACAGCCAGGTACATGAACAATTTATCCTACGTTTCGTCCGAGTTCTTGGTTTTATATTAGGTAAGAAAACGTTTTTTTAGATATGCATTCTGTCACTAATCTAATTTACGACTTATGTAAAACCATTATTTTTAGCGTTTAACCTTGAAAAAAGTCCGAAAACTCGAACGAAACGTAGGATAAATTGTTCATATACCTGGCTGGAAGTCCTCTAGAAATAAGAAACAGGAAATAAAGTTTTTTCTGTCTTTTATTGAAGAAATAATTTCTACTTTAACAGCCAACAACTTGTGTAAAATATCGTCGAATATCTTAGTTAAACTAGTTACAGTAAATATGGAAAAGTTAACATTATTAAAGTGAGCTATGAAAATGACAACTATTATGTTTGATAAGTGACATTTTTTTAATGAAATAATCAAAATGATTTATAGTGAGGAAGAAAAAGTCCAAATATTTACTTGTTATATACAAAATAACAAAAAATAAACGTGCAGCAAAAAGAGCATATAGGGTGTTGTAACCAAATCGTCCAACACCATCAGAAAATACGTTCAAAAATATTTACCGAAAGGTGAATAATACCATCAGTCTTAGTAGAAAAAAACGTGTAGTTCAAGCAAACCAGGAAGAACAGCTAGATATACTGCTTCATTTCGAAGGTGATCTCATCCATATATATTCGCGAATAGACTTTTTTGAAATATTGTATTATTTTCTAGAAAATTCTGAATGTAGTATAAATAATGCAGTCGATCAATTGGGTAAAAGTTATTCTAAAATCCAACGTACGTTAAAAAATAACAACTACAGACCATATAAAATTTTATCCGTACAAGTTATAACAGAGGCTCATAAAAGGAAATGGCTGGACCTTTTCTACGGCAGGAGTTTTTAATAGGAAAAATCGAAGGTCTTGGGAAAACAAGCACAACAGAAAAAAAATTGGTAAAACAAATAAAAAAATCAGGAAGGAAAATTGTTAGCGTTTCATGTGTAATTTTCAGAAACAAAATTGTTGGGCCTATATTTTATGATTATACATTAACTGGAATTACCTATTTGGAAATAATAATTATCCCAGAAGCAGAAAATATTCTTTTGCAGAATTTTCTGGGAGCCGAACTTGATAATATGATTTGGATGCAGGATGGGGAAACTCCGCATAGAGTCCTACTCGTTCGAGATCATTTGAATAATGTATTCCCAATATGGATAGGGAATAATGGACCTATTAAATGGCCACCGAGCAGTCCGGATTTCACCCCTATGGATTCCTTTTGCTAGGGATTTCCAAAAGACATTGTCAATAATAATTATAATATTGAAATAAATTATATAATTGAAATAAACAATCTGAATTTAAATAATGAAGCCATTTCCAGTGCAATTATAAATATAAGAAGACGTTATCAATTATGCATTGACAATAATGGTGGACACATCGAACATCTTTTATGAGTTATCATTTATTTACATTTAAATTTCCTAAATAAATCTTTGTTATTTATTTTGTATAAATATTTGGTTATGTTTCTTCCTCACTGTAAACAATTTTGATTATTTAATTAAAGAAATGTCACTTATGAAACACAATAGTTGTCATTTTCATAGCACACTTTAATAATGTTAACTTTTCCATATTTACAGTAACTAAAATAGTTACTCTTAGTTAAAATAACTAAGATATTCGACGTTTAATAACTCAAAAACGGTATATGGTAGGGGTAACATATAGTATATTTTTGAAATCAGGAATAAAGGATTAATCCAAAAATTTAATAATATACAGGATATCCCATTTAAAAAAATATATTACTGAAATCTGCACGCCACCGTACTTTTGATAGCATTTTAACAAAATGCAATCATAACCACACAACTTTTATTTAAAACTTGTTTGCTATAGGCAATAATAACGATGATAAGGGGTGGGTAATTTATAATGAATAACCCTGTACTTCAAAAAAAATTAAGTAGGTTTGTATTATATTACAATATATTAACTTATTATGTGTTCTACATATTCCCCTTGTCCTTCTGCACATAAAGCCAAACGTTTTCTTATCTCATTTGTTGTCACTCTCAGGCTTTCACAGGTGTCAAGAATCTTCTGCTTTAAATGATCAATTAGAAGACAACTCTTATATCGTATTCTCAACGGTATCTCAGAGAAATAAATCCAACGAAGTAAGATCTGGCGATCTGGGTGGCCCCTGAGCAGGACCACGGATGTCCGTCCATCTGCCTTCAAAATGCTCATTAAAATGTTCCACAACAAGTTTTGAATTATGGGAACTGTAACATATTTGTTCTAAGCTGTATTGTCTCTAAAAGAATAGGTAAGCCATTTTGCAAACATTCAAGATACCTGACTGCGGTTAAAGAATGATTGAATATGGTCCTATGAAATGCCTGCCAACCATTTCACACTACACATTTACTCCGATGTGCCTCTGATTTTGTATTGGATTTATAATGTGAGAATTCATATTAGCCCAATAATAAGTGTTTCTACGATTTCTAATCTCATTACTTACGAATCTACTTTCATCCGTCCACAGGCTATGATTAAATAATAATTGGATAAAGCAGTTATAGTTTAAATATGTCAAAGGGTCCTGGAATGGGTTGGAACCTTTGATGCGAAGTTAACACTGACGTAGTTTTCCACAAAACACCAAAACACTATATACTGCAATCGACGCGCGTCTCGCCAACCAAGTTGGCATCATCTAGAGATGATTAAAATTGGCACTCCAGATGATACCAACTTGGTTGGCGAAACGCGCGTCGAGTGTAGTATATGAAATGTTTTGGTATTTCGTGGTAAACTTAGTCAGTGTTACGTCAAAGAGTATAGTGTGATATAAGTCCAACTGATCATGAAATAAGTAATTTCCAAGACTATTTTTTGATTTAAAAATTTCTATGGATTCTAGTAAATTTAATTTAAAGCTTTTTTTCTTTTACATGTAATATGTTAGGGTTGTTTAAATTCAGAAAATTGTGAAGACGCTAAGATATGAAAATGGTGAATCTGTTTTTTGGTTTACGCCACCCCGGACAAAAAACAAATTGCCGCCCCTTTTAAAGTTTTTTTTTTTTAATAAAATATGATTTTAATTTGCAATAAAAACGTATATTTAAAAAGAAACAAATATTAGAACTTAACATTTGGTACAAAACAGTATAAATTAAAATAAAATAGAGTTGCGGTACCTATAGATACCCAGCTGTTATATTTACTTACAAGGGGGAGGGCACGACCTTGGGAATTTATTTTGGGATGAGACTTCGTGTAATAATTGTACTTCTTTAGGGTGTTCACCCCTTGGAATGGCAACGCGCAACGCTCAATCGATTCGGAGAAAATGACGTTTAAAAATTCAAACTCAGCTTATATACTAGTGAGGTTCTTCGATTTCCCGCGACGAAATAGCTTAGCCGGAATTTTTTTTCTCACTTTTAATTCTGCAAATTTTTTTATTACCTCTTTTAAGTTTATTTGATTAGCAATTTTATGTTCAATTACTAAAATGGCCTAGCCGTTTATTCGATTTTGCGTAGTAGTTGAGCGTAAAAAGTTTTGATTAATTTTAATTTTGAAAAACTTCTTTCTCCACTTGCTACTGTTATTGGAATAGTCAGTTGTATTCTTAAGGCAATACTAAGATTTGGAGCAAAATTTAGCATTGTTATTATTTTAAGAACATCACTTGGACTTTCTTTTTTGCTCAAAAGTACACAAACTGCAGAAACTTCCTCTACTAATTCTAGACCGTTAATGTCAGCTGATTCACCATCAGACAACATATTTTCCAAATCTTTGCAAATCTTTATCAGTGTCTCTTTAGGCATTGTTTTCAAATCATATATATTATATAGAGATTAAAATGGTTACTATGGTGATTCAGTTGTTCAAATCGACTATCTAGTGCGATTAATGCTTGATCAATAGAATAGAAGAAAAATTCTATTTTGTATTTCTCTTTGGGATTTTCGATTGGTTCGTCCCTTGCCTCATATGAAAAGTTGGCCTTTTTTGTTCTTACGCGGTGTCGCGGCGTTGTTGATTCAAAATTGGCTTCAATGTCAATTTCATCAGCCAATTGTCTTGCGTCAACAATAATTTCATTGTAAGACATCTGATCGAAGATATTTAAAGAAATTTTTGCAGTTCTCTAGAAGATGAAGTGCACGGAACATAGAATGCTCGTGGATTTAAATTCCTAATTCTAGATTGCACTCCTGCATTGTTGCCCCTCGTGTTAGTCCCGTTATCATATCCCTACCCTCTTATATCTTGCACAACAAGTCCCATTTCATGAAGCTGTTCAATTATAATTTCATATAGTTGTCTTCCTGTAGATCTTTCCACAGGTAAGAAACTTAAAAAGCTTTCGTAGATTTTTATTTCGACATCGTTTGAATCAAAGTCAGACTTATTGATGGAGCATATCTAATTATCAGCGTCATTTGCTCCACCTTACTAACGTCGGGAGGTCTGTTTGTAGAGGTAGTGTGCAAGTGCTAGCCAAGGTACCTTCTGTAAGTGCCAAGGCGGTGTCAGGCTGCTTTCATTTGGTGACAAAGTTGGTTTAGAAATATCGTGTATCGATTAGTCTTGATCACCAACACTCTGATGATTCCGTGTTTTCAGTTTTATCTGAATTTTTGGAGATACTTGTTTTGGTACTAATGGTACTACCGGACCTACCCTGTAAATAATTGTGCAGAGCACCAGCTTGTTTTGGCTTTTGCATTTCCTTCTCTAGTCTTCGCTTTTTGTACTGATGGCCGGACAATTTGCACGTCAGACATTCTAAAACAACAAATTAAACAATGCAAAATACGCTAGTTAAAATAAGCTAAAAATAAAAATTGGAAAAATCTTCAAATCCAATTAGTCAGTGACTTAGTTTGTCTCACAGTTTGGAAAAATAAAATGCCTAGTTTTAATTACCTACTTAAACGAATTTCTTAACGTTTCGGGTTAATTATCAACCTCCTTTTGGAAAAAATAATTAATACTTTTAGTAATTAAAACTATTCATATCATTTTTTTAAACTGTGGGACAGACAGAAGATTTTTCCCACAACAACGAACATATTAAAACTAAATATTTAAAATAGATACCTATCAAATATGTTTGAATTTTTTGTTTCTTTTTTTTCGCGGCAAAAACCCCAATAAATAAATTAATAAATATCCGTCTCAACAAACATATAGAGACTATTTAAAAATGTATAAGTACGTATTGTGGAAATATTTTTGAAAATAATTCTTTACCACTTAATATAGGTATTTCCAAAAGTACTTACCTTTAGAAATTGACAAAATACACACAAGTCACTATCCCGAACTAAACTAAATCTATATTATTTTGTTTGTATTTGCCAGGTGGAAACGGGCAGTACACATAGAGCTCTGTGTGTTGACTGTGATCATTGAGGCCCCAATTGTGGCACATGGGAACATGAAGGCACTAATTGAGTACTGTGTACTGTACTTTCCAGCTTTTTTTTAGTTCTTGTTCCTGATCCCATCCTAGATCCAATTCTTTAGCTACGCTACGCTGATGAGGGGCAATAACTCCGAAACACGTGTCCGTAGCTGCATAGTTGTTTTTTTGGGGATATGGCACTAAACCTTCTTATTTTATTTTGACACCAATAAATCTATATTATTTTAAACTGTTAAATATTTTTAATATTTATAAACTTAATTCAAGGATATATTATCACCCGCACCAACGCATTTGCAATAATAACACAATTGCGCTTATATGACTCTTTATATAGTAAGGCGTGAAAACATGTCCATGCATGTTATGTCTAGCAGTTCCTATTTTAAACAAGTAATGCATGGCCATGCGCGTCTTTTAATTATACATCTTGTTTTATTTCAAAAATAAATATGTTTTTTTTTAAAAAGGTGTTTTAATATTTTTCTACATATCTATACCAAAATTGCATGTTCCTTTTTTTTTGCTAAAAGAGAGTTTATTATTTTTTCTTCTAAATGTGACATAAAAATATCTGCTACAAGGGAAGTCATTGGAGATCCCATTGTGAATCCCACATTCTGTATGTGTTATTTATTATTATATTGGCAATAATTTTGACTCGGGCGTTATATCAGATTTATCTAGACAATCCAATAAGATATTTGCATTCTTCGGTAGGAACATTTGACAGCATATTTGAAATATCAAAAGATGCCAAAAAACTATTTCCTGGAATTTCCCTTTTACATAATAATTTAGTGAGTTGAATTAAGTTTAGTATTACATGTTTAGGTTGGAATTTTGTTAGATTTTTCATAAGAATAAGAATATCTTTAGCACAAAACAGCACTTCTAGATGAAAATTCGAAAATATTATAGCCAAGTAGTATAGTAGTTTCTACAAACACCGAAACAATAAAACCCTTATATCACCATCTCCAGATGATGCCAACTTAGTTGGCGAAACCGCGTCGACTATAATACCAAATGTTTTGATACTTGTAGAAACTAGTTCATTTTAGTGTCGTCACCTTAAAGATTCGAAATCGCTTGAGGTATAAAGACAAAATTTGTTTCTAAATTTTATTCATAATAGATTTTGTATCAAAATTTCAGTGTAAACATTGAACTTGAAAACTCGAAAATTCCATGTTCTTCTTTCATTTTACTGGACTAAATCGGTGTGTACTTAAACTAATTTCAAATAGTTCTAAAGTGTTATAGGTACGATCTTGATTGGTTGTTTGTGCCCTGAAATTTTGGCTACATCATGTAGCGGCTTAAACAAACGATATTTCGAGTTATTTGAACTGTCAGGTCGGGTCTACTAGACCAATTAGGAGGTTGAGTGTGCTTTTTAACGAGTCCAAGTAATGACATGGTCCAAGCCGCACCGGATGCTATATTGTTGCCTCCCCAAGGCGAAATCTTCGCTGTCATGGACATTTTTGCCACCCGCAGATCACCCGGCCCTATATTGCTATTTCACATCTTTAATAATAACTTAGTCTTTTGCTATCCGCACGCCCGCCCTAAACCCCGATTCAGTCATCATTGTTTGTACTGTGTGTTCTGCCAATTAATTATTGTTTTTTTTAAACGATACCTGTGATAATTGCAGATATTCTCGTTATGTTCGGATGTGTAAAAAGATAAACTGCATAAAAATTATGGACATTACGTTTCTGATATTTGGTAATTGTGACAATTAGGGGAAACACGGATTTACCAGAGTTTAAATATTTTATTGCATTAATTGTGGTGCAAGAATATCACTTGATAAATTTACTATAAACGTTTTGTTTTAAATTTTTATAGTCGCTTTGAAAGATGCATTGTCATATATTTTTAAAACATTGCATAAATACATTCATATACTTTTCATTGGGCATAACATCACGCTAAAAGATAATAAAAATAATTAAAATACCAGCTAATAAAACAATCGCCACAGTCATAATGATTATGACAATAAAATATCAACTCTTAGACAAGTATAATAGATGGGCAATACATTAAATTAAACAAAAATCCAACAAAAACAATAGAATCCATAATATACAAAATATTATTTAAATACAAAATCGAATTTATACACATTGACAGACAAATTCTTATCACACATTATAGTAAACCTCCACGATTTTATAGTTTGCCCAAAACGAACAAACCTAACGTTACACTTTAACCGATAGTTAGTTCAGTTGATTCACGGTGTCAAAATTTAGCAAAGTTTTAATCAAATGTTCTAAATATATTCAAACTTATGATGTATTCTCTTGTTATTATAACAGGGCCGCTAAAACTCTCCAATTAGGACCCGCCTTTTTGAAAAATCTTTGTTTTTGATTGGCCGTTACTCTTAACAGCCTTGTTATAATTACATAAGAGGATACATCATAGGCCTGATTAGCACGTAACACTGATTCCTTTCTTAAAAACACTCCTACTAATTTTTGGTTAGGTTTGTATGTTGATGAGTTTTGATGTGATTAGTTTATTTACAAATACCTCAATAGAAAAGATTCATTCTGTAATTAAAGAAAAACTACAAAATGATAACAAGCATGATGCTAGATGTTACTAGGTGTCAATAGCATTATGGAATTACTTTATATGTATATAAAAGTCACATATTTCAACCAGAAAGTGAATTAATTCAACAGAATTTCGGTATGGCAATGGAATCTCCTTATCTCCAATCATAAGCATTATTTTTATGTAGTTTTTTAAAGTTACGTATGATAAAAAAATATATTAATAAACCGAAAATATGGTGCAGATGTATGGATAATAAATTTTCAACTTGGCCTCATGGTACAGGATTTACTTATTTTTGAGAAAAAACTTCGGAATATCGATAATGTTATGTTTTCAGTTCTTAAGTAAAAAAAAACAGTCTGTTTTTGATTTCTTCATGTTATTTAACTACACTTTTTGTGTAAATTTCAACAATACTGATAAAAAAAGAGATGATCACATGAGACCGCAGTCCATAGGCACAAAGATAACCTCATCACCTACTTCATACTGATGGAGGCAAACACCAGAAACCGGTATTCGCGAGTGCTTCAAGAAGGATTTCCTCTTATTAGGTGAAAAATCTTCTATTAGTAGTCAATCGCAATTAATCACTTCTTCGTATGGTACAAAATTATAAATCATCAAGAAGTGCATAGTCTTCTACGAAAGCAGTGTGTGCGGCTACTTTATTTAATTAAATAAGGTGACAGGATTACGAGTTTATACCTTTTAGGTATAATTTTTAGCAATTATTACTATTTGTGAATATATCTCACCTTTCTATTGGAAAACCTTGATATTTTATTATACATTTACCTTTATTAATAAAATTAAAAGCGTACAAAATCAAAAAGTTATGGATAACAGCAGACGAGACAACAGATGAAAAATTAAATCATGTGACCAATGTTTGAGCACGCGTTTTAGACCCTGGTGGCCCACGTCACCATACATAAACGCTTGATATGATGGGTATTGGTGGTTCAAGTATTGATGTTAATCACGATAGTGATATATGGTTAAAGCTAGACAATTGTCGAAGTTGTACACTCAAGATTAATACACGTTGTTATGTTGTCCACGCGCTTCATTTGACAGCCGAAAAAATTTGACGAAATTATTCCGAAGTTGATGCATAACTCCCAATATAAAACAAATAATCATGAAAGTCCTTAAATATGTTAAAAGTTTCCATTCGGTTTGTCCTGACGTCGCACTATGGGCCGATGGTGGAGGCGCCTTCTCAAGAATCTGTAACTTTTTTATTTGTTACTATAGACACATGAAATTCGGTATACAGATATAAAGAAAACGTTCAGTAGTGATGGTAAATAATTTCTATTTTGTTTTTATACATTTCATTTTTATAATTGTATAATGATAACAGACAGCGTGTAATTTATGTACGTAATTATATGTAAATAAATATTCATTGTAATAGTTGCAAGACTTCTTCTTCAAGTTCCACAATCTTGCATGACACAGATTGTCTTAAGCTCGTTATGTAAGGGTCTGATGTATACTATAAAGTTTGAAAGACATTTTCGTTAGTAGCTTTTCGGGAACATTTGCGAGAATGATGTAACCTGAAAAGTTTATAATCCTTATTTCTGGATTCCTGTGCATCTTCGGACAACTGGCCAAGTGGTAAAAGTGCATTATATCGAATTATGTTTTCTCCATGAATGAGTACTTTATGTACAGAGGAGGGCATATAGTACCATGGATATTTGCTCACATATAATTCGGCTGTTCTAAAAGCATATTCACCAAACTTTTTGGCATTGATTGCCATATCACTTGACATTATCTGAAGTAGTTTGCGAAATCTCATAATTCATTCTTCATCAACTCCAGTAATTTGTACAGTGCAAGCAGAATTGGCAAAGAACCTTCGAGCGGTATTTCCGTCATTACTAGTTCCCCAGATTTGTCGAGGTTTATCAATTAGTAATCCTAATTCTTTCCGAAACTGCTCTTGTTCATAAGCTTTTTTAGATTGCTTTTGCTTTTTCATGTCCCCTGAGGTTACTGACCATTTTTTAAATGATAAATTATATGAAAAATGAAGTACTAACTCCATAAATCGAATCCATGCATGTAAAGATGAGAGTCCAAATCTATAATGCTCTTCATTCTCAGGTCTCTGTTTAATACGTTCCAAATCGTTCATTTCTGTTGATTTTGCAAGACATGTATGACATGTGGACTTGATGGAGTATTTGTTACTACTTGTGTAACCTTACCATCTATCATTGTAAAGAACAGCTCATGTTTAATAGACATCTGCTGTTCATTCTTCATTACAAAAGAAGGCAAAAGAGTGCTTATTTGAGTTTCCACTTCATTGACAATAGATCTTGTTTTCTCTGGAGTCTCTTTTGAGAATTCTATTAAAATGGGCGTACAGTGTCGAACAGAGGACGGGGTTGGATTTTTTTCAAACGACGTTTTTTGTGATTTCATCTACAATTTGTAGTAGAACCAAGGATGTTACAAACAAGTTAGTATCGGATATTACGTCACTATCACCTGACAGTATTTACTTGTACTCACTTTGTCCCGAAGACCCATCGCAGCCCCATTTACTATATAATATTAATTGTGAAAAGTTGGCCACATTCACAGAATCAATTTTGATTATTCTCTTACATGTGTGATCTAGAAGAGACTGCAAACTTACTTTAGCACCAATTTCAGTTGCATATGCTCTGGATAATATTCTCGCTTTGCTTCTGTAAGTTTGGTATATGATGGGAGTACAGTACAGTCTTTGTCTTGTAAACAGGTTCTGAGGTTGGTTTTTCGTTAAATCTAAATCAATGAAAAGAGCCAAGGCCTCTTGATTTGTGAAAGGTTCAACACAATTATTACGTCTTAATAATGTGTGGATAAAAGCCTTCCTTTCTTGTGATGCAGAACGTAGTTCCTGTATAATTTCTGATTCCCATGTCTCACTAATTGAACGTAATCCCTGAGTACATGAATGATAAATCTGATCAAGTCCAGTCTCGAAATAGTTTTATTGCTTTTCGTTTCTTTGTCTTCTCTGCGGATTCGTTAAATCACTTACATGGTCTCCCTCGTGGGTTTTCAGATAAGGACGTCGATGGTTCTTCGTCTTCTTGGAATGGTACAAAAAATTCGCCATCTAACCATTTCTCGCTGCTGCGTAAGAACACATCCCTTTTTCTTCCGGCTTTATTCCAGTGTATCTTAAATTCGGGCAATAAGTGTTTCTGAATTTTGATGATAACACATTGCAACTACTCTTCAGAAAGATCGAAATGCTCCTTAACATACCGTTCTGCTGTTAATATATGTTTTCCGTGCTCTATAAAAGCGTCACATATGTTACGTTTAGTAATTTTGAAATTGTTCATTGTTTACTGTCGTAGGTACAGCTGACAGCGGCAAATTATTGATTACTATTAATTAATGCTGCTTGTACACATTAATAATAACCTAAAATTTTAACAAACCCAAGTTTATATACTTTCCTAAGGACAATGGTAACCGCAGAATACACATCCCGTGTATAGGTGAAGAAAAAAAATATTTTCTCTGGTTTATTTTTCATGGCCAAAATATATTTTTTTCAAATTATATCGTAAACCATTTTTATCGATATACCACTTTGTTTAATAAGTTTAACAACTACAAATATTTATTTGATTTTATCTAACCGCAAGTCACTCGTTTTGTCAAACGTGGAATATGGAGGTGCTGCTAAAAAAATCAGATGGAACCGTCCCGATATACGATTTCTAAAATCCAGGCATTCAGTGAAATTCTATGCTCTGATTTGTTGCACTTCCACCGCAACCTATTTTAACACATTGGAGAACACGGTTAGCAGCAGTTGGATTTAACATCAATATTTTCAAGGAATAAATACTTTTATGTAATTAAATCCGGGTGAATCAAAAGTAATCTCCGAGGTTCAGAAACATTTCAACAGTACTGAGGTAGAAGCGGCGGTACATGTGATTCATTACAACTATTATATCGTGATAATGACAGTATTCGACGGTAGAAATTTTTCATTGTCATTAAAAGAATCTTTAAATCTCATTTATAATACTGTACAAAATGAATTAAAAACTCTAAAAGATACCCCCGGTATGAACCTGCAAGTAATTTGGAATGTTTTAGGTTTGCAAATATTATTTCGGTAGATGTTAACACAGACGCAGTTTTCGACAAAACACCAAAGCACTATATACTGCACTCGACGCGCGTTTCGCCAACCAAGTTGGTATCATCTGGATATGATTAAAACTGGTAGGTGTTGAAAGATTATTCTCACTTTACACAAGGGCGTTTAACATTTAAGAAGATGTTTTCGGCTGTTGTAAGATTGCAAGTTTAGTCTTAAAGAATGATAACCATAAGTGTTATTCGCCTCAATTATCAGTGGTTTTCAAACAATATGACACAATTTATAATACAGTTTGTGATCATTTAATGTTAATAGGTGTGGCATTTATTATTAAAATAATTTTTGAGTCTTTGTGCATTGTTAATTTTAGGAATAATAGAAAACCCAAAATCAATATTTAAATTTATCTTCAAAATAAAATCACAAATATATCCATCGTTGCCGTTTGGCAACTATGCTGACCAAATGATTTGTATGACACAATTTATTTTTAATTTTAGGGTAATCTTATTTGTATTTATTTGTTTATTGGGCGAATGAGTCATCCTTCTAATATTATACAATCAAGATAATAATCTCACTCCTACCTGCATTTGACCGGACTATATAACAGGTTGATTTACCAGTGTCGAAAAATCCTGAGAAACCGTTTCATATAACGATCTCAAAACTATCCTAGATAACTAATTATCCACCACTTTGAAAGACAATATAGCCGAAGGACATAGAGTGCTTCTTCATTCTTGGGTTATTTATGTTTATTTACTCATGGCTTTTATTTTCCTTTGCTGAGGGCCGAAGGGACAACACATTAATCATTGTACCATTAGGATAGGAAATTGATGGAATGATACAACTTATTTCGGAATTTTAAAATCTTAATATGGAAAAGAAGATTATGGTGGAATGTTATTTTATTGATCGTAGAGGACAATGTACTAATTAATGCAATTGAGAGTCAATAAATAATAATAAGGGTTCTTGAAATATCTTTACTCTTGTTTTATATTTAGCACAATTAACCCAAGAGATGTGCATGAATCATCGGATACCGCAAACTAATGTCACGAAGAAAACTTTATGTTTACAGTATTCCATGTGAATGTGGTGAATATTATCAGTGAGTCATCTAAGCCTACATCCCCTCGTCCATTTTCAAGGAGAATAAAATAATTTGTGCAATTTCTAGCGTCTTTTGTTATAATTTGTGGCCAGAGTGAGTGCAAAATTTTGAAAATATAGATCTTTGGTCAGTGAATTAACATTTTAAAATAACTGATTCGTCTATTTTTTTTTGCTTTAAATTGCCATAATCCATGACATTCATTACATAAGGTTCTTCTAGCATATATCTAGGATGAGGTAGGTAGTTGTGTTAATAGACAAATTATTACGATATACAGCAAGATAATTAAGATAATATCATTGTCATGAGCATTAGCAAATATCGGATAATTTTTAATGATTTCAGTTAAGTGCTTACATTTCTGTGATAATTACATTAAGTTAAGAAACCACTGTGTCATGTATTCATTAATATTGATATGAAGATAATTAATTTTCTAATGGCCATATACTCATCTTTAATTAGTTTGTGACTTTTGCCGTATGGGAACATGATATCTTCTAATAAAAGAATTCTGATTAAAACTAAAAATAAATAGAATATTGTTTGGAATATGAAAGTATTAGACATTATCTACTGAGTAGCATCTGTAAAAAACAATTCTTCTTGATTAATAGATACCGGATAATTTTCGTGCGTCCAGGGTCGGCACAGGGGATAAGAGACTATAACAATTCATTTTAAAATATATACTTGGAGTAACTTAACATTTCATGAAATCTGTACTGTGTAGAAGTTTATTTTTCCAGTAACATCCGGTATGATACTAGAAAAATAAACTTCTGCACTAACTATATCTTTTAGATAACGAAAAATTACACAGCCCCACAAAAAAAAAATTCTGACCTAGCAATGAGACGAGTACATCCTTATGTATTTTTGATCGAAAAGTCGTACACCCCCAAAAAAATTTTATAGCCAAAAAACACTCCCTGAATCGTTTTGTTTAATGTTTTCGGGAAAAATTGAATGTATTACGATAAAAATAAAGGTGAATTGCAGCCTTCACTATATCGGTATGAAACGCACCCCCATAGAGGGTGAGAACCACCCTCATCTGCCATCAAACCAATTGATAACGACAATGACTGTAAAACATTTAAAAATGTTTAAGTTTCGTTAGGTTTGCAATAAACTGACGTAGAATTCACGTAATACCCCAAAACTACCCCTATAGCGTTATGAAAAACAACCCTTAACTTCAATTACAGAAAAAAGAAAGGAAAAAACATAAAATTTGATAACGATTTCATTATATGAATGTTCTTATTTGCAGAGATCCTTATGGCTAGGATATTAGCAGTCATTTGTCACCAATCTTAACACCATTTGGGTATAAAACTCATCCCTGAAGGTGGTGAGAAGTACTCTTACGTTAGTAGCTTTTAATTCTTCATTTTTTAATCTTTTTTATGGTATCTTTTAACTTTATTTTCAAACGATCTTCTTGCATACTGTCGTTTGTGTTGTTCTTTCGTGTCTCTTTTCAGAGACCAACAGTAGTCTGCTATCATGTGTTCGTCCCATCTTCCTTGATATCGTTTTTCCATTTCGGCTATGTCCAGGTGGAACCGTTCCCCTTGTTATTTTATGTTTTTCCTTTCTTTTTTCTGTAATTGAAGTTAAGGGTTGTTTTTCATAACGCTATAGGGGTAGTTTTGGGGTATTACGTGAATTCTACGTCAGTTTATTGCAAACCTAACGAAACTTAAACATTTTTAGATGTTTTTCCGTCATTGTCGTTATCAATTGGTTTGATGGCAGATGAGGGTGGTTCTCACCCTCTATGGGGGTGCGTTTCATACCGATAGGGTGAACGCTGCAATTCACCTTTATTTTTATCGTAATACATTCAATTTTTTCCGAAAATATTAAACAAAACGATTCAGGGGGTGTTTTTTTGGCTCTAAAATTTTTTTTTGGGGTGTACGACTTTTTTGACACCGGACTCGGAATCAGCGATCAAAAATACATAAGGATATACTCGTCTCGTTGCTAGGTCAGATATTTTTTTTTGTTGGACTATGTTATTCATGTGGTAGTAAGTCCCAAAAAAAGAAAAGAGAAAAATTTAGAGAATGCCACGTTCAACAATATTTTTGCTTTAGATTTCAAAAAGCATTATAAAGATATTGAAAAATTTGCAGAGGTAATTCGCATTTTAATTAGGGTCTATCGTTCTTTCGGACCTGTATTATATTGTTCGAAAATTATATCTACTTGATTTAAGATTATATTGTCAGATTGATTTGACTGAGGTTAGCGTATCATCATGTTAATGTCTCCACGAAAATGGTCTATAAATGCCATCAACATATCAATAGCTTGTTGATACAATTTATTAGTTGAATTACAATTCATTTACTTCTATGTTTACTAGTAAAGACCTTAACCTTTTTTAAGGGATAATTTTAAAAATATAAGATAATAGTGTAATAATATGTTCTCAAGTATTCATACTTGCAAACTTCTTGTAAACTGTAGAATGGTCCAAAAATATTGAGTTAGTATTGAAACTGGTATCGTAGATGTGCCAAACTGAATAGTTTGTATCCAAAGTTATTTTGGAAGTAAAACGAGATAACGAAAAAATTTTTTCAAAATTCGTATGTATATTATTTAATGCTTTCATAAATTAAATAAAGTTACTTAGATATAAAGCATTATTAAGTTTCAAAATAGTCTCATTGAGGAATTACAAGTGTTAGGTAATTTCGAAAAACAGTTTTTTTTTTGCATAACTGGATCTATTTGAGCTGAGTACTTCAAATTGAGTATGTATTTATTCTTAGTGTAATTGTATATGTAATTATTAAGCTTGGAATATTGGAATTGAATTCTCCATAGCAGGAAGCAAGATTAGCTTAGGGGATACGGTAGGAGTCCACACCACATATTGTGTTAATTGTTTAGTGGCCGTCAATACGTGTTGGTGATATACCTATTGTAATATGTCTCGTCGTCGACCAGAGCTTTGCTGTTTGTGAACAAATCAGATTTTTTAAACGTTTTCCTGAATTATGTTACGTTGCAGCAGTAATAACGTGCTTTATTGTGTGCAGGAAGAATTTGGTGGGCTGGAATTCCAGTAATTGTAAAAGACATACTCAAAGCAAACGTTATATAAAAAAATTGCTAGTTACAGGTTCCATACTGGGTGTTTCTGTAGGATTTAATTTTTATGTTGAGTGTTTGTAACACACTTACTTAACAACGAGCATTTTCGGTCATTTTGGAAAAAATATGTACCTAAATGGCCATTATATACGAGAGAAGACTACGACGTCATGTTCCTTAAAAGAACAAATTGAGAATAATACACGAAAACTATGGATAACTTGATGAAATAATACACGAAAACTGTTGATGAAAGTACGGATACAAAAAACAACATAGTGGGAAACATTTTAGTACGGGCTTTAGCACCAAATCAAGTAACGATGTCATATTTAATCGCAAATAAGAGCTTACAAAAAAAACAACGCTGAAGCAATTCGATAGTTAGTAACGTAAGATTTTGAAAAAATTTGCATACATAAGAATAATATTTTATTGTTAGTGACATACAGAGCTGCGTATAATTAAAGCAACTACATCCCTTAAAAGATTTGTGCTAATTTATTGCATGTAATCTGTTTACTTCATGTCCCTCAGCGCAGAAAACATCCTAATAGGATGTCGACAAATTAACAGCAGATACAAAAAATGGTTGTTTTTTTAATTAACATAACGCATTGAAGAATTTTACAAATCGTGCTCCACAGCCGATATTAATAAGATGGGGAATTTGGTTGGAGGCGACTTTCTATTAAACATTTCCATCAGTTAAATCTGTAGTTTTCAAATTTGACCCAAAGGAGTCCAAAGCTATCATGGAAAGCCAATAGCAGTTTGAAAATACACAAGTCGAAGAAGATTTAAGCACTGTATTTGGTTTCAGTTGAAAACAGTAACAGCGCTTCTAACAGGACATTGGGCTGTTAAAAAACACCTGCAAGCAATGAGAATGTATGATGGAGACTTAGACTGCAGACTATGTGGGAAAGACCCAGAAACCATGGACCATATCATATTCGAATGCGAAGCATTAGCTCGTAGGAGGTACAATATATGCGGGCAAACACAAATCGACCCGGAAACCATCAGAACTCATCCAGTCATATACCTGTACCATTTGATGGCACAGGGGTACTGGAATGGGTAGAGTAAAGCAAAATAGGGAGTGCAGAATAAGCCCAAGAGGCTGCAGTGCCCTCGGAGTCAACTCAGATGAGCCCTAGAGAAGGAAAAAAAAGCACTATATAGGAGAACTACAATAAATTTGCAAATGCTATTAATAAATTGCAAAATAGTTTTACCTTCTTAGCTCAATCGTAAATATGGCACTACAAATTTAACGAATGCTCTTGGTGTTCAAGCTGTAAAGAAATTTAATATCATTAAACAAAAATCAGGGTTTTGCGTCACTACGTAACGGAAATTCTACAAGTGATCTCCAGCAGTATTGTATGTATGCCAATATTACGTCTCTCGATATAATTAGACGGACTCAACCTTTAGTTTGGACGAAATTAGACATGAATAGATCTGTTTAATTATTTTGAATCAAGTTAGTTATTTTATGCCACTACGGTATGCCACTGGAATTAATACCAAAGTTCCAGCTTTAATAATTATACTTTTTGTGTAATTTTTATCATAATTGGTTTCGTGGAAGCGGATATTTCAAGGTCATTCTACCTTGTAAAACTTTTCCTGATTGTAAACTAACCAGAAATGTCTTGAAATTGGTTTCAAAATGATGCATTTTGTCACAAATCTTTTTCCCAAAACGCACGGTTTTTAAAAAAAAAAAGATATTTGCCAATTTAATTAGTGTTGAGCAAAATTAATTTAAAGATCTTAAAACACTGGTCATTAAGGAAAATGGAATATCAAATTTTAAGTACCTAACTAAATAGATCAAGAGTTGTTAAAAAACTGCTCATCCTCAAACGCCTCTAACTCATCAGATAACCATTTTCCGAACACCTTGTATATCATTTTACACAGGTGGTCTTATTAAGAGAACAACAATTTTCTGTCCTTAAGTAGGTATCATAGTCGTTCATTAGCAGTTGTTAACAAATACGTGTATTTTCCCATTAAAACTCCTGAAAAGGTTAAGTGTGAAATTTCGAGTGTTCTGCTTGTCACTGTAGTTGAATTTATATCACCAACAAAGAATTCAGGATCACTTTAAATTTTTTACGCCACTTTGCTGCACAATAAAGTAGGCGGACGCTGCCAAGGCCGCTAGAAGTTCTAAATAAGTTTAATTGTGCGGAAACCAAGTAATCGATTTTATAGGTTATTAATTTTTTTTATTTTAATGGTGTTTCCCCCGAGCCATATCTCTTAGGTCCTGTTTAAACTATTATGTGCGAGTAAATTAAAAAATAAGACAGTTTAGCACGTGGGGACCACTTTCATGTTGACAATTTTTTTGGTAAACATAAATTCACTGTAACAATTAATTTTTACTATCCAGTTGTAATTACCAATTATTAACAAACCATTTTTTTTTCGAAATTAATTTTCAATTTAAGATCTGATAGTATGCCCAATAAACAATACAAGTTACAAATTTGCATCAATCAATTAATATTTTGTAGTATTTTAAATCTAGATCCTCGCAAGTAAACATTTTACATGGTGTCCTGAAATGTATTCCTCTTTTTGAAAGAATAAAACTCATTTACTAAATATTTTATTTATTTCAAATATTTTTGGATCTAACCTACAAGTTATTTATGAAAAATAACATCCGTCGCTGTACCTCAAGGCGGAAATTTTCAATAACTCGCCGACATAATGTAAGTTTAATTCTCAGGATTTCTTCGAGAACCTTCGAGAGAAACCCCATAGAAACCCTTACATTCTCTCAAAGTAATAGTATGGGCGGCAATGAACGAATTTGGCATTATCATCACTTTTATGAGAATACAAACGGTGATGCACTCACTGTTACTGCTCCTCGATATAGGGACATGCTGGAGAATTTCTTGCTACGAAAACTTGAAAATTTTGCTGGATTCAATGAGAATACTTAGTTCCAGAAAGAGTCCACACTGGAAATCTGTCAAAGAAAGTGATCTCGAAACGGGGTGACATTCATTGGCCGCCCAGAAGTCCCGACATAACGCCCATGGATTTTTTCCAATAAGTTTACTTGAAGCCAAAAATCTACAGTGAAGCCAGAATTCGCGAAGAAATACAAAAAATTAAGCACTATGTCGACGAGTTATCGACAATTTCTGGTCCCACTTTAAGGAAGTACAGCCACGTGAAGGAAGGCATCTTGAAGAAATTATTCTTTATAAGTAACTTTCCCTTAAAACAAAAAATATTTAAAATAAATAAAATTTTATTCATTCAAAATGAAGAAAACCTTTCAGGACATTTAGTATTTTGAAATAATAATGTGTAAAATAATTTACACTTTTCCTGAAATCAAAAATTGTAAGGTTTTTCAGTCAACGTTCTAATTGCAAAACGGTGAACTTTTCTGATAGTTACAAATAGTCCGATATATATCGTCTTTTATTGAAAGACGATATATACCGAATTAGGGGTTTTTGTTTTTGTATTGTAACTTGATTTCTTAAGTGTACAATTTTTTTGTTGAGTCAATATTTTTTTTTTGCTTTTAATAAAAACATAAAAACAACATAAAACACACCACATAAATTAGACAACCTCCGAAAAAATACGTAGTCACACATAACCAATCCCTTCGATTTTATCAAAATCGAAACCGGGATTTGAACCTGGGAGTTGATAGGCAGTAAACCTGCTACGTTACTTAACGCTCTGGTCCACCCTACCGAGCTTGGCACTAAGAATACTGTTATTTAATTCAATGCAATTCTTGCTTTTAGAATGAGATAAAAATTTTTTTAAAAATGGGTGAAACACGTCGACCATATTTCCAAGAGGGGCATATTTTAATGTAATACTTGTATACCTATCATCATCCTCCTATCCTACACGGCCACTCCCCTCAAAAAATTCAAATGGCAAAGAGGTCGAGTAATACATCTTTTGAAAGGTCTTTCAATTCTCTACATAACTGTGCATTTTTTTAACCTTTTATCGATTCGTTCCTGAGAAATAATTGTTTCATTATTTTAGGTTCGGGAAATAAAAATAAAGTTTAAATTATCGTATGTATTGTTCAAAATGACCCCCACCGACTTCCATGCAGTAATATAATCTGTCTTGAAATTCTGTACGAACATTTCTGAACACATCTGGAGTCAATAAACGGCATTCTCGAAGAATTCTTTCACGTAACTCTTCCAGAGCGGGATTTGTTGCAAATACCTTCGATTTCAAATGTCCCCATAGAAAGAAATCCAAGGAAGTTAAATCGGGTGATCTAGCGGGTCACTTCACAGGACCTCTTCTTCCAATCCATCGCTCAGGAAACCGATTATCCAAAAATTGACGGACTGCTATAGCAAAATGTGGGGGTGCCCCATCCTGTTGAAAAAACAGTTCGCCCTCTAACACATTATCGTCTTCTTCGAGGATTTGGGAAATCATTGGGTCGATGTTATTTTCTAACAGATCGAGGTACCTTTCGCCTATTAAATTGTCAGGAATAATAAACGACCCGACAATGTGATCCCCTAAGATGCCAGCCCAAACATTTAACTTCTGAGGCCTTTGGGTATGAGTTTCCATGAACAAATATGGATTGCTTTTACTTCAATACCTACAATTGTGCCTGTTTACCTCCCCATTTAACTAAAATGTCGATTCATCAGAAAAACACGTATTGTGCAGTAGATTGGCATTACCGTTTAATTATTCACTAAAAATCTCACAGAATTCAAGCCGACGATCGGGATCATCTTAGTTTAATTCGTGTACCAATTTAAATTTATATGGATGAAATTTATGGGCCTTTACAATTCAATGAACACTGCTTCGTGATACACCGGAAGCCTCAGCTACTTTCCTGATCGATTGAGTATTATCCATCTGCAAATGACCCAGATCTGCCACTTCGACTGCATCATTCCTAATCGGTCGCTGAGGTTCATGCTTTTTTGTTTCCTACAGAACCTGTTTCCATAAATTTTGTCAATAATTGTAAAACATACTGAGAACCATCCCTTCTGTCTGGGTGATTTCTATTGAATATGCGCTCCGTAGCTCTAGCACAATTATCGGTTTTAAAATAAATGCTGACAATTTATATTCTCTCCTGAAGGGTTTAAACCATTTTGAGAACTCACTCTGGTAAAATGTATCTCGATTTAAAATTGGTGATGAACAAATTAATGTTCAAGGACTATCAAAAACTTATGAGTGTTTTATTATTCTAAAACTAAACGGACAAGGAAAATGTTTTTTGTCGAAAAAACTCGTGTTGATTTGAGAGCACTAAAAAATGTAGGTTTTTTTATAAATTCCAATACCCAGTGCCGTGTATTTTAGATTTTTTAAACGATTTCGATTGTGTGTAATCATGAAAAATAAAATTATTTTTCTTAAGAACGAATCGATAAAAGTTAAAAAAAATACACAGTTATCTAGGAAATTGAAAGATCTTTCAAAAGATGTATCACTCGACCCCCCTTGTCATTTGAATTTTTTGAGTGGGTGGCCGTGTAGGATAGAGGGATGATGATAGGTATACAAGTGTATCAATTTTGAGAGCTTTTTCTCAAACACTGTAGTTGTTATCGCGATACTACAGATATGCGGGCAGATTTTTTTCCATAAGGTTATGTTTTTTCATTATAATTCGTCGAAATTCGTCCAGAAATGCAATAAAATTTTTTTTATTTTTTTTCCACGAAATTGTACCTTTCTTCTTCTTTCATTCATTATGTCTCTTCTGGTGGTACCATATTCACCAAATTTAATGTTTCACCCAAAATGTTGTAGGAAATTTTAATTGTCAAATTTGAGAATTCTCCCATTAGTATTTTTTGAGTTATCGGATACACACATACAAACACACATCCACACACGCACCGACATAAATCATTCGCAAAGTAATCGGAATGGATTCAGGAGGGTTCAAAACGTTTATATCAATCAAAATCTCGAGGTCGAAAAAAATCACGATTACTATACTTACTTATATTAGGTATAAGAAAGTAAAAATAGACTGAACACACCTCAAGAAGTCATTTGATAATAATCCATGTTTTCACTTATTTGATTAATTCACAAAATAATAATATTTATACACAACACACAATGAATAACAATGATTATCTCACGAAACTGCTAGTTCACAAAAAATAACTACGAACTCGAATCCAGCCCTAAATAAAATCAACAAGTGGCATTGACCAATAGTGAGGCAACAGCTGGGTGGTAAGGTCCACCTCCTAGTACAATGTTTTTATCATAAGTCATCGACGCAATCGTTATGTGCTTTGAGGACGGAACTCTTAATGAAGAACTTTTCCTAATGTTTATCAAGTTATTAAGTTTATCATTGATCTAATTTAACATAAGATAACCGTACCTACATAGTACCGCATTCTTTCCGAGATACCTTGTATGAATCTGAAATGATGTTAAGTTTATTTTGCAATATTTTCGCAAGGTATTGCGGTTTCCAAATGAACTGGGACTGAGTAAGTATATATTCATTTCGCCTCTCATTTAAAAAATCTTTTAACTTTTTTCTTCAATATTCAAACAGGTGCAAAGCAGCAACGTTGTTATTCACAATGAAATTGCAAAATATGAATTTATTGCTTTTAAATAACATAAATTAACAGATTTCATAAACACATCCAAAAAAAAAACAATTTTATTAACAACAACGAGAAAAATGCAAATTTGTTTGTTCTTGTAATTATATTATACACTTATGCGTTTCTGGGTACCGCATACTTTAAGTTTCACTTGATTAGCAACTATTTTATCGTATAAATATTGACTGCTTTTTTATTTAATTACAAGGATTTTGCATTTCGTTGTTAAACAAATTAACCTTACGGCATAATAAGATAAAATGATTTTATAATCCACTAAATATCTTCAAGAAAATTATCGATGTTGTCTAATTAAAGTACTCGAAATTAATAATTTAATATCTTATTTATTTAAACTGACATCTGTTTGAAATAGCATTTTAACTAGGTACTTGAATTTGCTTGTGTAATTTCAAATTAAACAAGAATAATGTTTCATTTTTCCCTGATTGCAAACTAACTTACATATTTGTTATTTATCAGTTTATTTATTTGACATTGTAATACTTATTTTCTATGAAGGAGACCAAGGAAAGGGTTTTGTAGTAACTTTAAAACAGTGTAGGTGTTTGAAATAATACCAAAACTAGTAGCTAGGCTCCAATAAATAGAATTAAAATTGTAGAAAAACTTTAAAGCGATTCTAATATTTGTAATTTGAAATCTATTTTGCCATTTTAACGGATCTCACTCTAAAGTAGAATTAATTCTCGTGAATCTTCGGAAATCAGGTAACTAATTTAGGGACAGTGAATTTAGAACCATGAATACCCATGCAGTGCAATAGAGGCGCGTCTTGGTGGTACAAGAATTTGGATAAAATGACAAAAGAAGTTCGACGCCTCTTTAATCGAGCTAAAGCTTCGGGCGACTGGGACCAATATACATCGGCTCTAACGAACTATAACAAAGAAATAAGGAAAGCAAAAAGGGAATCTTGGAAGAATTTCTGTGAGAGTATAACTGACCTACCGCACAGGACTAGAATCCACAAGATTCTTTTCAGAGAGCCGACGTGGGAATTCGGTTCGTTAAGGCGATCGGATAGCTAATATACGGACTCTGGAAAGGAAACTCTACACCTCTTAAAACAAAACCACTTCACAGGGTGCTTGAATCTGGATGACCAACTGCTGTCACTGTCAGAAGGACGATTAAAACGACGTGATAAAAATGACTGGCTGACAGCTAAAAACGTTATCACACTACCGGCAATTGAGTGGGCCATCAAATCCTTCCAGCCATTCAAATCGCCAGGAAAGGACTGAGTTTTTCCAGCTCTACTACAAAACGAACTGAAAATATTGCTCCCATTCCTCATTAAATTATTCAGAGCTAGTCTGATATGGAAATATATCCCATCCAGTTGGTCGGCGGTTAAGGTAGTATATATTACCAAATATGGGTAGGAAAGAAGCAGACCCTAAATCGCTTAGACAAATTAGCCTGACATCTTTTCAGTTGAAAGGCCTGGAGAAGGTGCTGGACGCATATATTAGGGGGAACATCCTGAACCATTATCCCCTCAATATCCATCAATATGCCTATCAGACAGGAAAATCAACAGAACTAGCACTTAACAACCTAGTCGAGAAGATCACCCAATCCCTTCAAATGAAGGAAATTACGGTGGGAGCTTTTCTCGACATTGAGGGAGCATTTAACAATACACTTGGCTTCTACCGCTGTAACTCCAAAACGGTATGAAACTGTCAGAATGCTCTAAATCATTTGAGCAAAAACAACAAAGTGACTCTGGCTTGGATACCCGACCACTCTAGTATGGAAGGTAACGACTCCTTGATTAGAGAAAGAGCAGGATCACGAATCAACGGACCAGTACCCACACTTGGTATATCTTCAAGTACTGCTAAGATGGCTATCTCAACTTGGGCTGGAAGGAAAACTTTCCAGTATTGGCAAGAGTTAACAGGATTAGTTCATTCGAAGGCGTTTATAAAATACCCTTTGAAATCAAGAACTTTTAGGGTTAAACAGGGTAACCTGAAAACTCTAACAGGCCTATATACCAGGCACTGCCAACTAAACTATCATCTGCATAAACTCGGCCTAGCGGAAAACGCTGAGTGCCGTCTATGCTTGGAGGATGATGAGAAGGCAGACCATGTTTTATACATCTGTCCCACTGTGGAGAAGATCCAATTCTCAATATTTGGCAAAGGGCAACTGCTGCCAGAGGATCTGGACACATTGTCACCCAATAAAGTTATCAGTTTCATTAAGAGACTGAACTTATTGGGTGAAATATAATTAGGAGTGAGCCACAATAGGCCTGCTAATGGCCGCAGTGGAGGGTCCACAAGGACCCACTCATAATAACCTAACCTAACCTAACTCCATGCATGACATTTCAAAACCAAACCAAGAAACAGTTTAGTAGTATGACATCGACATACCCTAACATTTTTTAGTGATTATTATTAAGAGATTTTACAAAATTATACTGTGTAAACATCTAAATCATTTAACATTCGACTTGTGATTGATTGTGAAGAAAATCGAAGGGCTATAATTTCATTTGGAATGGCGAGTCATGAGGTAAAATGTCGACTGCTATTGCCCAGCTAACTGGATTTAGATGATTCTGATCTGACGAATCCCCTGTTCAGTTTTTCTCTATGACAGGGCTTTACAGTTTCGTCATTTGATTTTATTTTAATTTGTAAACATGTGCCGACTGTCAGAGCCGCTGTCAGTAAGATTATGTCCTTGACCTCTATTGAGAATTAAAATCACCACGGCGCATATCGTAACGCCGATCAGAAAAGTTAAAATCAGCTGATTCTTGGGTTTGTTTACATTCGTTTTATTTGCTTTTGTGAGTTCTTTCTTAAGTAGAAAAATATATATTATTACATTACAATCGAAAGTAAATTTAATAAGTTTAACCTATTTTGCACTATTTTCTGCTAATTTGTGGAAGTTCCTAACCTAAAAATGTCACTATTATAACTTTACTTTATGCATTATAGCCCTCTGGCTTAAAATGGACACGCATTGTCGAAGTTAATGCTTTTCCCATTAATTATGCTTTCTCCCATACTTACCATCTATCTATTTTCTACAAAATACCACAGCTATTGGTCATACGAACAGATCCCGCGTCTTTCTTGGGAAAATAGTGAAAGTGGATTCCTAACCACATTTTTCCTTGAGTGATAATTATACACAAATCATATCGTATTATGACTATTTTCTTCAGCACATTGTTTAATAAATGAAATAAAAAAAAAGGGAATAAAAACCTAAAGAAGAAACTATACAAATGCGATCAATCGAATATAAAAAAAATTTATTTATTTCATCAAAGTGCGACTTTTAGCCACCAGGGGGGCGAAGTGAAACCTTAATTTCTCAATCTGCCTTAATCGATTCCAATGGCGGCTGGTGAAATTTAACTTGTGTCATATCTTAGTTTGAAATATTTGCAAAACTTTTTTTCTGAATCAGGTGGAAAATACATCGACAGTTTTTAAATTTTATCAAAAAATATCTCTTTTTTTATACAGTTGCACCATTTTGAAATTTTATTTTAGATTAATTTTTCACTGTGCAAATTTCAAAAAAGGTGTAATTTTGTAAAAAGTCAATATGTTCTGATGAAATTTGAAATCTGTCGATTTATTTTTCACCTGATTCTGAAAAAACATATTTTGCAAATATTTTAGAAATTGTTTAAAAGGCACACAATTTTTTCAACTTTGAATTTTTTTTCTGTAAAACTTCTTCATTTAGTTTTGATAGTTTAAGGTATCGCTTGGGCCTTATGCTCCAATACGGAAAGCCTAAATTTCGCCAGCCACCACTGGTTAATCCTAACTTAAGCTTACTGGATTTAACTAACTTATTTTCTGCTGGAAGTAATGAGTGCTTCGAACGACTATAAAAGGCAAACTAAGATCAAACAGATGCAAGAGCATATTTTTGTTTTCCAGTATTCAATTTGGGTGACATTTTCTTATTTATTTCTTCAACACTATACTGTTAATGTTTCATTTTAATCGGATTCTAGGATTAAATCACAACATACTTAACAGTCAAGATAAAAATCGTAAATAATCTTTCTAGGCCAGTACATTTCCATTTAAATATACAATAAATAAAACAACAATTTAAGAATAAAATATTTTATATTTACAGTTTGTACAAAAGCTTACATAATTTTACAAAATAAGTATTTGCTTATTTATTTTACAACTTAATCTGTACAATATGCACATTCCTATCAAATAATCAATAAATACTCCTTATCCAGGTACTAATATATTACACTTGACTCAGTTGCATAGATTTCAGAATACAAGGTGATAGGAAAAAGAAAGACCATTCCTTTTCACGCTATAAACTTTAAAACATTTCTGAAAGTCCAATGGATTTATTCGTCAATTTTAGACCTTACACAACCAAACCCAAAGTAATTTATATTCATATTATATACAATATATTAATGCTTATATTATACATAATACAATAGTTTTAATTTTTATAGCCACCTTGTATACCATTAACTATTACAAGTTAATTTTAATCTGATAACTTTCACGTCCACTGCAACATTTAAGACACAGGCACGTTTTGATCACGTGGCCGCGAGCCATTGGTTAACAGGTTAAGTTAGCAGTTACGTGTAGAAGTACTTACACTGCAGTTATTTTAGAACTCTAGTTTTTCTGTAATTTTTAGCAATGTGTTTTATATAGACTGACCCAAATACTAACAGCGTTATTACCAGAGCTATAAACTCCAAAAAATGAGCAGACTAGTAGAATTTTCTTGCTGATTACTTGATTTTAAAGGGTTTAAAACAGTAGTTGTTTTTAAATAACTAATTTTCAATTTTTCTCAAAAATAATTATAGGACAATTTTTGTTCAGAAATTGATTTTCCATCGATTGGTGCAAAAATATACAGACCGTTCCATTACATATATACACATTTTTGAAAATAGCTCGAGAACTAGATGCTCGAGAACTAGATGCTCGATTGTTTTTCTGTTTCCACCATCGTAATCATCGGAAAAATCATATTAGTTTGCTAATTTAACTGATTATGGTGCCCACTTAATTTGGTTCACCCTGTACATATGGACAGTCCATGTTTGTATACAAGATATTCGTAAGTGGCTAAATTTTAGGCACTCTCGTAAAGCATATTTATAAGAGTATTTCTTATTTTTTCTACGATCTTGGAAAAGTAGGCCATTATTTAATAATCTTCAGTATAAAAAGTGTCTTTATTCCACAATAAAAATGTAATGCATTCTGCTGTCATCTTAACGATGGAACTTAATTAAAGACACCGGATGTCATTGTTATGAATGTTTTATTTAACTTGTCATTAATTCGCAGCGTAAATTTTTCGCTTTTTACATGATTGTAAAAAAAAGTATATATCATTACGGGTTCAGAAACTAGGCTTTTCCCATGAGTGCATGACAAGTTCCCGTGTGAGGTGAAACCGAATACGGAAGTGTAGCAAGCACAGGAAAAGCAGCTTATGGGCGTGTATTGAACGGTATTTTCTATTATGTCCCTCTGAAAACAACAATACTATTCTGGAGAATACTTTTAGTATAAAAATTGCAAAGAATATCAAAAACAGTGCCAAACAAGCGTTGCTAAGTCCATTTCAATCGCATGTTGTGTTATGATCGACAAAGTAGGCAGGCTCAATACATTTATGCTTATTTCCTAACTAAATTAATTGCTACTATTGTGGCGCTAAAAGTTAGCTCACGGAAAATTTTTTCTGTGTGGGAGCACGGAAGAGATGCTTTCTTTATTCTAAATAGACATGAAATATGTTTTCAGAGAGGTATAATGAAAAATGTCTTTACTTGGCCCTCCCAGTAAAGAATCACTGTCCGGTCTTGGAATTGGTCTTGTTACGTAAGTAACTATTACTATATAATTAATTACTATAATTTCGTTTTGTAAAATTTTAAACATGGCTTCCAAATATAATGCAAATTCTTAAAAATTACTTATATTTTATTTGGAAATACCCCTTTGTCATGACAATGTTACTAATAACCATTAAAAGTACATAACCCATGTGTCTCAATGTACTTTTGACATTAGAATGTTAAAAGTCTTTCTATGTTTTTTGAACCAGTTTTATTATAAAAATTAAAATATAGAGACCTGCTTCGAAAAATACGAAAATCAGCTCCAAAAGTAATTTTTTTTTCAGTTGTTAAAGTTTGGATAAAAATAATTACTAAAACAATAAAACTTCTGTGGTATAAACTTCTAAGGTATATACAAAAAGTTTGCACCATATGGGAACACTTTTCGTTCTTTAGTTTAGGATAACAATTACGGATAACATCTGCTTGCCATGAAACTAAAAATATCAAGCTAAAGTTGTGATATAACTTCCGGTATGTCCGGAATCACACATTATTTTTAAATATTAGCCGAAAAAGGGCTTTGTTCAAATGTCGAAAAGCGTCATATAGAAAAAATTACATTCTGGATCGATGTGCAAATGTTATGTTTGCATCTTTGTCAAAATGGACGCAGCAAAAAACTATATGAATAGTATCTAAAATAACTGTACCACGTGTATTATAAAATTGCAACTCTTAAAATCAAAAATTAAAATTACAATCACAGATGAGAAGAAAATAGTCAGGTGCACGCCTAATTAGCGGTGCACTAATACGGTCCTTGTTTAAACATTCACTGGGACAACTGTTCGCGCTACGATAGCCTCGAGTTCTAGATCACAGACGCGGTTACAGAACGACCAAACAGGGCACTACCGGCACCCACAACCGATCACAACCATTTCTTTATAGTTTTTTAAGACCACCTTACTCTCGTCATCCAAGTACAACATGGATATCGAGTTGAGTTGTGTTGGAACACAACACGTTTTTGGAACCTTGGTAGGATTCACAGAATTCATCAGTGTCTGTACTATGGCATGGTTCGTTGTGTTTAGATGATCCGCAAGGGGAAAATTACACTCCCCTTGACAGTGATAGGCGTCGTAGCCCGGAGGGGCCACTATCCAGTCACTCCAGCCCACCTCACTAAAATCAACATACATTTTGTGTCTGCTACAAGGCTCTCTTTTGTCGTCCCTTCTCCTGTTGTGCCGCTTGGCTGCCCTTCTTCTTCGTTGTAAGTGGGTCATCTCATCCCTAGTTTTCTGTTTATTATTGCCATCATCCGTATACGTAAATAGCAGTGGCTCTACTTTCCTCCAATCACTCTCTTCATCGTCTATGTCTCTGCGCAACCGAATGTGGTGCGCAGGTGATGTTTTGTTTCGTCCAACACCCAAAACGACTATCAGAAGACCATAGTTAGTCTTCGGGTCCTCCACCCACCTTTCCACTGCTGGAAAGATATCCACACTTAACGTGGCATTTTTTCTCGTGTCGACCAACTTACTATCAACCACTCTTGTGATGGGCCCGTGTTTTCCTTTTACTCCAGGCTTGATGATGTCGTTAATAAGGATTCGTTGGAAGTAACTGTTACCTTCCTCTGCCACCCAATTGACAACTTTTCGATTCAAGGTGAGCTCCGCTGCCTTTAATTGTTCTTCCTTTGGGACGCTTGACACGTTGAATTTCAACCGAAATTTGTGATGGCCCAAAAATCTGGCATCTATTGGACTTTCTGAAAAAGAAAAACAAATCAGTTTATCACAGTTTTCGATAATTACAAGTTTTAGTTTGGGCTAATGAGATACATGAATTAATTTTGGTAATGTTTAATTTCCCATATTCGATCAGTGAACATTGATCGAGGCCGGCAATTGAATGGATGACCGATAGTTCGTCTAAGAGTCGGTAAGCTGTCAACAAACTCCCAGAAAGGCCGCTAGCCTGATTCAATCAGAGATGCGAGCCCAGGTGGAAGGTCCAAGAGACCTACCTAGGAGGCTTGCTATTCTGCCAGCCAGCGATGCAGGCGGGCAGGTCCAGCGGTGGGTTAGTTGACAGCCAAGGACCGTGGTCCGGAGTCCATGCTAAAATGTAGGTCCCTAGGTAAAAAGGGCTCAATTGTGGGCTACTTGCCTAGTAAAATAAGTAGCTACTACTACTATTACTATAGCCTTATAGTCCTTAATATACCCTTTCACGGGAAAAGTTTGCAAATTATAGTCAAAAAATAAACCCTTATACTGGGAACGAAAAATAATAAATATAACTAAAAGTTACATAAAAATGGCGTAAAATCACAAAATTATAAGAACCTAAAAACCTACAAACAAATATTTTTAAATCAGTTATGTTGCTAGACAATATATCAAGCTCTAATTCAATACCAACGTAGTTAACAACCATTTACCATTTGATACGTGGCGAACTTTTTTATAATATTTGTCCTATGGGTTTTCACACACAGCACGTGGAAATCAAGTAGAGGTACAATGGCGTCAGACTCAATTTCATTTCATTAATGAAAATATCAAATATAAGAGGACCAAGAATCGAACCTTGGAGGACACCCGAGGTATAGGTAAATTTGACAGACTGACAGCCTTGACACTGTACAAACTAAAACCTGTGAGTTAAGTAAAAAAAAATTAATTATACAGGTTGAGTAGTGGCCTACACCGCGAGATGGTTAGTGTGACTAGAAAATCTCTCTATGGTGGCTACGGGTTCAAATCCCGCCACCGACACTGGCAATGTCTGTAGAAATAATTATGTGTGCGCGTTTTTCATCAATGTAATCCCCGCTCGTGCAACTTGTAACGAAATTGCAAGCTATTTCATTCCAGTTTGTTGTGTTCCGTGAGGAATTAAGTTTCTGCTAGTCTAGTCCAGATGGCGCCACTGATTTCTACTGGAAAAGTCGGTTTTGCAGATTTTTGCACTAAATATCTATCTATCTTTATTGCTCATACTCTACTCTCAAATGTCTGTCTCTTTCCAAACTATAATCGAGTTTAGGTAGCAGAATACTACGATGCTACTTTCTTCTCACTAGGGCAGCCAGAGACAGTGGTTGTCTCTGGTGCCGCGTTCTGATGGAAACCATCTCTAGTTCTGCGGTCTGGTAAGATTGATATGTTATCTGGTATTATCTTGTGATTGTATGCTCATCATTATTTAAAAAGTTGCTATATTGATTTAAAGTACCTTTGAGGTAATTTTCATAATAATATTGTACCGTAATTATCTTAATTTACGCCTTGGGCGAATTTACCTTTCGGTGATCAGTTCACCTTGGAACAGCCATCATTAATATTGATTAGTATCAATTTATCGTGCCTTGTCGGCAATTTATCTAATATCCCTTTGATATTGTAATAATTTCGGGTGTTAATTTAAACTAACTTTCGGTTATTGTAAATTTTAAATTTACTTGGCAACGTATGTCGCCATTTTGTATCGTAGTTAGTTGTTTTCTGTCTTTGTATCTTGATGTTTTAGGTCACTTAGCCTACGTTGGTAGCGCTCTCTAAACAGTGGTGGCTGGTGACATTTGGAGATTGGTACACCTGGGTGGGCCAAACCTATTTGTTTATAACCTGTGAAAATTGTGAAAATTATCTAATTTGGTGCATTTGTTTTGTGGTGGATTATTTTATACCAGTGCATATATTTATCAACCAGACCTCAGTAACGTAAGGTTTTTCTAAATTTAAAATATGGAATGCTTACTTGAACGTTTTCTTAGTATTGTCATGAACGCTGCTCTAGTGGAGCTTTGCCTAGTTTTCTGGCAAAAATACCTGCCTAGTTATCTGGCACTTGTTTAACTTTTAATTATCTAAAGTAAACATATAGTCAAGTATATATCTTTATTTAACTTTATCTACAATTCATTAGAACCTCTCTCCGAGGAACATGAGTATATCTTTATTTAACTTTATCTACAATTCATTAGAACCTCTCTCCGAGGAACATGAGTATATATCTTTATTTAACTTTATCTGCAATTCATTAGAACCTCTCTCCGAGGAACCAATAAATGATTTATTTTAACGTTACCTTTAATTTGAAAAACTCATATTGTTTTATATTTAGCAAATATTTATTTACGTTATCTTTCTAGTTGTCTGTCTGTAAATAGACATTCTAAATTCTATTTTCTTGAAGCTTAACTTCTTTTAGTACAAAAATATCTTAACATTTAGTGAATACCTATTTCACTTGTTTATTATCGTAGCTACACCTAGTTTATTTGCTGGACTAGTATTTTTTTCTATTTAACTTAACTTTTATTAATACTTAAGTTAGTTGAAGTCTTCAACTTCCTAACCTATTGTAGGATACCGATCCTAGTTTGTTTAGTTTGCAATTTACTCGGTAAATTTGTGTTCTCATATTTTGTCTACGTAGCTGGACACTTCAAAAGTCACAGCTTTTAATTTTGTTTTGCCTCTAATACTGATCTCATAAAACTCTCCCCTTTTTATGTAAATACCTGGACCAAGAGAAGAGGATAACTGGTGGATCGAACTGATCATTATATACAGGGTGGAGCAGAAAAACGTAATATTACACAACTGGCATTTTTTTCTCAAGGGTAACTGCAGTACTGACAGTGGTTAGTCAAATTGACACCGAACCCATTAAGAGCCTAGCCGTTGGTGAATTCTTCGCTGGACTAACCCCTTTGAAGTTAAGTAAGATCTTCGTCCCCAGTTAAGTTTATTTGGTCAGAAGAAACGTTGTGAGAGATCAGTAAATCTTAATTTTTTTTGTTTGTATTCTCAATAACCTCATCTTTCTTTTTTTTCTCTACCTCATTTCATATCATTTTTTTTTTTTTGTTTTTGGTCTTCAACCACAGTGAATTTTTTTGACTAAAAGAGGCCATCTGAGCTCATTGAAATTTCTTGTATATATTGTACATCTCGTATACTTTATTATATATTTTTTTTATGATATACTTTATTATATTTTTTTTGATACAATCATATCTTTTTATTCCACTTCCTTACCAACCGAATTCAAGTTTTAACATTATCTTTACCTTTTAAAATAAAATTTTAATTATTTGGTACTTGCAAAAGTCCTGGCGCCCAGCCTAGATTTTGGTGATAACTCAAATTAATCTAAGCCCTTATTCACGACCTGCTCACTGAGCTACCGGTCAATAAGTACAACCCCCAGCTTATTGTGTTATGCCAACAATTGGACGGGGGGTGTTGCAAACTTTGGCTTTGGATTCGGGGGTTGTCTAATTTCTAATCTCTGTAGTGTTAATATACCTATCAGTAATTTTATCTTTATTCTCCTCTCTTTCTTTTTGTTTCTATCGAAAAATAGTGTTAACAAATATATAGCTACCATAATAAGGGTACCTTGTTAACTCGCAGTTACCCTTGCGGACGTAATTTAACTGCTCAGTAACTAATAAATTTAAACGTGTTTAATTAAACCATTTATATACAAACACCTGATTTAATTAAATTTGTTTATATCCAGGTGTCACAAGTGAGTGTATGATATTATTATTTAATTAAGTATGAAGTATTGTATAACGTAATGGCCGTCCCACTTTCGCTACTAAAAGCCAACAACAGCATTAATACATCGTTGCCAGATTAAAGTCTTATACTGACACATTTTGTGGTATATATTATTGTGGATAAAAAAATTGCAAAAAAAAACTCTAGCTGTGCAAACATGGACACGAATTTTTTTAACAGCCTCATCTGGAAAAAGCAGTAATTCAGTTGCTGCTTGCTAATAATGGTTAAGGTGGATAATTCATGGTCAAATGTGATTTGGTATTTAGTATTTTCAAAATAAAGTGATCAAATGCAAATCTACAAAAATATTTGTACATTTGGCACCTCTGTAGCAGCATTAGTGACGGTATCTTGATCTCGGCTTGAGATTAACTAGTGAACAGATCAAAAATGTAAGTAGGGCGGGTTTCATATGCGTATGAAGGCCTGACCTGGCAGCATTAGCGTAGAATAAGGATATATTTGTTGTATAGGATACGCAAAAAACAACAACGAACGTTTTTCTTTTTTTTTGGCTTAAATTGGTTACATATTTTCATTTTTTGCTGCCAAATTCTTAAAGAAGCCTCGCGTTCCATTATTGTTAGTGGTCTTTTTTATTTGTACACTTCAGACCTACTATTCTTTCATAAATGATAGCAAACCACGTGATCATTCAGTTCCTTAAAAAATTTATTTACTGTTTTGTGTTCAGTATACGATATAATAGCACGGAATTACTACATCTTCTTTGAAAAATGATTTTTAGGTAGATGTCAAAGAATCGCTCTTAATGATTATCTGACAAATTTCAAATCTGGTTCAAAAAGGTGTTTAGCAAGGTAACTTATGAGTATACGTATCACCGCCAATTTCAGGAATTACAAATTGCAATATGTGTCAGAATGAGAAAAATACCCAAATTTATTGTATTTGTAAATTGAAATCTTCTACACGCTTTGAAATTATGAACACTTGGGACAAATTTAGCAGTGGCTTATTTGTCAAACAGTACGAAATCAATTACAGAACAAAGTATTACAATATTAAAAGATTGTTGACAATAATTGATCAATAGAGAAACAAAAAAAATTCTCTATAGATTTTATATAATGAAGTTCCAAACGAGAGAACAGTATTCAAGCGTAGACTTGACTCAACCAAGTTTAAATCCAGCATATTCATAGAGGACGAATTAGTTGGTTCAACATGTGCAGAAAAACTTAATTTGTTATCAAGGTTAAACACCCAAGACTTTAGTATTTAAATTGGTTCAAATCGATTTGATTAGTCATTTGTAATTGGGGTAACTTTACGCGAATACGTAATGACTCTGCCCTTAGAGATGTTAAGATTAAGACGATTTATGTTGCACAAATGCATCACTACTTTCAAATCAGTTTGAAGTTTATGGCTGTCGTCAGAAGTACTGATTGAAGTATAGATTTTTAAATCGTTTGCTTACATCATCCAGTTAGATCGTTCAGATCATTTATAAATAGGGAAAAGAGTAACAGACTCAGGTTTGACCCTTGCGGAACCTCTGATGTAATTTTATAACTACTACATTTAAAACAATTATATGTAACATACTGGAAACGATCGGTTATGTAAGAACGAAGAAACTGGAATAACAGCTCGGAAAATCCCTATAGTTCCATCTTGTTAGCAGTAGACTATGGTCTACTGCTAACTTTAACTTTTGATCCCCAAATTAGCTTTTCTTTTATTCTAAACTCGTGATTTTTTTATATAGTACAGAGAAGACACTTACTGCTTAGAATGATTTTCATATGATTTGATGAATTTTCTAACAAGACAAAATCACATTTAAATATTTTCAATTACAGTAGAATCATTTTTCAAAAGCTTAGATATATCTCTCTATTGTACCTATAAGATACAAAGGGAACTGAAGCAAACTTTCCAGCTTTTATGTGTAAATTCCCGTACATTTTATTTAATTGTTAATTTCTCTGACTTTTCCATTTTTTCCGTTACCCAGACGGAATTTGTAACTAAACACAATTGATTTGTACACTAAACGTATACAAGAGTAAAACTTGTTAATCAGATGTTTCGTTGAGACTTTAAAAAAGGCCATTCATTTCGGTTCTTTGGATATAATAATAAGTTGTGAAATGTGCAAGTAATTGGTCGGAAATAGGAACAGTTTTTTTTTAAATACATTCTTCTCATACTACACCCCACCATCCTCTGCTTATATTTAGCTGTTACATTACCACACCACCAAAAAATATGTTATGATACGCCAATGCTTAACAAACACCTGATATACCTGTGTTTCAACATACCGCAATCTATAAATAAAATAATCGCCTGGTAATTATATTATCTATCTCTTAGAAATTTTAGAGGTTACAGTGTTTCTTGAATAAAACAGTTTAAATAATAATTTCTTAGAAGAGAGAACTTGGTTCTGTTATTCTACGAAACTGTTAGTTTTGTATGAGATTTTAATTTGCGCATTTTTTAAGAGTACTTAGGAGGAACAAGAAATATTAATTAACATGTTTATAAATGCAACTCGGAGCGCTGAAAATTGTGCGAATTATAAAATATGATCCCAAGTGCGATTGCTTCACAAGTTATCCCATACTCCATATATGTTCTGAAGTTCATTTTCTAAAATTTCGTCCTCTCTGTATATGTACACGTACATATTACGGTATATACTACATGTTAATTTTAATCCCACATACTTTATTACTTATATCTCCTGTTTTGTTTGTATCGTTATTAATACTTATTATAATAGTTATCTACAAGCGTTTATTTAAAAATTTGTCCCACTCGTAAATTTTCGGACAACCATAGAGGAAATGCAAAACTATCGTTAATCGACTGAAAATTATAACTTGGATATTGAAACATGCCGTACAATGATAAAAAATACTACAAATATACTTCATGCGAGTTTTCGATTGAGAATTAAAAGGCAAATAATAATTAAATATTTTGGTACACTAATTTTAAAAATTCATAATATCTTCTATTAAAACTTAAAAAATGTGTTACTTAAAGATTATGTCACTACCAAATAATTGCTTTGAAGACCACAAAATTATTTTTATTCATACATACATCGTAAAATTATAATTTTTTTAATAGATACTGAATATTAATGATTACTTTTCAATACAACTGACACTATCAAATTATTATACAAATAAAAATAAATTATAAGCATTAAAAATTATTATTATGTTAAATTTAATAATTGAAAGGGTCAAAGTACTGAAATAACTTCATCAAATAATGCCATATATAAAAAAACATTTTTACTACGAAATACATAATTTATTGATTTAAATAGTCAAATGATGGAAAATTATTTTTACGACCATCTAAATTGCTAATTTTAAACTTAATGTGTTAATTGTAAAATTTAAACTGCTACAAAATTATTAGCTAGACCAATTATCTACTACAGATTGTATTTTTTTTTATATCGTAAAAATAACCAGGTGATAGCTATTTAAAATTTTAACATCCACACATTTATTTTAAAAACAGCTTTACAGCATTCTACGATTTTACGAGTATGTACTATCCGTCAATATAAATAACATCAGATAATAAAAATAAATATTTGCAAAAATAATATTATTTGCATTCGACACGCGTTTCGTCAATCAAGTTTGCATCATCAGGATATGATTAAAACACACCTAACGCTAACAATGTATCATATTTATACCTAAATTATTGTTACGGTTCGGTGAATTGTGACTCACTAACCCACATCCTGGACATATAGGGTCTTCCTCAATACCTACCAATGATAGATGCCTCCTAAGTCTGCAGTGGCCTGTCAGAACTCCGATTAAAAGGTTCAGAATCTTCCGACTCCGGACCAGTAATCAGGTCGAACTCGATTTGTTCGTCCCTGTCACAAAATCTCGGGTTTGCCTGCAGGCCCTGTTGGTCCTCCAATACATCCTCAGTGTCTCATTGTGGGCCGTTGTGACCTACCTTCTTGTAATGACTAACAAAGGCTCAATCCCGAAACAGGGTTTCTCGGCTCCAAGTCTAGCCAATTCAACTACCTTCTCGTTGCCTGGAACTCCGATATGTCCCGGAACCCACACCAGTCTCACTTGTTGATGCCTGGCAAGCTCTTCTAGGGCGTCCCTGCACTCCTAAACGAGAACTGATTTCGTCCTGGAGGAGCACACCGCTTTTAGAGCAGCCTGAAGATATATACCATCTGTTCCGCCCCGTTCCTAACCTCAACCTTATCCACTACAGCTAGTATGGCGTAAACCTCTGCCTGGAAAACCATGGTGTACTAACCTAGAGCAAAGCTCTCCTGCACTCTTTTGCCTTCCACATATATTCCCGTCCCGGAGGATGGTCTAGTGGCCATCCGAGAGTAGTTGATATTTACCCAATTAATCTTAAATGACTACTATCTATTTTGTGGTTGTTCTCAAACCTATGTTGGGCTATACTAGACCTATCTGTTCTACCATATTTCAATGAGCTGTATGCTCTTTGAATCTAGTTTGAATTAGTCGTCTAGTTTGTCCAACATACTTCCGATTGCAGTCCTTACAGTTAATTTAGTAAATTCCCGACCTTTCATTTGTTTCAATTTTGTCTTTTGGATTACCTAAAAGTTGTGCCAGCAAATATCAAGAATGAGTATGACCAATACCAGCGAGCGACACTAAAATATTCTTCTTACTGCATTGGTATTATTCTTTAACATTTTTTTTAGATAATAGTCCATTATACCTGTTTCAATAAATGTGTCAAATAATTTGGATGAGTAGTTAATGAAGAAAAGCTTTCACATATACTAGTATTAAACGTTTATAATTTCGTTATATGAAACGTGTAAAACCGCGACATTTTTAAGTGTTCGTACGTAAAAAAGACACGTTTTTTAAATGGTATTTGGACATTATAAACGACTTTCTAAGGTATGTATGTTGTAATTATCTGTGATAAGTTTTTTGTAAAAGTACATGAATCAATAACTAGCAGTTTTTTATAACGATATATATTTTTACAGCTCTTTCAGATTTACTACTTTTCCAGATGATCCTAATTTGTTAGTTCCAAATAATTGATCTTGTAATTATTATTTTAAAATTCTTTTTACAGCTTATTAAAAGATCCGTTGCTTCTACAAAACATTAAAACACTAGGTAAATCTGAAGTTCCTTTGCATATAGTTTACTTATAATTGCGCTAATTACTACATCTAACGGGTCTAAACGTATTACACAATATTTCCATTAATTCCTAGCCTCGACACTAACATTCTAACCTGTGTGAAAATACAAGATACTAATTTCAAACAACGATGATATAATTGACTGCTGATTACATTTGACCTTCCAACAGGTACATAGATAATATTATATTGAGGATTTAGTATTACTACAATGAATTTTTCTTGGAAAAAGCTATGCACACTGTAGTTAGGGATATCGTGTCTCATTAGAGACAAGTTTCTCGAATAGTTGTAAATTTGAATTTAATAAATTACACAGGCCGAGGCCTACAAAATGAAATGGTCTGTCCTAGAGATCAGACCCAAGTTTTCCGATGTATTTTGACAAGCTAAAATCAAATTTTGACATAATAACAGCTGTCAACAAGGTGTCAAATTTCATAAAAAATGTAAAAAGTCAATATGTCATGATCAGCTGCCAAAAAAAAATTAATAATATGTTCCAAATATTGACTATATATTTTTCATGAAATTTCACAGCTTGTTGGCAGCTGTCATTATGTCAAAATTTATTTTTGACTTCAGATTCGTGATCAGCGACCCAAAAAACCCTTATAGAAATTTTTTTCAAAAAATATCCCCCTTAGAGGATTATAGAGGGTTATAGGGGGTCGTAGAGAAAAAAATGACGCGTCAAAAAATATTTTTTCCAAATTCGGTTTCAGAGCATCAAAACCTTATTTGACTTGGGAAACTTCAAACACTCTGTATATTATTTAGATACATAATTTTTGTACTCAAATCGATATACAACACAGTCTATTTGATTTTTCTTTCGTATCTTTAATAATAATGATAATCTGTTACTTTAGCTATTGGATCTGAAGGGTACATTTGGAATATTGACCACTCTATATTTTATGAGACAATGAGATTACACTCCAACATGTAATATTTTTGAAAAGCAAACAGCAACTTTCGTATGAGACTTTTTTCTGTATCTAAGATAATAGTTTTTATTTACATCTCAAGTTCTACACCCGATATCTTTTCTGTAAAAAATTCAGTTACGTAAATTACTTAATCGGTGTTGCGGTTTTTAATCAAATCAGTAAACAAATATAAATAAAATCAATATTTTTTTAATGAAAATAATGATTTATGTCTCCTATTTCCAATTGAGTATGATCTTAAGATGCGCCCAGTCGAAGCCGATTTTTTTAACACTGGCGCATTCGGCAACTTCAAAAATCAGCCTGCTATTCCTGTGTATATTTAACGAAAACCAGGCTGAGCATGCTGACTGAAAATTTCATAACGTTAAATTATTCCTAGAATGATTTTGATTAATGTTAGTGTTTGTTATTAATGTTTTCTAAATACATTGTTTATATGTCGGATCATTACAGCCGTTGTTGAATAATGTTTATTATCACTGTCGTTCATTACATTACATTTTCTCTGTTACTACTTATAACAATGTGGGTGGCGTTGTTTTAAAAAATTAAATTTCAAGGAATTGTTGATGTTTACAATTTTAAAAGATTCCAGACAATAATAATAATTATTTATTCTACATAGTTAATTTATATTCATAGAGGTTCCTAAAGATATAACATACTTTAATTAAAAAACAGTGCACGTATGGCTTAGTAATAATAAACAAAACTACCTGTATTAAAAATCTATATACATGTTATAAATATTTCTTTTATGTTGTACCGATGTGGGAGAGATTATACTGCAAATTTTAATTTGCGAAAACAGAAATGTTTAGATTTCTATGAAAAATTACATAAACATGCAAGGAACTGTTTTGTTTGGTAATGATCAAAAAAATAACTTCTACAAATTCTATTTCTGGAGTTAATAATTATGAATTAATTATAACCCTTTTAAGAAATAGTGTTCGATATTTAAAATGTCATTAGTCTGTATTAATTTTTCTTTATTATGTAGATCAGTTATACAGTGTCGCAAGCAAAAGTAGGCACCTTGAATAACTTTGGAGATAAAAACTTTCTGAAAAATTGGTGAAACACGTCGACCTTGTTTCCAAGGGAGACATATTTTAATGTAATACTTGTATACCTATCATCATCGCTCTACCCTACCCGGCCATCCCCTCAAAAAATTTAAAAGTCAAGGGGGATCGAATGATACATTTTTTTGAAAGGTCTTTCAATTTCCTACATAACTGTGTATTTTTTTTAACTTTTATCGATTCGTTCTTAAGGAAAATAATTTTATTTTTGATGATTACACACAATCGAAATCGTTTAAAAAATCTAAAATACACGGCAATGGGTACTGGAATTTATAAAAAACTACATTTTTTTAGTGCTCTCAAATCAACACAAGCTTTTTCGACAAAAAACACTTTCCTTGTCCGTTTAGTTTTAGAATAATAAAAGACTCAACATTAATTTGTTCACAACCAATTTTAAATCGAGATACATTTTACCAGAGTGAGTTTTTAAAATGGTTTATACCATTCAGGAGAGAATAGAAATTGTCAGCATTTATTTTAAAAACGATAATTGTGCTAGAGCCACGAAGCGCATATTCAATAGAAATCACCCAGATAGAAGGGTTGGTTCTCAGTATGTTTTACAATTATTGACAAAATTTATGGAAACAGGTTCTGTAGGAAACAAAAAGCATGAACCTCAGCGACCGATTAGGAATGAAGCAGTCGAAGTGGCAGTTCTGGGTCATTTGCAAATGGATAATACTCAATCGATCAGGAAAGTAGCTGAGGCTTCCGGTGTATCACGAAGCAGTGTTCATCGAATTGTAAAGGCCCACAAATATGATCCATATAAATTTAAATTGGTACACGAATTAAACGAAGATGATTCCGATCGTGCGTCGGTTTGAATTCTGTGAGATTTTTAGTGAACAATTAAACGGTAATGCCAATCTACTGTACAATACGTGTTTTTCTGATGAATCGATATTTCAGTTAAATAGGGAGGTAAACAGGTACAATTGTAGGTATTGGAGTGAAACCAATCCACATTTGTTGATGGAAACTCATACCCGAAGGCCTCGGAAGTTAAATGTTTGGGCTTGCATCTTAGGGGATCACATTGTCGGGCCGTTTTTTATTCCTGACAATTTAAATGGTGAAAGGTATCTCGATCTGTTAGAAAATGACATCGACCCAATGATTACCCATATCCTCAAAGAAGACGATAATTTTTTAGAGGGCGAACTGCTTTTTTAACAGGATGGGGCACCCCCACATTTTACTATAACAGTCCGTCAATTTTTGGATAATCGGTTTCCTGAGCGATGGATTGGAAGAAGAGGTCCTGTGGAGTGGCCCGCTAGGTTATCCGATTTAACTTCCTTGGATTTATTTCTGTGGGGACATTTGAAGTCGAAGGTATTTGCAACAAAACCCACATCTCTGGAAGATTTACGTGAAGGAATTTTTCGAGAATGCCGTTTATTGACTCCAGATGTATTCAGAAATGTTCGTACAGAATTTCAAGACAGATTATACTACTGTATGGAAGTCGGTGGGTGTCATTTTGAACAATACATACAATAATTTAAACTGCTTCTTTTATTTTTATTTCCCGAACCTAAAATAATGAAACAATTATTTCTCAGGAACGAATCGATAAAAGTTTAAAAAAAATACACAGTTTTCTAGAGAATTGAAAGACCTTTCAAAAGATGTGTTAGTCGACCCCCTTTGTCATTTGAATTTTTTGAGGGGGTGATCGTGTAGGGTAGAGGGATGATGATAGGGATACCAGTATTATATTAAAATATGCCCCCCTTGGAAACAAGGTCGACGTGTTTCACCAATTCTTTAAAAAAAAATTATCTCCAAAGTTATTCATGGTGCCTACTTTTGGTTGGGACACCCTGTAGATATATCTCGTACTATTATTAGAAATAAAATTTAATTACCGATTAGTGTCAGTTTCGAAAGTGCTACTTTTATTTAACTGGAATTTAACCAGTATTATATTTACCAAGTAATAAAATTTTAAATATACCTATAGGGTGAGAAATTTTTTAATGGCAACAGATCATAAAAAAATTAGGTTTGCTATATAAACTTTATCATTCAAAGGTATCATTTTTTAGTTACATCTGTATATGAGATAATCGTTTTCAAATCTGGGTCCTTCATAGCTCCATATCTGGCGATCAGTTATCACCACTTCAATTATCCGCTAAAATTAGTGTCTCATTCTGACACCTTGTTCATATTCAAACATAAAGATGAAATGGAAATATTCTGTGGTTCATGAGTCTTAAAATCTTCATTCTAACTCTTCATTCTCGAAAATATTGAACAAAAAGGAAGCTTTCACTCACATATACATTTTATTCAACTAAATATATGTTGTTAGTAAGGAGATATTTTTAATATTAGGTTCATAAAAATCTTATGATAATTAACTCTTAAGGTATTATTTAAGATTTGCTGTATCTTATACTCTATAAGTATATGTGTAATAGCTTATTTGCTAAATAAAGAGATTATTATTATTATTATTATTCATAATGTTTTGGTTGGACTACGAAGAAGTTTTGATGAAATACGATTCTTAAAAACTTTATTTTTGGAAATATGTTAGTTTCCGGTTTATCACAATTTTCAGAACGATTAAAGTGAAAACCAAATCAGCAAAGGAAAAGAGAATATCAATCTTTACACTATAACATAAGGCCATTTTGCAATGTATCTGAAGCTGCAAATGATTAGAGCAGATAACTTTCAGTGTGATTTATCTTTCTTGATTTTAAATTTATTTATTACCTGATCTAAGTTCAAACATGCCTCAGATCCATATACAAGATTATTATTTATTAGTTTCGAAGTTACATATAAAAATAAAATGCTTTTAATACTTGGTTTTTACGTAGAAAAATTGGATTACCTACCAATATGTGTGAAACTTCTTATGGTGTTTGCGCTCTTTGTGTGAAATCCTCTTTTTGGAATAGACACTGTGTCCAAGGGAAACCCCATCTGTTTCTCGTACAGTTCTATCATTGCTTGCGGTATAACTATTTTGGATTTGTCTATTTTCGGCCGTCCTTTGAATCCAAATAATGACAAAAGGTTCGTCTCTACTTTTGCTATTACGTCTTTGGGTATATCTGAAGAAGATGTCCTCCAACAGCATTCTAGGATGGCCAGAACTACCAGCCAACACATATTCTTCAAATTCATCGTAGAGTCAACCTAAAACAATAAAAACATGTTCAAGCTTTTGGTAGATGGATGAAAATAGTGTTACGCCAATGTACTGGTTCCGGGGTGTGCACACAGATGGCGTTAATAGTATCACAATGAATTAAATAGCCGTGGGACTCTACATTTATAAAGATGGAATTAGAATTGTTCGAAAAGTGACAAAAATATTCCAGAAAACTCTAGACCATACTTTGATAAATATATAAGGCGTACGATGGGTCAAGGAGCTCAGTCCTCATTCACGAGTAAAGAAGAAAGAAAGTTAGAGACTAAAGTAATGATTTTTAAGTGTTTAACTGTGATTATGGTTCTTCCTTCTTCCTTCATTAAGTTACTATTTTAATTATTAATTAATTAATATAGTGGTAAGTGTAACCAGGACTTTCAATCAACGAATCTACGATTTAAGGTTTTGTGTGCATAGTAAACACGTAATAATAGTCTTATTATCCTCTTGTGACGTCATTAATTAAGGAAAAGTACAATGTCCAGTTACACAAAGACTTCATGAGGAATATTGTCACAGATACGTGGCTATTATTCAATTTTGGTAAATAAAACTGTTTTTGTGGTTGCAGGGAGAAAACTTGTTCAGGAAATTATTTTTTTTCTATTTAAATTTGATTTTTCTATTATTTGTTTCATTTTACTTTAAAAGGCAGACCCAAACTAGTAAGAAAAAGACAACGTTTTGAAAATTATGACCTTGAATATTTTTGTACTGAAAATACATGAAATATAAATACATTCATTATGAGTGCAGGTTTAGAAAACTTCACCTTTATATTTCCACACCCATACCCTAATTCTGGAAACATATTTTATGTTCTTATTTATAATTCAAGGAAATTCTGTTTATTAGGCAAATAATGTAATAAAGTTATAAACTAAATTTATGAATAACCAGACCCCAGATTTTACTTTTATCGTCAGTTCAGCAAATACATAACATATGTATGTATTGACACTTAATTGGCTAAACGCTACATACGATACATGTGGATAGACGATTAAAAGTAAAATATTAGTCGTTTCAAAACTTTCACTTAGAGCGGTATTTACATTATTTATTGAAACACTGCGGGCGGTATCGGCCTTTTAGACCTCAAATTATCCAGAGTTTTGAAACAAAGACTTAGGTAAGTATACCTACAGGTCCCTAGTGCTTTTGTCGTATCTTTTTCGACATAATTTTGGTATACGGTAACTTATTTCTATCGAAGTCTTATTTGTTAAAAGATAAAAACTTAATTATTAAATTGAAATCGTATATTTTCTCACTTGGAAACAAACTGAAATTATTAATGAAAATAATATTACGTATAATATTATGCACTATCTGACTATATATACAAGTGGTATGTAGCTGAAACTTGTTTAGATAAATATTTTATAAAGAATCTAACATAATTTCAACCACACCTATACCGAATTCGAGGACGATTTAAATATATCATGCAGAGTATTTGAGAGGTTGTTTATCAAATTCTTTGTTTTAAAAATTGAATTTTAATTTCATTTGATGAATGTCAGCAAAACATCTATTATATAAATAGCCATGTATTGTATTTAAAAGCTAACATTCGGCAAAGGAAAAATAAAAATGTCATTGACTGATCAATAAACAATAGAATTATTTTACAATCTATCTATATTATATTACATTACATTATCTATATAATATGAACTTTATTGCTGAAAACAATAAAATAATTTGAAGCAATGGGGCAATTGTAGGAACGAGTGGGTGAGAATATCACAAGGGTCAATCTTGAGCCCCGTGTTGTTTTTACTTTTTTTACGTTTTTACGGGGATACAGAGCATTGATGATGGTTAAATGATGGGCGACAGAAGAAATGGAGTTGTGGAATAATGTCGGGTGCCACTCGTTGAAAACGAAAAAAAATTAGGAAGCATAATAAAATAATGTGGAATGTCTAAAACGTCTAAAAATTTTAAAACAATTGTCTAATTGCATATGCCTAGTTCAAATAATATCATATTTTTTAATTGTAATGTCTGAAGATAAGAAAAGAGAACCATACTATTATCATTTAAAATGTATACAATGTTCGTATTGCGAGATTTATGATAAAAACTAATGTAAATAATAATAAAAAAAGGATAATTGCAGATAAGAATATTAATTGGCAGAGATCACAAAGAATTATTTCTGAGGAAATAAATATTGTAATATGTATTATTTTTATACAAATGGTATGCATTTATTATGCATAATTAAAATTATTTTTATCTGATTACTATTACAAAGATATACATATATATTTCTCATTAAATTATAAATAATTAATAAAGTAATGCATTCTTTTACGATGGAATCTGGTTTCTTCCTTGAACTTTATTCAAATGCACTCCGTAGCTAGGTATATTAGAATTACTTAAGAGTGACGCATCGAAAATGTTCAAAATAAATTATTTGTTGACTATCGTAATAAAGATTGCCGCTAAACAATGATTATTTATCTACTCTTGGACTTGTTTTTCATTAATGCAATGTTTTTTCTGTAAATAAAGAAACTATATAATAAACAGAACGTTGTTTTCATTATAATTCAAAAACGTGTTTACACAATTAATCAACACTAAAGATATTGTAAATTTATTTTTCTCAAATCATAGCAGACAGCGTGGCGAAGGTGCGCACCACAACGCAATAACCTGGGAAGTTCTCCCACCAAGTTGAAAACAGAAAAGAACTTTGGAGGCAAAGAACAATAGCGAGTCGAGTGCCAATTCAAACAACAAGTAAATTCAATTGCGACTTTCAAAAAGGTGCTCGAACCAAAACGAATCAGTGTAACATTTATAAAGTTATTAATCTTTACCGGGTGGAAACCCTAGCCGGGCTGTTTAATTAAAATATCAAGTATTGAGTCGTCAAGAACAATAGAAAATAGAGACATGCTCGCCTGCGGCGATAGACGTAGACGAGGTGAACTTTAACTAGCTATTTACATACTATATCTTAGACATTAATTACCAGTTGATCGGGTGACCTGGTTGTGTACGCATCGCATGTATGTATTAAATATGACAATGTCGGATTCACAAATACCTTTTTGCTTTGCAACTTATATTTGCAAGCATATAGACAAATTTTGTGACTTAAAATATGACGGTCCATGGGTCTGGTGTCTTATATGCAATATAAAGCTGGTGTTGACACATGTTTCCCACTAGAAAAACATTAAAAGTGTGCATAACACCTATCAAATAAAAAACAACCATATTTCTATGTGATCTTCATGTAACTATAAAATTTGACATAAAACTAATAAGTGGTTTCCCAAAAATGATCACAAGTTTAGTGTGACAAGATTAGGTACCGTTATTACATTTTTTGGTGTAAATTAAAAACGTTCATAACGGTTTTCAAAATTTAGTGAGGGGTTTATCATAGATGCATAATAAATAGATATTTTGTTAAATTCTTTCTACACCACCAGTTTCAAGATATCCACAGTTAAAATAAGGGCTTAATACACTTGAATCGTAGTAGTCTTAATATTTGACTCTAACCGATATAGTAACGCTAATGTTTGCTAACAATTTTGAAAAACGTACATTAATTAGAACTTCGAAATTAATTGTTCAACCAAACATTTTAAGTGTACAACGGTACATGTAATTTACATTCTTTGGGAATTAAACGGTGATTAAAAAGGTTGTTTTTATAACTCCAGTGAAAGTTAAATGATTTTGTTATCGACGTTTATCCAAGAATTTTTTATTTAAAAAAATTATCTGTTTTTTTTAGGTCGCAAAAAATATAAATTATGACAAAGCAAATGCCATCTATATCAAAAAAGGAAGTGAAGATTCAGCTACCGACAACAGTGTTTTGAAATTATATCTGCGGAATGTACCTTAAATAATGAAATCTATCATAGGATCGACCAGCAACAAGATCTGTTCTATTCCAAGCTCCATTCCAAAAAGTGCGTTACATTGATAGTGGGACAAAAATTGCGAACCACTTTTAAAACGCTCTTGGCAATGGGGCAATTACTACCGTTTGTGCATAAACTACAAAAACTGATTCAAACTACGATGACTTTACAACATACACATACACGTATGTGTACTTCGTGCAATCGACATTAAGTATTTCATGCACGTCGTGATTGTGAAAGACATTTAAATTCGGCTATCAATTGACAAAATATTGTCGGTACTGTTACAAAAAAGGATTTTTTTTTATAATTTATGTCAGGCCCTTTACATGTAGTCTCTTGGAATGTAGTCGACAATGCTGAATTTAGAGGTTTCTTTGCAAAATACTTTATCTAATAGCCATACATTGCTTAAAACAAATTTACCAAGTGTGTATAAAACTGTTTTTGGGAATATTATAGAGGACATACGAAATAAATGTTTTTAGGTGACAGAACTAACTTTCGGTGTAACAAGGTTGTTAATGTTATACTAAATATATTGAGTGTTTAAAAGACTTTGTCTTCATCAGACAGCAAAAGTCGGGCTATAAACCATAAACTAAAGATGTTTTACACAGGAACCTGTGTAAGATTCACGTAAATTAGAATTTGTACCATTAACCTTGGTAGATGTGGAACGTTCTTTTCCTATTATATAACATCTAATGCGATGGCAGATTTCAGTCATTCTGAATAATACATTGTATCAATCGGTATGTATTTAATTATTCATTATATACTTTTACTCTTATTTGTATGTCCTTCTGTCAACCATATGAGGCAGTAATAGCTACCGGTCTTGAACTTCGGACTAGTTTACTGACCCTGATCATAAATTACAATTTCCCTGAAACTAGGAGTTGTTGTCTTTTTTCTATCCAAAATTACCACTTCAACCTTTTAACCTCGTAACAGAGGAGGACAAGATGAAGGGCTCTTTAAATTGCACAAGAAATACAAATCTATCAGCTAAAGAAAATTTCAGCACTCTTGGAAACGACGATGCGACGTTTTTTTGCAATTCCACTGATTTCACGTAATGCTACTTAAAAAAGTCTTAAAGGTACAGAATTGGAGAACGTGGAAGTCGTATATATTAAATTTTCCTGTTAATCCGTGGTTTCTACAATTAAACTGTCTCCCTGTATTTTCCATAATTTCTACTTGATAAGAGTCGATGTTTTTTATAAAGATCCAACAGTAATCTTCCAATTTCCGGTACAAACACTTTGTTATTATTAATTTTAAGAGAAGATGTTTGTAAATTGTAAGGGTGAGATTTTATTTATACAACCAAATCTAGTATCAAACTTTTCATCTGCAATATTTTCAATATCTTCTTAAATTTCAAATTTGCATCTATCTAGTTTAATTGAAGTTATGGGTACTACGATTACCTAAGATCATTTGCTATTTAACAAGATGTCGATCGCGCGAAGTTAATTTCTTAGATTTTCTAATTTAATTTTAATATAGCAATTTAGTTATAACTTTTGGGAAGCATAATAAAGACATGAAACTGACAACATACCTGACTCAAAATAACAGGAGGCCGTCGATTATTTTAACTCTTTTGATAGAGGTGGTGACAGGTCAACAATGGCTTTGGAAATGATGACTAATTTGACTATTCCTAAGTAAACTTTCCGTTTGATTTATTTTTACGAAAATACATGTTTTTTGCAGACATAGTTAATATCTTTTTTACATTATTTACGTAAATAATCAGATAATGGAAAAGTGGGCAACTACATTTTTTTATAAAAACATGCATTGTTTGAAAAAAATAAATAAAATATGATAGTTTGTTCTATAAAAACTATTTTTAAGGACATTATTTAATACAGTTTTGTTATTATTAATAATAGTAATTGTTTCATTGTAAACATAAAATTTTTTTAACTCATCATATTGTAAATTGTTTATCAATCTTCCCTCATTAAGACAACTAAAAAAATATATAAAAGAACTTCTTTTTGAAAGGAATATTGAAACTAGAAGACTAGATGAAGTGCACTTTCAATTGCTACATTTTCCACGACGATGAGAGAGTCCAAAGACTGCTAATGATCCTTCTTTATAAAAAATATCAATTCCTTACAATTCTACGTATCAGTTTTGATATCATATTTATTTTTGCTGAATGAAAACATGGATATAATAATGGCATAATTTAATTAACATTAATAGTATAGCAATAATAAAGGAATAATTTATTGCTAGCTCCAGCTTGCACACCTGCTTATTACTAGCAATAATTAATTAAAATGAAACGTTTAAAAATAGCGAATATTAATTTTAAATTGAATACTTTTCCTTGAAGGTCAATATTATATTCTAAAAGTGATAATAGTAAATGATGCGCTGTTTCAGTAGCGCAGATACATGTTAAAATACTGATTTAAATAACAACCGCAACACTTAGTATTAAAGGTTAAGTAATTTTTTCGAAATTTTTACGGAACAATATTTTAATGTAACACTGAAATGACTAACACTGACATGCTTTGCCAAAAAATACCAATACACCATATAAAATAAAACAAATAAATAATCTCTTTATTTTTCAGTAGACATGCATTACATGTATAGAAAAACGTCAAAATAAGTAGGAAGTATTTAGAAAAAAGAGTTATTGTTGATAACCTATTAGTAAAAAATCAAAAATATATTTACGAAATATAAAATAAATATAATAAATAATTCAAAATACGTATATAAAAAAATAATGTATATGTATGTATATATATATATATATATATATATATATATATATATATATATATATATATATATATATATATATATATATATATATATATTGTCATGTTGTAAAATGAAGGACAAAATTGAGATGTCATAGATGTTGGTTATTATTAACTGAATAGAATAAAATTTATTATTGGTCAGTTAATTAATAATAATACAGAATTATTTATTACGAATGATATGTTAACCTAGTTTAGTAAAATTGTAATGTTAAATAAATATGTTGATGTCCACTTGGATAAATTTAAGTAGAACTAGAATTTGGATAAGTTGTATTAAATTTAATCAAGTGAAAAGAAGACAGATATGTGACAGAAGAAAAGTTTATTACCTGAAAATAGAAGCGTTGAAGGGTATGACAGAAGAAAAGTTTATAACCTAAAATTTGAAATGAAAATAAAAAAAGAGGTAGTCAGGAAAAGAAATAGATAAAGAGAGAATTGAAGATTGATAATTTTGAAAAGATGAAAATTTTGCTGTAAATGAAAAATAAAGATATTAAATTAAAAGAAGAATAATTATGATAATAAAGGTAAAGAAGTTTAAGAAATGTCAACATAAATAAAAGATATCAGTACTGATCAAAAGTTACATGTTCATAAATTACAAATAAAAGGAAATTATGTAATTATATTATGAAAGCAAATAGTAACGAAGTTATTGAAATAATAAAGTCAAAGTCAAAATCAAGAAACTGGTTAAACTCTTGGGGTAGTTTTTATATTTTTGGATTGTAATAATAAATTTAAAATTTGTCAATATAAAGGGCTTATTCAATTGAATAATCTTGTATTAATTTTTAAAAGTTCTAAATAATATTGAATCAACTGACTGAGATTAAGAGCAGCTAAAATATAAAATTAATATTTATGACAGATCATTAATAGTAATGTAAAATTTTTAAATAAATAAAATATTGCATATAGAAAATTAAATTTAAAATCTCAATTTGTGCATATTATAATAATATATATATATATATATATATATATATATATATATATATATATATATATATATATATATATATATATATATATATATATAAATAAATAAATAAACAAAAAATATGTATAAAAACAAACACGTGTAGTACAAGAACAAACTATGGTCATATAAAAACAAACTACAACAGTATAAAAGTATAAAAACATATTATGATTGTGCGAAAAAATAAAAAGTAAATAATTGTCGATGCCAGTGTTACAGGGTGGCACTAAAAAAAATCTTCTGAGATGTAAAAAGAGTGTTGTACAAAATTTTTATTAATTTTGATTTAAATAACTTTAAACAAGATATATCTTTAAGGTAGTTCAGTAGATGATTGTATATTTTAATGGGCATAATAGTTACTCCATTAGCAACAACAGACAATTTATGTTTTGGTAACAGAATGTTACTGGTACCCCTTAGACTGTAATTTATGTTACGATCTGTAGACAAAATGAAATTCTTAATATTAATTTTGACAAACAAACACGATAAAATGTATAGAGGTTGTGTAGTATACTGCACTCACGCGCGTTTCGTCAACCAAGTTGGCATCATCTGGAGATGATTAAAACTAACCTTATGCTAACAATGTATCCTATTTGTACTTAAAGTATTGTTACGGACGGTGAATCGTGACTCACTAACCAATAGGGCGGATTAAATGGGATTGGCTCTCTGTCACTATTCATACCATTTTTGCACTTTTTAACTTCCAAGCTCTCAAATGCATCCAGCTGTCTAGTATTTGTTACATTCACACTTAATCTTCAATTGCTATTATCTATTTTATGGTTGTTTTCAAACGCATGTTTGGGCAACATTAGACTTATCCGTTCTACCATATTTGAGATGCTCATATGCTCCTTGAATCTAGTTTGAATTGATCGACTAGTTTGTCCAACTGTTTAATTGTTTTGTATCCTTCTGACTTTCCAGTTACTTTCGAGACAATATTTGTGGAGATTTGGCCATCTATGGCGTCCGAATATGGAAGAATAAGATCTTTTGGGCTTCGTTCTTACCAAACAATTTTATGCCAACTCCTTACTCTATTTTATCGCTTCCTTAGGCTGAAGTGATGTAATAAGCGAGTGAATTGGGTGCAGGAATGGCATCATGTGATCTTTAGTAATGAGTCCAGATTTTGTTTAGCGGCCCATGATAGACAAAGGTGCATTAGACGTTTCCATAGGGAACGAAGGAATTTACAACAACGTTATAGTGCCCTTACACGCGGAGTGATGGTTTGGAGTGCAATTTGTTTTGGCGTAGGTAACTTTTAGTTTTCGTTCAGGACAATTTAACCATCGTGTTAGAACTTGTTGCAATGCCTTATTTTTGAGAGTTGATTAATCCAGTTTATTAACAAGATCGATCCACACATTGCAAGAGTTACTACACAGTTTTTGGTACAAGTTAATGTGCATGCGCTTCCACAGACTGCATGTTCATCCGATTACTCACCGATCGTACTTGTGTGAGATATGATCAGTACAAAGCTGGGTACTTTACCCCTCCCCTCATTGTATAGTCTAAGTAAACAGCAAGAAACTTTGGATTGTTTATGTGATCTATATTTCTGAGGGTGAAGACCATAGCCTCAGTCTTGGTGGTATTGAGATTTAGTTGATTCGAAAGAAACCAGTTTTTAATCTTGGATTCTATTTGGATCATTTCATTCAATAAATCATCAAGGTTGATATTACGTTTAGTAAGGTTAGTATCATCAACAAATAGAATAGTAGACGTTGGACTATCTACTGATAGAGGTAGATCGTTAATATAAATTAAAAATAGAATTGGGCCAAATATTGAACCCTGAGGAACTCCAATGTTCAGATTCAGGCTTGCTGACTTAATATTATTGTAGATGACATATTGTTGTCTATTACTGAGGTATGACTTCATAAGAATGATACTATCTTGTGTAAAGCCATAGAGCGACAATTTATTTAGAATTTGATGTGATACACAATCAAAAGCCTTAGTAAGGTCTAGAAACTTAGAGCAAATGAATTGCTTTTGTTCAAATCCTAAATTAATTTGGGTGGCTACTTTGTCTATAGCCAACGTAGTAAATAACTTGTTTCTAAATGTCAATGGTCTTCAGCTTCATATACAAGAAGTTTGTAATGAGATATCCCAAGGTGCATGGATCATCTGATACGAAGTATACCTCACCGAGTAAATGAATGTATAATGAATCTCGGTGGGGCAACTCTTTATTGAATATCTTTTTTATTTTTCTGTAAAAATTTAAAATAAAACTTAACCAATACTAGTTGTTGCAGGTTTTATTTAAATCAGTATATATAAAGAACATATTATTTATATAAAAATATTCAAAAGACCAAAAATTGATAACCTTACATTTCAATAATGCATAACAGCAACAAGTCATGGATCTATTCTATTTTTTTTATAGATGCGCCACTGTGTGTTTGAGCAGCTCTAGCGTAAGTTGGCTTTGGTGAGGTCAAGCAAGTTGACTTGGACTTGTTCACCTTTTAGTAACGGCTGGAGAAAGCTGAATGCCGTCTCTTCAACTCGCGACTTCCAAACTATATAACATTGTTATAACTTTTATTGGGATCCAAGATGTCTGTCGTATTAGCCAAGGGTCTCTAGATAACTGTTCGGTGAATAATGAGCACAAGGTGGCCAAATAAAAGATTATTCGGGCTGTAGAGCAGTTCTCGTTCAGGCTAAAGATACTGTAGAAACCTGAACAAAATGTATATATTGGTCTCGTGTCTTGTATGGATATTTACTATACAGGGTATATTGTTTGATACCTACATCGCCTTACTAAAATTAAAAAAAAAGGTATGACAATATATATACGTCGCTGTAGCATTTGATGCATCGATGCCAAAAAAATATCTTAAAGTTATAGAGGGCTGAGTGGAAAACAGATCCTTTTAAAACGTTGATTTCCAAACATCAACTTAAAGTTTTGGATGAATAAGGAAGAGCAAATATTATGCGAGTTGAATGCTCAAACACATTGTCCAGAAATTTTGAATTTTAGTCTTACGACTATGTTCAAGCCGAAATACAAGCAGCCAATGAAACTGAAGACGATACTGTCGTGTTCCTACATTACCTATTAGCGTATCCCGAGTTATACCGTTTTATTTCATTACTAAACTTTAACATTTTACATTAACAAATCATGTAGCATTTTGAATTACAAAATTTATAAATCAATGCCACAAAAAGCTTTTAGTACTGTCACAGCGTGAATTAAATTTAATTCCCAATATGCAAGTTAACGTAGTCCTAAAAAAGAGTGTACCTAATACAAAATAAATGAACAAATCGCGAAATAGTTAAAAGTGACCAATATTTTTCACAACATAATAAACACAAGAAATATGACAACACCATGTTGGCCAAAGAATAGCGCACATTATGTCGCTGGTTGTTTAACTGGAGGCATCTATAAGTGATTCTGAAATTATGTAATATTTTTCTGACATTCTAAAAACTTTAAGATGGCAACCATTTACTGATACTGATTACAATTTAAATTATACATAAAAAAAAATCCAATTTTAATGTTGTGGGTCATCCCCATTAAAAACAACGAATATACATAATATCCCAGAATACCAAGATTACTTTTGGTTGTTTAACTGGGGGCATCTATAAATGATTCTGAAATTGTGTAATATTTTTCTGACATTCTAAAAACTTTAAGATGGCAACCATTTACTGATACTGATTACAATTTAAATAATACATAAAAAAAATCCAATATTAATGTTGTGGGTCATCCCCATTAAAAACAACGAATATACATAATATCCCAGAATACCAAGATTACTTTTGGCTTCCGAAAATATCGCAAATCGAACTGGGAACCTTGGAGTGAGATGGAAGTTCGCTTACCTTTGAATCACGTTTTCGGATAAATACTGCCAATTATTTCTTGAACCTCTGTCTTTAATCTCTCAAATTTGTAAATGGCTCTCTTTTATGACTATGTCTTGCAATATATTCCAATCGGTGAGATCTAGTGAATTTAAATCGGGGGAATTTGGTGGAAAATAATTTGCTGGAACAAATGAAGATACTTAGTATCGATAAATGGCCATCCCCCTTATCGGTATCTCTTCAAATGCATAGTGCAATTGAAGGGATTGACCAAAAAAGTAATCGTTATCGAAATGTAGACGACAAAATCCAGATGTTAAAACATTTTGCAAACAGAGATGTAATTATTGGCATTCGTTTTAACAACTAGTCGCAGGATGTTTGGAGTAAATTCGTTCATTTCGTCAGTTCTGGAGAAGCTGTACGGTGAAAAATATTTTTCTTTTCGCAATATAAATTCATACATAGTACATAGCGACTTCGATTTCGAAACTAATAATCATTTTGGTAGATTTTGGTTATCAAAAATAATAAAGACGTAGGCAAAGATACATTAATTACTGCAATATCGTGTGTTTATCAAATTTGTTCTTGTATTTTTCGTCCTTCTTCTACATGATTTTCCATGACAAAAAATGGTATATTACATACTTTTCCACGAGTTGAATTTATTGATCTATTTTATATTGTATTGTTAATATATCATTGAATTCGCAATGATTTATTTTTTAAATTTATTATTAACAGCATTTCTTAATCATATTAACCTTGTATATTGTGGCAATGAATATAAAGGAAACACAAGACGAAGGTTACTGTAAATTTATTAGATATAAATATAAATCTATATGGTTCTTCAATTAGATGTTTGCGTTACTAATACTAATAAAATAAATATACTGCATATATAATTAGGATCATACGGTAAAGCAAGTCTCATAAGTCATAACAATAAGTTCCTTCTTATTTAAATTGTTTGAAAGAAAATCAAATATCACTGAGCTGGCGACTGAGGAATTTTTCATTATTTTTTTATATATTTAATGCTGTTATAAGTGTAATGATTAAAATTTGAAAGTTGCTATTATTTCCAGTAACACCGGAAGTGAAAATTTCCTTCTACATCAAATAATGTCCTTTTATTTATGTATTAATTATGTGTAACATCATTTATCTAAGTTAAGAATTAAAGAAGAAAAGTGGGTGAACCATATCTCAGCGATGCCCAGCAGAGATAAAAAACATCAGATTCATCTGTCACTTTTTTAAGAAAAGTTGGCATTTACACTAAACGTACCGTAGTTGTAAATAAAATAATTGTCAATTTTTTTTTCAAGTGAATTGTAAACTTATTCTATTGTTTTTTTTAACAATATTTGTCTGTGATTTGATTTAACCAAGGTTAGAAACTGGTAGAAACTTGTTGGTGCAAGTCGGAAAAGATATCTATTACGTCTAAATATGTTACTGTGTATTAAACAAAAAAAAACAAACAAACGAATTAATAAGAAATCTTTTTGTAGCAATAACAAGTTTCTTACCTACCTATATATAAATAAATACATATATTACAGAAAATAATACATAAGTGAGACATTCGAACGTGTTAAAATAATCTGTCTTTAAAACGTATTGTTATTACAATAAAATTGGTTTGAATAAAGTATATAAAACAATCGAATGCCTATTTACGGTAACTTGATCTCCGATTATAGGTTGCGCAGCGCCGCGCTGTCTGATGTACAAAACGCACACGATATCCTGACGATTACCTCTTGAGGCTTTTCTCGTTCACAGAAAATGAGAAATTCTCGCAACAGGTGCATAATTTGAACACCTGCAAAGTGTCAAACAAAATACAAATTCACCATTTAACCCCAAATTTACAGAAAAGATTTATTAGTTTAAGTAGTGCAAAGAAATTATGTATTGTATCTGTTTTATGACAGGATTAACGCTGGATTTAGGATATTTTCAAGTACCGCGCATAATGAAAAGGGACCATAGATAATCCGTTTTCTTTTTACAACTCAAGTGCCCTTAGAAATAACATAAACCTGTGCAGCATTGTCACGAGAGTAGTCTTGTAATTTTAAGTATGTACAGTAAAGTTTAAAATTACTGTGTGGAAGGCAATTCGATACCGTTGAGGAAATATTTATTTGGAGGTATAAACTTACCAAATATAATGGTAAAAAATTGTTAGATAATCCAAATAATGGACGTAAGAACACACTCGCACATTATACACAAAAACCGAGAAAGCAACTTAAGCAAGAACAAGTCACCGCTGATACTACTACGTGGTAATGTGTAGAAGATCTTAGACCGGACTGATGGGATATTACCACCCTCTACTTGTACCTGTAAAGGTGTGGGGTCTCAGGTGGCCAATGGGAAAAGACTAAAGATCCTGACACGTGCTCATGCTCCCACAATAGCTTAAGTACGTATTGTGAGGGCCCATTGTGCGCTGCGAATAGCTTTTAGAAAACAACCACACAATTGGACCGTGGATCTTTTCACAGATCAAGATCAAGAAAAGTCAAGATTCTAAATTGATGCAGATGAGCAGATGACTCGTCTCATTCATTACACCAATTATCAAGTCTATTAACTTTTTCAACTCATTTAAATAAGTTGTTGTTCAATTGGGCTCGAGCTGGTTTTAATTGATATAATATGTAGTTTTCAATTGTTCCATATAGGTGCGATTCAAAATGTTCTGCATAACTGAAAAGATAATAATGGAGGGAGAGAAATTAAAAGATTAAAGTGATTACAGTTTTGTGTTGGAGGGGGGAAGGGAGGGCTCATAATATTAACAGATATTTAGAGTCGATTTTCGTAGAATTTTGTGTTTTGTGTGGCTAAATTATTTATGACCTGCAATTTGCATTTACAAAATTTGTTTTCAAATAAAATTCGGTACATAACAAAATAACATCACAAATTATAATATAAATATAATTTAGACTTGGTATGTTTGCGTTTCATCAGAAATATCGATGCACCTGAATAAGTCTGTTTAAGGTGAGATACAAAATGTAGACTCTTTATACATACATAGCTTGTGAACAAAATATTGGCAATTGTCTTATTTCGATTAACTAAATTTGTTTTCAAAAGGAATAGCACTGACGTAGTTTTCCACGAAACATCATATACTGTACTCGACGCGCATTTCACCAGTCAAGTTGGCATCATCTGGAGGTGATTAAAACTAAGCTTACAATGTATCTTATTTATATCTAAATTATTGTCACGGTTCTGTGCGGGCTATTTGGGATTGGCCCTCTGATTTCCATGCTCTCAAATACACTCAGCTGTCTAGTATTTGTTACATGCCTGATTAATCTTAAATTGCTAATATCTATTTTATGGTTGTTCTCAAACGCATATTGGGCAAGACTATACTTATGTAATCTACCATATTTGAGATGAGTCATATGCTCTTTGAATCTAGTTTGTCCAACATACTTTTAATTACAGTCCTTACAGCTAATTTCGTTTTCTTCAATTTTGTCTTTTGGATTACCTAAAAGTTGCTGTAATTTATTTCCCGATGAATGAACCACTGTCATACCTATAACTTTAAAAATCTTACCAATACCACGGGTGAGTTGAGAATCGAATGAAATTGATATAAATTTCGGATTTTTTTCTTTCATTTTGAAAGGTCGAGAAATTTCGAGGTGTCTCTTTAAATTTATGATTCCTAATTATTTTATCAATTGAACTTACAGAATATTCATTACTCGCAGCTATCAGCTATATCTTTAATCAATGCCTTTTCTTTTTCAAACCTCTCCTTATTGAGGGAGAAGCTTAATAGGAGATGAACTAGAAAATTAAAACTCGATATTTTGTGTTGATCACAATGGTGAGAGTCGTTGGAGGTATAACTTTATATGTTGGACAAACTAGACGATCAATGTAAACTAGAATCAAAAAGCATATTATTAGCATAAGGTTAGTTTTAATTATCTCCAGATGATGCTAACTTGGTTGGGTGCAGTATATGGTGTTTTGGTGTTTAGGTGGAAAATTATGTTTTGAAGATATTCTTCTTTAAAATTACACAAGAAAATTACATTATTAGTTTCATTTGGCCAGCAGTTTAGATAGATACAAGATTTAGCAAAGTAAAAAATCCAAAACCAGACAAATGTTCTAGGAGTGTTACAAATAGAGTGTTACACTAGAATAAAAAAGTTGAGATAAAGTATATTCGTAGATAATTTCCACAAAGCATTGGGAAAAATTCCATATTCTGCAAATTTTATCCGCAGTGGTGATAAATAAGGCTAGAATCCCTATTCACACTTCCAGTAGAGCTAGAGAGCTTTATAACACACATTAATATTACTTTTAAACTAAAGGAAAAAATAACAAATCTGACAGGGGTAAGAAATAAGGGTACCCACTTAGAGACAAAACTTTGTCCTCGCACTTAATCTAGGAGTTCTATATTTAATAAGTGATAATAGAAGAACAAGTAATTCGCATTGTTAATAATTTTTTTACAAAAAAAAAATTACTAAGTATGTTATCCGTTTCCTAATTACACTACTCATTTAAAATATATTCAAAATGAATGATTGAGGTGTTCCTCTAATAAAATGATAGTTGCAGATTTAAAAAATCTTCGTTGTACCTTTACTAGTGCTGATATGTAAATATTATAACTAGAACTCCAAACTATAGAAGCATACTCTAGTTTGGACCTAGCAGATCTAATAAACAATATCCGTAGAGTATATCAATAATGAACATATAAAAACAATAGACCGAGTATAGAACCCTGCGGTACTGCAGACATTTGAGTGAATCAAATTTTGAGGATATATACGGGTGTATCTAAACTGTCATTGACAAATTGGGATGCTGATTTTGCATGAAGAAATAAGAGAAAAAGTTCGTCTACACATATGTGATCGAATGCTCTAAAGAGAGATACAGCTCCTAAAGCATTAACTTAAGATCCACTTGTAATACAACCTCTGCATAAGTAAAGTAACTTATGTGGGATAGACTGCCCATTAGAAGATAAACCCCACTTTCTAAGTTAGAGATCTAATCCGGGATCAGGAGAGGCAAATGCATATGTAATAAAAATGTCTTGGATATTGTATTTGAGTAGTTGTGGTAATATTGCCCGACATGTTATTAAGTTGCTTTATTGATTTTCCATATAGGTAAGTACTATCGTGTCCAAAAGAATCGTAACAATTTTTTTTATTGGGCTACTAGGATTTCTGCAAAATTACTTTGCATCAGTCTGGCTATTTGTGTCAGTCCTGATATTGATATCAAACATCGAAAACAAAGTTTATTTTGATTGTAACTACAAACAGAATTCTAATATTTTGTTCAACCTCCGTTACACACAGTCTTGAACGCACAGAACCAATCAAATTTACCGTACTGCAGTTCTCTTGCAAATTATGTAATCCATTTTGAATGGTATTTATTAATTGGTTCCTGTTTTAAGGTCTAAACTCCTAGTTTTTTTTTTTTGTCATAAATCCCCAAATATTTTCTATCGGGTTCAGATCAGGGCCTTTTGTCGCCCAAGGAAGACTTGAATTACATTATTTTCCAACCAGTTTCCAACTTCCAACCCGAGCTGTATGCACAGGTGAATTATTCTGAAAGTGGGAATGTTTTTTTCACAAAGACGAAAAAATATAAATTGCAGATATATTACATGTTGATAAATAAACACTTTCGCACAGACGGAAGCGTTATATTTCCATATATCTTGTATATTTGAATGCCTACACCTAACAACAATATTTTTATTTAACTTTAGTCATTAGAACCTTGATGTTATTTTGTTGTTTGCTCAATACAAAAAAAAATATTTCGTCTTATAAAATGAATATGAGTATGATGCTATACAAAAATATATGTATGTACATATAGAAAGTTATACTGTCAAGAGACAGACATTGAACTCATTCAAGCCCTTTCAGAAATAACGGATTAAAAATATTGCTAAGAACTTTTTCTCACGTTACTAATATTCAAGAAATCACCGTTATATTTTATCGATTTATTATTGATACTGTGAGATATTTTCTAATAAAAAGTATATTTCCATGATATCTTTCCATAATTAACACAGAGTACTGTTACCTATTGTTGCTAACGATCGATTGTGCTCTTAATGTTAGCTTATACAAGGAGTCCCGTAGGAAAATAATGTTAACTATGTGTGTGCATATAATTTACATTATATGATTTTATGTTATTATTCACAGCAAATTATATGTTAGTGACTTTGTCGCAACATACGACGGCGACCACAAAGTACGCACAGTATGACAACTACTGTTTTATTGACTTGTATATATATATATATATATATATATATATATATATATATATATATATATATATATATATATATATATATATATATATATATATATATATATATATATATATATATATATATATATATATATATATATATATATATATATATATATATATATATATATATATATATATATATATATATATATATATACATATATATATTATATATATATATATATATATATATATATATATATATATATATATATATATATATATATATATATATATATATATATATATATATATATATATATATATAATGAAATATGTTATTTGTAACTGTCTCAGTATAAACTGTAATGTTTAAATATGTATATATATATATACAAATATATATATAAATCGTGGGGATGCAGTTATTTGGTGGCTAAATTAAATTGAAAATCTCTATTTTTTATCAAGCTTTCGGAATATCTTTATTCCATTCTCAAGATATCTAAAAGTGTGACTTATAATATTTAAAAAATTATTATAATACTTACAAACGTGATTATAAGAATAAAAATGAATACATGGCATAAAAATTGTTTTCAATAAAATGTGTAAAATATCAGGAATAAAAAGTAAAATAGTTCAATTTAGACAATTTCAAATGAATATACAAATAGTAACAAAACTGTTACCAAGGATGTTAAAAAATTTTCATAAAAATATATCAAGGCAACCATAAACAACTAGTCAAATTTTGTTAAATAAATTAAAATTATGATAGTCTTTTTAAATCATTATTAAATTTCAAAATGTAGGTATAAATTTTACTAAGATTATAAAGATCCGTTCTTTTGTTTAAACAATTAGGTTCCATTTGACTTAAGCAAGTTTTCGCGGTTTGAAGTTTACAAAATGTAACGTCAAAAATGGAACACTTGGTATGCTATCATTGAATTTCTTTAAACTGTAGAGCGTAGCTCACCTTATGATCTTTCTGCATGCCAAACATCAAATGAGTATCATTTACACGAAGAAAGTTATAAAGGTTATTGTAAACCATCACACCTGTCAAAATTTTTTTAAAATGTCAAATATTTCTGAAACGGCTGGATTTATAGGCATAGGGTATCAGAATTTTATGCTCTTTTCGAAATCCCTAAAATATATAGGGTATTCCATTTAAAATAAGCAAGTTGGTATCGACTTCCGGTATAACCGGAAGCGCCAGATGCTTGAAATTGTTTTAGTTGGATTGACCACACTGCCATTAGTAATTCCCTAAATTTTCAAAATTTTCTGGTGTGTATTTTTCCCTATATCGATCGATGCAGTTCCTGTAGAGACACCCTGTATATATGACCATCACTGAGATATGGTGAAACATTACTAAAACTTTGTGACGAATTTTTTCCACAAAATGCATATTCCTAAATGAATTAAAAATTGCCATATCTACTAGTAGTTCTTATACAATGGCCATCTAGATCTCCTAATATATTTCTTTAATTTGGGGATATTTGAAAAATGAGGTTTGTGAAAACATAAATATTATCAGAAAAGTATAGATGAGATCAGGTCAAGGGTATTTGTTTAACACTTGTAAAGTAATAAATAGATAAATATATCGCTGCTGTTTTTTTTTAAATGTGCGTTTATAAACTACCATACATCGTCAATGATTATACCTCTCGTAATAGTCCAATCAGAAGTGATCATTAAGTGTTGAGTTTTATTTTTGTTAAGGTTTAGTTTATTTGCTGACAACCACAGTTCTGATTTTTCAACTGCAACACCTGCTCAGCTTACTCATTAAGTTTTGAAGAGTGTTTAAAGGTTAAGTCATTGGCAAACAATGCACTTTTAATACCTTCGAGATATATCGTCAAACCGTTAATATATAATATGAAGAAAATGGGTCCTAGTACGGAGCTTTGAGGAATTCAAAATGTCATAAATTTAAAATCTGAATTTAGGTTGTCTAGTGAACAACACTGTCTTCTGTTTACGAAATAAAACTTAATAGAGATAAAGGTAAACTCCGATTACCATAATATTCAAGCTTCTGCATTAGTATTAGAAAAACGAAGTCAAAGGGTTTACTTAAATGGCATAGTGTAATTGAAGAAAGAAGGCCTTTCTTAAGTGTCTCAACTATATCATCCATTACACAAAAGACCGCTTTGATTAAGGAACAATTTTTCCTAAAGCCGAATTGACAAAAATTTGATATATTGTTGGATTCTAGTTAATTGACCAGTCCAATTTATGGTAAAATTGCCATAATTTTTCCAAAAATAGTTGTGATCGATATTGGATGGTAATTATCAAGGAGTGTCATATCACATTTCGTAAAAATTGGTATGATTTTAGTCTTCTTAAATACATCTAGAAAGAGTCCAATCCCTAAACAAATATTAAATAAGTTACTTAAAGGTACGGCAATAATTGTTATTCTTTCTTTTAGGATAATACTATCTATGTTGTAAATATCCAACTGATATTTTTAGTAACATTACAATATCAATAATTTCTTGTGGAGTAGTGAGTTGTAAAAAAACGAGTAAAATTGCTTTTGGGAATCATTTAAAAGGTCAGTAGCTGCATAAGCTGTGTCTTTAATCGAATTTACAATAGTATCAGCAATGGTGACGAAAAATTTGTTAAAATCATTGTTTGCCAAGTCTGAACAATAACATTTCATTTCATATTAACTATTTTCCAACTAGCCCTGCTTTTATTATTCGAATTTGCAATATAGGAACTAAATGCCTTCTTCATAGTAACTTCAATTGCTTTTTTTATATAGTTGTCTTTATTTATAATAAAAATTATATCAGTATTCCATCTGAGACGCTAAAAGTTAATTTACAAAATAGTAATATATATTAGAAATAGTACCTAAACAGGTACCAAAGTTGAAATCCTCTCAATGTATTTAACTGAAGATTAAATAAATTTGCCACACACTTTTTAATGATTTATAAATTTGTATCATCACTTTTCTTGGTTTGATACAAATTCACAAGCCATTAAGAAGTGTGTGGCAATTTTATTTAATCTTTAATTAAATAAATTGAAAAGATATCGACTTTGGTACTTATATAGGTATTATTTCTAATATTAATTACTATTTTGTAAATTGTCTGTATTTGTAGTAGTTACTTGTGTTAAGTTTAGTTGTATTAAAAATAGGATTTAGACAAAATGGTTTGTATATATCCAATCATTAGGACAAACTGAGCTCCCGATCTCTTCTTTTCAAATACTCCCAGAGGAGTTATAAGTTAGCAGATCTAGGTGACCATTGTACAAGAACCACTGATAGTAATAGGAATTTTTAATCATTTTATTAATATGTATTATTATGAGCAACATTCACTCATATAATTATCCGATGTGCTGTTTTCTATACTTGAGTTCACAGAAACATTAATATCTCAAAAACAGTGGGTAATTTAAAAAAAAAAATAAAGTTGTAGTGTGCTGTGCATTTGTGTGTTCCTCCCATAAAAATTTAGCTATATTTTCGAATTTTGCAGAAAAAATTAAAGAAAGTTTACTCTTGATGTTCTTATCTAGACTAGTTTACGAGAAAAAAAGCCTGAGCCTGATGTAGTTTGAATTGAACTGAATTAACATATTTCCTAAACTAAATGTTTCGATATCAAATTATTCTTGTACATATTTAAGATTAATTTGAACACAATATTTATGGCCTCTATTTTTTTATACACATACATTAGTCTAAAACATTGACACACTTGAGAATTAATGTACCTGTCACAGATGTTTGGAACGAGTAATTTTAAATTAAACCAAATTACAGTTTGAAGGAGTGGATGTTCAATTTCAATCTAAATGCGTTATTCGGAACACGCATAAGTGAAAGAGGCATTTCGCAATTTAATTTTTGTTTACGATTTATTTAAGTGATTAAATAATTGTAAATTATATAAAAAGTGTATTGCATAATGGAGTAATATTAAATTTAAATATACAGGACTGGAAACTCAAGTTCACTAGTTTCAAGATATTTTTAGTGATTTTACAGAAATGATATATTTGTTATAGAAATCCCTAGGACATGTTTGTTGATCCAATTCTGCATCGCTTAGTTCTCCTTTGAGATCGAGTTTGCAAGCAGTTGCATTTCTAAAATTCAAAAACACCCTTTGGAATAACAGCTTATAAAATTGCAAATATCTTCTAAACTATTTATCTAATAAAAAAAGATTATTAACAATTTTTTTCTCTAATAAACATACAATTATCTCAAAGTTCACTTACAAATCACTTATTACCCTATACCTTTTCACAGCACTATTTTTCCTGTTCGCAGTTCGAACATTGGATAATCTACAGGGGAAGTAGCAACTACACGGTGTATTAGAAAAAGATGTGTCAATTATGCCCTGATAGGACACTTGAAAGTGTGTAATGTGCTATATGCGAGCGAGTTACTCTTATATTTCAAACTTGACCGACTAAAGCTAAGTTAATTTTTGATAGTATACCTCAAACGGAAGACGATTATGTGTTTTTTAATTATTTTTAAGTCGGGAAACTTTGTAATACACTCAGTTCCAAAAAAAGTGACGCACTTGATTTTTGACCTAACTTTTTTTCCTCTTTTTTTTAAAAAACCAGTGGGCCGATTTTCAATTTTTTTTATTTGTTGGTAGGTAATTCCTTTGTCTTTCAAAAAAAAAAAAAAAAATAAAGAGGTGGAAATTTTTTCAAAGCCTCCTGGATGGTAGTGGAAATGTAGTGTAATTCGGACAATTTTAGAGATAAATCAATGAATAAAAAAACAAAATGCTCGTAAAAGAAGCGTCTTTCATACAGAGTGTAAGCACTTTCTATACCATTACTTGATTAACACACAGGGTAAGTCAAATATTAAGAAAAAAACATGGTTCGAGTTTTTCTACTACCATCCAGGAGGCTTTGAAAAAATTTCCACCTTTTTATTTTTTTTTGAAAGACAAAGGAATTACCTACCAACAAATAAAAAAAAATTAAAAGTCGACCCACTGGTTTTTTTAAAAAAAAAGGAAAAAAGTTAGGTCAAAAATCAAGTGCGTCACTTTTTTTGGAACTGAGTGTATAAATTTAAGTCAGTGGTAAAGTTCAAATTCATCCAGATTATTTCAGAGACATGTTTGATATGTTGTTCGGTGTAAAATTAATCAATGTATTGTCATCTTAATCGATTTTTTAAAACGATCTTGTTTTTGCTTCGAAAGACGCATCGCTCCCGATAATTATCGTGCTCGGTAACGCAGTGGGCCAGAGCGTTAAGTGACAAACGTAGTAGGTTTACTGCCTATCGACTCCCGGGTTCAAATTCCCTAAACCGTACTAAGTACCTCAAGAGTTCCCCTTCTTCCGAAGGTGGTTTTATCTCATAAATTCCAAAAAACTGCCCTTGAGCGGTGACCCAGAAATCTTTTTTCACGTTGATATCATGTAAAAATTTTTACATTAGACAAAACTAACTAAAATTGTAGAACGAAAAAGTGTCGCTCACATTTTTTCATAAAAAAGTTTTCCGATTTTTACAGAATTTTAGGTTAGATTTCACCTTTAATTTCTTTGGGAATTAAAAACTGAATCGCCATTACATTACAATAAATTATCATAGTCCACAGTGCAAGAAACAGTATCCGCCATTTTCAATTGTTTTATACATACGTCCTTGTCTTTCATACTCTAGTTTATGTAAAAATTATTTTACAAAAAACTATAAAAAAATGGAAAAAAACTTATAAAATAAAAGATATGATATGTTAAACAAATATGGATAATAAATTAAATAAGAACATGAGCAAAAAAAAATAAAAAAAATACATTAGGTCAGTGTTATTATAAATATCTATTATTAATCGACTTTTCTAGTCTTCGATTCGGAATTTTTCAACAATTTCGTCATTGTTGATTTTAACATTCTATTATTAGTATCAGAAGGCTTGACAGTTTTTTTTTCACTGGACTAGAATTAATGATTGTCTTAGATTATAATGAATTCCGTGTCGTTTTTTTAAATCATTTCTCTAGTTTTTTTTCTATACTCAGAGGTAACGAGGCAACATTTAGTTACAAGATATTAGCAACAGAAAAACTTTGCAAGATTTATATTAATTAATGTAGGGAATAATATATACCAGGTGTTCAAGAAACACACTGCACAAATTAAGGAGCATATTTCTTACGTCAAAATTAAAAAAAGAGTTGGAACCGATAACGCTCGGAAACGACTGAATTTTTGACTTCTTGACTGTTGAAAACTTTACCTAAAGAATTGGATCTAGAATGTGAAACATCAGGAACAAGAACTAAAATAAGCTAGTGTACTTTCCAGCCTTATTTTAGTTCTTGTTCCCGATCGATCACATTCTAGATCTAATTTCTTAGCTACGCTACGTTGATGAGGGGCAATAACTCCGAAACACGTATCCGTAGCTGCATAATTGTTTTTTTTTTTGGGATATGGCACTAAATCTTCTTTGTTTTACTAATAATAACCTTTAGGGTTGCATTTTACAAACTAGTTAGTATTATAACTGTCATAATATCTAAGTACTTGCATAAATTTGGAAACTATTAAATATTTCAAGTACCTGCGAACACTTAGATTTTTAATACATTTGGAGTACTAGCACCGTTTCTATATTTCTGTTTAATAATACAACCTCTGTAATTAAAAAAATATCGTGTATAATTATATTTAATTTGTTTATTACCCTAGTAGGAGTAACATATTAGACATTGAAGAAAATAAAAGTTTTTTTCTATCTTTCTTTTGTTTTTTAAATGTTATGGGTTTCGGATCGACACGCCAGAATTGGACATTTCAAAACTTGCCATATATTAAAATCATTTTTTAAACATGTCTGACATGATTTTAATATATTATAAGTTTTGAAATGTCCGATTCTGGTCCGTCGATGGATTTATGAAACCGGTAACCATTTAAAAATTAAAAAAATATGGAAGAAAAATTGTTTTATTTTCTTTAATATGTAATCAGTCATATTCCTTTATTATTTATTTATTTATTTATTTATTTGCATACACTGCTCAACAGGTAAACCAATTTCTAGAGCAGGAAAATACACAAAACAAAAAATACAATACAGTATAAGTATATAGTAAAAGATACTTAAAAAGAAAAAAAAACATTATATAAAAATAACAATAAAACATTGTATAAAAATAACAATAAAATAATTTCAGACAGTTTAAGACGGAAAAAGAAAAAAAAAAAAAAAAAGAGAAACAAAGATTTAGTTATTATAATATTTTTTTAATAAAATTAAGGGTGCAATGAAAAATATCAAACTGCCCACTGTTGTTGTTGTAATTGTTGCGCATAATAAATAGAGGAGAGAATCTAAGAATATTAGAGTGCGAAAATGAGAGGTAAAAAGTTTGTGTTCTCTGAAAATTCACATTAGGAACATGAAAATTTAATTTCCCTAATAATTCTTGGCAGTCAATTTGATTGTGTAAGATTTTATATAGAAATACATGAGAAAAATATTCGCGTCTATTTTCAAGATGGGTATGCTCCGTCAAACTTAAGCCATAATAGTTTTAAGTATCGTCTTTGCACTTTCTCCAAAGATTCTACGTGATTTCTATAGTGAGGATTCCAAACAAGAGACGCATATTCAAGTTTAGACCTAACAAAAGCAAAGTATAAAGTTTTAAGTGTACTGATATTCGAGAAGTCTCTGCTAGTTCTAATTAGGAACCCAAGAGTCTTAAGAGATTGAGTCACTAAATTATTTATGTGATGTATAAGTGAAAGTTCGCCATCGAATATTACGCCAAGGTCAGCAAGAGTAGAAGGTCGTTGAAGGACTGCGTTGTCAACACTGTAATTAAACATAACAGCCTCGGATTTAGTTGTGTAGGTCATAACGTTACACTTAGACACATTCAGATTTAAGTTGTTTTCAACATACCAATTAAATAAGTTTGAAAGGCTGTTTTGCAGAAAAACGCAGTCCTCCAAACAAGAAATTATTTTAAAAATTTTAACATCATCAGCGTAAAGTAGACAGGACACATCAATAGCATTCACAATATCGTTAATGAATATGTTGAACAACAGAGGACCGAGAATTGATCCCTGTGGGACTCCGGATATAGCAATATATTCGACAGACTGGAAACCATTATACGCAACATATTGCCTTCTATCCGAAAGATAAACAAAAAAAAAATAATAACAAAAACGGCGAAAAACCAAAAACAGACATTTTGTTTAGCAGTATGGAGTGATCCAGTCGGTCGAATGCTTTCGAGAGATCTGTATATATTACGTCAAGTTGTCTGCGTTGATCAATAGCTTCAGAAATATACTGGGTTATGCATAACATATTAGAGGTGGTAGAACGTCCTTTCATAAAACCATGTTGGTACACCGATATTTGGTTGCTAACGCTATAGTAAATGTTATCATGGAGTAAAATTTCAAAGGCCTTTGAAAAATTACTTATGATAGATATTGGTCTAAAGTTGCTAATATCATGTTTATCACCTTTCTTAAAAACCGGACACACTTTTGAACATTTCCAGATTTCATGGAGGCAACAGTTTGTAACACATAGATTAAATAAAAACGTAAGCGGGTGTGCAAAAATACTAGCACAGTCTTTTACTAAAAATGCAGGAACTCCATTAGGCCCGGTCGTTAACTTAGGTTTTAGTTTTTTCAGAGCGTTAAGTACCTCATTTTCATCAAAGCACCTGATATTAATTGTGGAACTGTTGATTGCCTGATTGTGCGTAAAATCGAAGTTGGTAGAAGGTGGTAAAAATGAGTTACTGAAAAAAATCTGCGAAAGCATTAAGTATCTCTTTAGGATTATCGAGATGCTTATCATTATAAGACATCTGAGTAGAGATGTTGGTACATTTATTTTTTTATGATAGGTAATATCTTAAGCGAACTGTAATTTAGGTACTGATTGGTTTATGCTGTTTGTCAGTTGCAGTTAAAAAGTATAAACGTGAATAATTAAAGTAGCAATTGAATTAGACTTTCTTATGATAAGTTCTTGCACTCACCTAATATCAAGAAGTGATGAAAAGGACAAACTGGATGGTCTGTCGTACTGCAAAATAATCCAAACCTCTTGTACTTAATGAATTTTCACCCGGCCGGTATAACTCGCACGAAATATAACCGCATTGGTCAACAGAACTAAAATGTTTGTGTCAAAAGGGCCTCTTCTAACAGGGACAAAAAAGGAGAAAGAGAAAAAGGATATTGCGATGCAAGACCACTAAAGCTCGGTTTATATTTAAACAATAGAAAATGAATCTAATTTAGTGGTTCACAAAAGTCAATTTAGAGATACAACTCCACTTACTTTAAATAACCAGAGGGCGCTGTTATCCATGTAGGAATGGGGGGCTAAGCTTATAATTGAAATATGATCTACATTATATTAATTATAAAAACTATAATAAATGCAGAACTAAAAGGTGACGATAGAACACTATTTTTATATTGTTTTTATTATATTTTGCAGTTCGTTGACAAAACACAATTGTGTATATAAACAATATCGATCTATCTGTCTGTCTGTCTGTTTGTCCGTTTTCTAAGCTAGAATCTGCCTTGTACCAAAAGAGGCATCTTGTCAAATAGTATGAGTTCTCAAAATTCGACCTCCGCAAACTAAAATTAATTTATTTTTAATAACGACCTGACATTTAAACCAAAATAAGTAGGTAATCGATAACAGAGCGGATATTAAAAATGTATTTAATAATGTTGACTAAATACCTCAAAGTAATTCGAGCATGTCACGTGCACATACCATGTATGATTAAACTATTAAAAACGGTGTGCAGAAACCGTAAATTAGTTTTTATAAAATATTTCGGTAGCTTTGAATAATTTTAATCAATTATTAAAGAATATTACATTCCAAATTGGTTAAATCAATTAGTTGTCTATCTAAATGACTTCGCAGAAGTGATTTGGGATAAAGTGACAACTTTTGTTTTCGCCTAGTATTAGAGATGAGATAATAAACCGGATTTAAAAGATAAATATAATATCTTGCATAGTATTTCTACAAAGCAAAAAAAAAAACATAACCATTCGCTTTAATCCAAGCCTAAGTTTTCTGGTTTTACACCTGCCAAAAATAACAGACATAATAAAATTTTTTCTCGCAAATTATTTTTATCATTATAATTACTGTGAGTTACTTAAGAACAAAAATACATATACAGGGTGTCCTGAAGGTAAAGCATAAATTCAATAAAATTCTCAGAATTTTTTTCGAAAAATCGCCCAAACACGTCATATTTGACGTCATTTCTGTAACAGACAAAGATATCACACTTTTAACAGGTTTTTGTTAGGGTCTCTTAATCAGTAAGCCTGGCCAAGCGATGGTAGATTCAGGGTCGGGCGCAATACCAATGCCATCGCGCGCTTGTTTCCGATGACGATGACACGACACACTTCAGTTGTTATCTGTCGGTCGATGCATAGAGTACTAATAAATAATAAATAATGTTGAGCGTAAAGCGTAGAAAACGACCGTACGCTGATAAAGTGAATAAATTTATCGGTGAATTTCTGCATTTATTCTATGATGGATGTAAAATAATTTGTAAAGTTTGTGATCAAGATTTAATGTGCTGGAATAAATACGGCTGCAAAATTCATGTCAATAGTAACCGGCATAAAAATAAAAAAAACGGCATGTCTTCTTTGGAACCTCAGTTTATGTTTGATTTACTGTTAATGCTGATTGCCTGTGATGTTCCCCTGCGCATATTGGATAAACCAGCATTTCGGGAGTTCTGGAATAAATAAAATCCCCAGGTGAATTTACCAAGTCGTTCATCGTTACGTAGATATGTACCAAGTGTTCGTGAAGACATTGTAAATAGGATTAAATGTGCATTAAAAAATACACGGCTGTGGTTATGTGTTGACGAGACGACAGATTGTAAAAAAAAATCTATTTTAAATGTTATAGTACGTGTACTCGACCCTGTTAAACCAACATTTCCACTTTTACTAGCTAGTAATAGACTAACTGCGTGTACTGGCGAAACAATTACGCGGGTGGTGTTGGAGACTTTCGAAAAATTTGAACTGTCAACAAGTCAAGTGTTGATGTTTGTGACCGACGGTGTTGCGACAATGCGTTTGGTGGGCCGTTTTCTTCAAAGAGACGATTGTAGGTTTTTACATGTTACGTGTAAAGTGCATGAGTTCCATCTTGTAGCAGAAACGATTCGAAAATGTTTTCCAGAAGTAGATGCATTAATAGCAAATACAAAGAAAAGTATTTCTCAAATCTCCTAAACGGCTTCGAGCATTTCACACACTGTGTCCTGGTATTCCGGAACCACCAGAGCCGATTCTTACACGTTGGGGAACGTGGTTGAAGGCAGCTTTTTATTATGCTAAATATTTTCAACAAATAAAAGCTGTGATACTACAGTTCAACCCTAACGAGGCTGCAGCTATTAAGGAAAGCCAGACAAGCTTTCAAGATGTTTCCCTTGAAACAGATTTAAAAACTATTTATAACAATTATAGAGGACTACACGACGCAATAGAAAAATTGCAAAATACTTCGTTGTCGTTAGTGGAATCGCTGTAAATAGTGGACGACGTAAATACACAGCTACTGACTATAAATGATGCAAAAAATAAGCCCGTTATTGAAAAATTCGAGAGTGTATTACGGAAAGATCCTGATTTTACCAAATTAAGACAAATTTGTGATGGTGTATTTACAGCTGCGTTAAGTGTATTCACAGAGTGTTTTACTTATGCCTGTATTACTTCCCTAGATGTCGAACGGTCTTTTTCAAAATACAAACATATTTTTTTCACCACAGCGAACATCGCTTACTGAGACAACTGTAGAAACATATCTGATGCTACACAGTTATTATAGAAGTGCTCCAGTTTGTGATAACCACAACCAAGCTACTTCATAAATCTGCTTAAGAAGGTGAGTTTTGTACATATTTTTATAAAGTGTACCAGTATTAATAAAATGTATTTCCATTTATTTTATTTATTTATTTATTTATTATTAGTTATCACTTAGATATACAATGTACATGTGTGAACGTCATTTAACAGTTTAATAATAATGTGCAGCACTAAGCTTATAAAATATAAGGAAATACATAAAAAAAGAATTTAAAGCGAACGAAATAGTACAAAAACATACATCACAATATATAAAATATTTTTGTTTTTATTATTGTACTTATTCAAGTATTATGATATGATGCATATCCAGTACGTCTCTGTAGGATTAATGACCTTGGCCAGGCTTATTAATCAGTATTCAGATTTGCCTCATGAAAATCTTTGACATCATCAAGTTGGTGCTCCTCCTTACTATACTACCAAAGTTCACCAATACTAGGACTAAACTTTCCCAAATAGATATGTTGTTAGGAGAAGACCTATAGAGTTGACTATAAAATCACCAGACCTAACCCCACACTAGGCCTAACAACATAGAAGACATGAACTCGTCTTATTCTGCTACACATCATTTCATTACTACAATCAGAGACAGTTCTGCTACAATATGCTTGCCTGAGTTACCTGTGGCCACAGTCATAGGCACGTTTAATTATTTACATATGTCGCGCGTCGTATATCAGATATTGATGAACAGTTGAATGGACGACCTGATTGTATGTGTGTTTTACGTAAGAAAATTATTCTTAATATTTCAATAGTCATTCGTTATTGCAAACGAACCGTCTAAGAACATTGTCCTGTGACTTTATTGAAATATTGAGAATTTTCTTACATAAAACACATGTATCTAGAACACCTGTGACTAAGTAGTTGCTTATATTTCAACACAGAAAACTAACATTTAATTTCTCTGAAGAAGGTGTAATAAAACATCGAAACGTCGGTGGCTATAATTAATATATTTTTCGAAAAGCTCTATTAACTATTATTATTAAAAGACATCATTTCCACATTTTCCGTGGCTTAATTTACTAATTGTGTTGACATTTTAAATGTTGGACAGGTTCACTGGATCGATGGCACGGGCTGAGGTAGTAAATCTTACATCATAGTCATAATTCACTGTCTATTCTAAATATTCGCCGTCTCTGTTAACCATCAAAACGAAACTTTTTTGGTTCATCACATATTATGTATTAACACTTCCATCAAATAAATTCACCTATCGAATAATAAAAATAAACTTTGATTTTTTAATGTAAATAAAACAGACCAACTGGCAACAAAGTACGAGATTCTAAAGCTGTTGAAACAGATTTTCTTTCTTGGCAAATTCTGTATTAGTTATAAATATTTTTAAATGGTCTACCTATATTTATTATCAGATCCAGCCGAACCGCTAATAACTTGTATGTGGGATATAAAGCAAAGGTCTTTCAATTAAATATTTGTACCTTGTTGTTTGGAAAAACAAACTATCCTATCGTATCATAAAAAAGCAAGAAAACAAGTTAAGGTGTGTTGAAATTTCTTAAATTTATGGCTTTAATTATATGCGTCTTAGAATTACAGTATAAAAAACAATAAATTACGAATCTGGCATCAAAAAATAAACAAAGATTAACCCTTTGGCATTAAAAGCACCGATATTTACTACCAGAACTTAAGAAAAAGAAGGAAAAGGAACCTGTATAAGATTTTAAAACACACCTGGTTGAATAACAGACGCCTAGGCACCAAAGGCTTTCTCAAGAAAATACGCGGACAGTGGCGGACACCAAGCGGAAAAAACAAACACGGTGTAAATAATTAATATTGAAATACAAAAACAAAAATACAAAAGCTGATCAGCTACATGCGTTCAAAATGAATCAGAAAACAATTTACTGCATCTCAAGAATTATATTAAAAATGAAATTATTTCTTCTATATTTGCACTCCAATTTTATAAATATAATAAAATTTGCTATAGAAATTAACTGTTTTTCTCTTAGAATTAGTCCAATAACAAATAATAATAACAAATGGGTTACCACTGAAATAATTACACGGAAAACGGAACTAAAATATATGTCATGGCTACAAAAAATATAGGGGACCCTCAATTAATAAATAATTATAAGTAAAGCTGGCCAAGGTCACCTGGCCGACAGAGCCGTCATATGACTCATATGTTTACATAATATCATAATACTTGAATAAGTACAATAAATGGAAATAAATTTTAACAATAATGTTACATTTTATAAAAATCTGTATAAAACTCACCCTATTAAGCAGATTTATGAAGTAGTTTGGTTGTCGTCATCACAAATTGGGGAAGATCTATAGTATAATAGCATCAGGTATGTTTCTACAACTGTCTCCGTCAGCGACGTTCGCTTTGGTGAAAAAATATGTTTGTATTTTGAAAATGACCGTTCAACATCTACGGATGTAATACAGGCATAAGTAAAACAATCTGTGAACTCACTTAACGAAGTTGTAGATGCACCATCACAAATTTGTCTTAATTTGCTAAAATCAGGATCTTTCTGTAATACACTCTCGAATTTTTCACTAACGCGATTATTTTTTGCGTCATTTATAGCCTGTAGCTGTATATTTACGTCGTCCACTATTTGCAGCGATTCCACTAATGACAACGAACTATTTTGCAATTTTTCTATTGCGTCATGTAGTCCTCTATAATTGTTATTAATAGTTTTTAAATCTGTTTCAAGGGAAACGTCTTGAAAGCTTGTCTGGCTTTCCCTAATAGCTGCAGCCTCGTTAGAGTTGAACTGTAGTATCACAGCTTTTATTTGTTGAAAATATTCAGCATAATAAAAAGCCGTTTTCAACCATGTTCCCCAACGTGTAGGAATCAGCTCTGGTGGTTCTGGGATACCAGGACACTGTCTGTGAAATGCTCGAAGCCGTTTAGGAGATTTGAGAAATACTTTTTTTGTATTTGCTATTAATGCATCTACCTCTGGAAAACATTTTCGAACCGTTTCTGCCACAAGATGTAACGCATGCACTTTACACGTAAAATGTAAAAACCTACAATTGTCTCTTTGAAGAGAACGGCCTACCACGCGCATTGTCGCGGCACCATCAGTCACAAACATCAATATTTGACTTGTTGAAAGTTCAAATTTTTCGAATGTCTCCAACACCACACGCGTAATTATTTCGCCAGTACACGCAGTTAGTCTTTTACTAGCTAGTAAAAGTGGAAATGTTGGTTTAAGAGGGTCCAGTACACGTACTATAATATTTAAAATAGAATTTTTTTTACAATCTGTCGTCTCGTCAATACATAACCAGAGCCGTGTATTTTTTAATCCACATTTAATCATATTTACAATGTCTTCACGAACAGCTGGAATATATCTACGTAACGATGTACGACTTGGTAAGTTCACCTGGGGATTGTATTTATTCCAAAACTCCCGAAATGGTTGTTTATCCAGTATGTGTAGCGGAATATTACAGGCTATTAACATTAACAATAAATCAAACATAAACTGTTGTCAAAGGCATGCCATTTTTTTTTATTTTGATGTTGCACGGTATTGATATGACGACGACAATCTGTTTAGTGCCAGCACATTAAGTCTTGATTGCAAATTTTACAAATTATTTTGCATCCGTCATAGAATAAATCCGGAAATTCACCGATAAATTTATTCAGTGTCCGCGTTCGATCGTTTTTTACCCTTTGGCGCGTTTGACATTATGTATAATTTATAGGTACAACCTCACGCATTAACCTTTCAAATAAGACTGCAGCGTATATCACTTCTAGATCGGCACGTGTGACGCCAGCGCAAGACCGTGGCTGTACTACAGCCACCTCGGCCAGCTTTAATTATAAGCAAAAAAAAAGAATATAATTCATTAATAATAAAACTAAAAAGACCCATTTTCAAAATAAATTGAGTAATAATGAAACAAAAAAACAAAAACAAATATGGAACCTACTAAAGGAAAAAGTGGTACAAGTAAACAAAATCTACCAATCAAGTTAAATATTGATGGACTTTATATCACACAGGCAGATGAATTAGCCTCAGAATTTGTAAAACATTTTGTTACTGTTGCCAAAGATACTGTAATAAATATAATAATAATTTTGTAACTAAGAACATAAAAAATGCCTCATATGACTCATATGATGCATTCATTTGTATTTTATCGTGGCGCAAGAAATAATAGACGTAATAAGAAACCTAAAAAATACTAATTCAGTGGGAGATGACTGCATTTCAACAAAATAAGTCTATGGAACTCGGAGAATTTCCAGATGAATTGAAAATTGATACGGTAATTTCTGTACTAAAAACAGATAATGCAGAAGCAATAGAAAATTAGAGACATATCATTATCTCAACGATCATTATAAGTCATAGGGAAAATTATGTATAATAAAATCATAAATTATCTGAATAAATATAGTTTACTCTCGGACAATCAACATGGCTTTAGACTTGGTAGATCAACGCAAAGTGTTGCCTACAAATTTATTAACTAACAACTTAAAGAAAAGACGTTACGTAGATGCATTGTTCTTTGATTTGTCTAAAGCCTTCGACAGTTTAGATTTAAATCTCGTTGAGGATAAATTAAAACGCTTTGATTTTAGAAGCAATATGTTAAACTGGCTAATGTCTTATTTGCACAATCTCAAAATATATGTTAATATTAACAGCAGTGCATCAAACTTAACTGATATTGATCAAGGAGTCCCACAAGGATCAGTTTTAGGCCCGTTGGTATTCTTACAATATATCAATGATCTAGAACTTGAAATTAATTCGGACTATGTCATTCTGTTTCTCGACGATACAACAATAGCTGTTTCCGCCATAAACCATGAAAAGCTCCAAGCAAAATTAAATATCATGTCCACTCAATTTACTAGATCAACATATTTGTCTTGATATAATTTGTATGTGAGTATATATGTATATATGAGTGTATATACGTGTGTATATATTTGTATATGTGTGTGTATATATGTGTGTATATATGTGTATATATATGTATGTATAGGTGTATATGTATGTATACGTATATATTTATACATTTGTACCTTATTCTGTTTTCTGTACTGACATAAATACTATTGCATTTATTATTAAAAATGTGTATATGTTAATATATATGTATATTATGTCCTAGATGTCTATATTTTTATTTCTTATACATTTCTGTATCTACCCAATTTTATGCATGTAATTTATCTATATTTACTTGTCTGTTTTTCTGACTCACCAAAAATACTTAAATGTGTCTAAATTGGTGAATAGACATATTATTATTTTATATTATTATTATTATAATCATAACCACAACAATATTTAACTAACAGTGTTGCTTAAAGAAGGTAACTACGTCTCAGATTCAGTATACGCTGTTTCATCTTCTGCAATATCTGGATCATTGTTTTATGAGAAAATAATCAATATATAACGGTACATAAAACTGATAATGATAAATCCTTAATATGTTGCTCGCAAAATATTTGGAAACAGTAACTGTCAGTAACAGTAGTCATGGAAGCTGAGTTCTTAAATTCAATGATGAATCCATCATATTTGCTCTTACCAGTTGAATAGTTAGTAACAACACTGATTGAGGCCGGCATCTGGATGGATGACCGATACTTTGTCTAACTGTCAACAGAGACCTACACAGGCGCTCGCGTAAAGCGAATCCTTAATTTCAGTGATGAATTATTGATGAATATGATGGATGTTTCACAATGGTGCCAATTTTACTATGCAAGTGCGTGAAAAATGATCTTTACACCAACCTGCGTATCATTTATGATTTAAACGGAATCTTTTTAGATGGTATTAGTTCCTAGAAAATGCTATTTAAGTCCTTACTGGTTTCGTTCATTGTTTTGAAATATTCATTGCCTTTGAAAGACAAATAGATCTATATAGTAAACACTAGCAATATAAATATTAAATACAACTCGATTTTTTAATGGTTATGGGTATCTGGAACTCATTGTACATACATAACATAATACCTTATTTAAATAACATTCGGCGGTTGTAGCATGGACATAAAAATATTTCTAAACACTATCTGCCATCGGAAGCATGAAGCGTAGAAACACATCTATAAAAAATCAACGAACCATGATATCGGTTTCTGGGATGAGATTTGTTGCTTTTGGTAATTGTATAACAATGATTGGAGATAATAAACCAATCCGAACGTGTTCATGAACGTCAAAAATGGTGGAACTTAAAAATGGTGTTATGGTCAAGACCAAGATCCCCCTATTTCTATACCTGTATGAATTATCCGAAATCGTAAATATTGTATTTTTTGATATTAAATAATGGAATTAGTGAGATAGACGAGAATAAATAGATTATGTTATTGTTAGAAAATGTATTTTACAACATGGTATTCAAAATTGAAAAAGAATCTACACATAAATTCTAACAAAAATTGTTTGCTTGTGGAATCTTCCATTGCCAACCAATTTTGATGTATTTTGTTAGAAAATCAAATCTATTGGTAATTAGAGGCTGTACAAGAATTTTATTTTAATGCTTATGTTAAAGTTATACAGGATCGTAAATAAAAGTATTACATTGTTACAAAAGTTTGATACACCATCATATTTTTAACAAAAAAAAAATAGTAACACTTTTTGCCCTCGTTGTATTAGTATGTTCAACTCCTGCATGCAATTACATCCCTCAATTTTATTTGTGCCCTTCCTAAATCGGACCATAGCCGCCTATGATCAAACACATTATATATTCCCCGCGACGATACATTTATCCTTATTGTACACCTGAAATATATAGTGAGAAATAAAGATAGAAGTTATTTGTAACAACAGGAGCTCATTCTGGGGCATATCTCCCATCGCTGTTAAGTCCAAAACATAAATCAAGAGCTGTTGTTTTAAAATTAATTGAAATATCAGGTTACCCTTGCTTATTCAAGCTGTTCTATTGTTTTATTCACAGTCAATCTATGTCCAATAACAATATCTCAAGATAGGATCTTTATCTCGAAGATGCATACAAACTAACCATTTTATTTTACGTTTTAAGAATAGTAGAAATACCTACTGATATACTTTATTGAAAGTTTTTTTGATAAAACTTGTACTATTTAAATAGGTAGAGTATGTTTTCATTCTATATATGGTACCTATTTATTTCATACTTGTCATTTTATTCATAAATATTATTTATTTTTGTCAGTTTCCTGGTACCGAACAGTCATCCCACGCAAGGGGCCGATTCACATGGGACTCTCACCAGCAAGTTATCACCGGCCCCTCCCAAAATCCCGCATGGTTAGTGGCTATAGAATCCGGAATCATGTGCCCGATGCAGATGGAGAGAATATAGAAAGTCCCCATGTGACTTTGGTTTGCTAACCACTTGGCTGATCTTTGATAGGCGAGTATAGTCTACAATTCCAAGAGAGCATAGACTTTATCGTGGGTACAACACTTGGTGGTGATACCAGAAATTGCGATATTTGGTACGTTTTCCCTTCTTCAAAATGATTTTTTTTTTCGACAGTTGCCGAGAACTCGGTAACATACCTTATCTTCGTCGAAAATCCAGTGTTTCTACGTTCTAATTTATAAAATATTGATGAAATTTTGATTTTGTGAATTTATTTTATTATTTACAGAGATTTATAGAAATTATCTTAACTAAATAAATTTCTATTATTATTTTTTTTATCTGTTTAGGTGTAATGCAGCTCTGTACATCTCTGCAGCGCTCATTGAATAACCTCCGCTGATTCTAGGACAGTAGTGGCTTGCAAGTATTCTGGAAAAAATCAACAATATCAACAGGCAATATTTCCTAATTTTGAAATATGTTTCTCATAATAACATTTTGTGGGAAATTAATTTTGAAAGATCTACGATACATCTGCATACAACATATTATCCTTTGTTGAAAATGGTAATAGATAGGAGAAATTTTATTAAATCATGCGTTGATGTGGTGATGTCACACTTAAGTCTTCTGGAATAAAAACTTTCTAGGCGTTGTTCATAGATGCGGTAAACATGGATTGTCCTGGGGCAAAATTTGTATTATAGTCTTTTTCTTTCGTCCAACATACTAATAGACATCTTCTTCAGAATATCTTGCATTCTAGCTATTTAACTATGACAATAAACAATAATCATCATTTTTGTTATTTCTTTGAACACAAATCTTTAAATACTGTTCTTGACTCTAATAATGCGGTAAAACCCAGAAATTAAATGCACACAATTTAACCACTCGGATTGGTAAATTCCAAATTTACTTGTCATATGTAATACTTGCATCTTTACTCAGATCTCTTCTGGAATTGGTAACACTCTCTTAAATTTTTTCTACTGGTTAATCTTGAAACCACAACTTGAAATAGCGATAAAAAGTATTTATAACAAAAACCGTTTGAACTTTGAACATTTATTGTTTATTTATTACCTTTGTTTACTTTATTTAGGATTTTTTATTTTATAAGAAATGAATCATAACTAAAAGCTATGACTAAGTTTTCTATTTAAAGTTTATAAAAATCCATTTTGTTAATGACCATATTTATCATAAGGTTTAGATCGCACATCCTGTAACAATAAAACGGTTAGCTAGCATTAGCTCATTAATTAATTTTGATTCATATTTAGGTCAGTCATAATTCGTGTTAATCTTGTACGAAAAGTTGATTTAATTTATTTTCATTATCTCTATGACATAACTTAAGATTTAACTTTTGGTTTATAATTTGGCAATCTTGGTAGACACTAAATAAAATGAAAATAAAAAATGTGGTGCTGCTTGTCAGGTGTTTCCTGTTACGGATACCACCAAGAATGGCGGTGTTAGCCCATCAACATTCACGAACATCCTAGGTCTAGTCTTTCACTAACACCCATTTAGTATTAACTAAATTTAGACCCATTAGTTTACTTTCAGTTCCCTCAAAAATAGCGGAGTCCATTATCCATGATCAATTAACACCTTATGTGCTAGACCATAATGTAATTCCAAAATACAGTCGGGAGTGCCCCAAAGCTCGATTTTGGGGCCCCTTGCTTTTTAACATCTACACCGCAAACTAGCTCGTCACGAATATTGTACCCTGTATGTGTACTATGATGCTATACAACTATACTTTGCCTTTGATATGATGAAGTTTGAGGAAACCCAAACCAAAATTAATCATGATGGAATAAAAAATTGGACCCCTCGGAATTCACTCCTATTAAATCCAAATAAAAGTAAAAATATAGTCTTTGGCACTGCAAATAAACTAAGATTTCTTAGTCACATCAACTGTCAATTGACAATATAATAATAGAACACGTTGACAAGGTGAAAAATTTGGGGCTAACCTTTGATAAAAATTTAAACGTTATTCCTCATATATCGGAAGTCCTTAGAAAATGTTTCAGCTCTTTTAAACAAATTCCAAGCTTTAGAAATATCCTTGCTAGGGCCACTAAACTTCTGTTATGTGAGAGGCACTCCCTACATTTCATTTCACTATCAAATAATTTCATCCTATCGCAAAAACTTATTTATTTCTTTGACAAACTAATAGGGAACTTGCACATTTTTTTTTACTTCATAAAAATGTTCTACAATACTAAAAAATAAGATATGCAAAATATGACGCCTTAATTCCCAATAATAAATTTGTTATAAATTATTAAAGTTTCGCGCGCGAGCGAACCGTTTCAAACAGGTTCAAAAGCGCGGGAGTAGTCGTGACATCACACCATACAATTTACAAGCGACGATGGAGATCCCAGCACTCGACCGCTTGATTTCAGATAAATTTTAAGTGTATACTTAAAATGGAAACAAAAACTCCTTATTTTAAATATTGCATTGTACCGTTGTGTAAGAATACTACAGTGAAAGTGCCAGATAAAACATTTATAATATTGCCAGAAGATAATACTCGTCGATCAAAATGATTAAAAGCGTGTAGAAGAAATGAAAAAGACATTTCACAAAGCAGTTAGGTCTCTACATGTGTGTGAAGATCATTTTAATGTAAGTACATTATTAAATACTATATGTTTACCCACTAGTTTTTCGCAGGCGGGCAATAAAATATTCCGAATTCCGAATTATTGAATTTTAATTAGGATAGGATTAAAGAAAGAATGTGTATACAATGTTAGAAAATAAGATTAGTAGATAGAATGTAATTTAGTGATACTAAGTAAAGGTAATTTCCTGGTGCGAAAGTAAACAGCTATTTATTATTATACTCTTCGCAAATACGATTACGAAGTGTATATTGCATTTGATCGGGACATTTCTAAAATCGTCAATATCGCTCGCAGAGAAAAAACCATTTCGTTCGTCGTCGAATTCTGAACAACTTTCAAAATGTCCGTCTGTTCATCTGTCCGTCCGTCACGTTTCTTTTAAGCACGATAACTAAAGAAAGAAAAGTCCGATGGAATTGAAATTTGGGCTATAAGTTAGTGTTAGCTAGAGGAAGAAATCCATTGTTTTTGAAAAAAAATCAAATAGTAAAAAAAAAGTTGTAGGACATTTTATTTAAAAATATGAATCTACAGAAGGTTGCAATTTTCAATGTGCTACTGAAATTGAAGTAATTTTCTATTGACACCAAAATGCTGTAAAATATACTACCACAAATTTCGCCTACGCAGTCGGCATTATCGGGAGATGAAAAAAATTGAAAATTAAATATGTGATCTATATATTAGGTATTGTAAGAATGAATCTTAGTTTATACTATAAAATATACTGCCACGCGTTTCGCCAATACAGTCGGCACCATCGGGAGAGAAAATTAAATATGTAGTCAATAAATTAGGTATTGTAAGAATGAGACAAACACAAGATCCTTTTCAAAAAACTGCGAAGAGTATACTACAGAATGTGCAACAATTATATAAAAGTTCAATAACACTACTGTCTGCGAAGAGTAAAATGTTTACCTCTAGTATATATAGTATATTGCAAATACCTTTCCCTTGCCCTTTAATTTATTCTATTCAAATCTTACATTTATCTATTATGTAAATGATAACACGACACAATCACTTATTTCCCTTGCCCCAAAACATAGTACGAAAATACCTACGATGGGTAATTATACATTTGCGCAACATTTCCTTTGCAGCAAATGTCTTCTATAGAGACACTTTACGCGTATGTACAAAAAAAAACACGAAAAATATAGAAGTGCCTGTTGTAAAGAATTACCCTAAATTCTTTCAAATATAAGACTAAGTCTGCTAAAAATGCTTAGTTGCGACTAAGCATTTTGTAGTTATTTCATTTTATTTCGTGATCAAGTCATAACTATTTTATGTTTATAAATTATTACTAAAAACTAAAAAAATACATACTTCTCTGCCTTGACCCCGTGGACCTTTCCAAGGGAAAAACTTTCACTATTTTGTATAAAAGATGCCACCATAAACATATCCACTTTAGGCAAATTATCAGATTGGCCCTTTGAAAAACCTTGTTCAGTCATTTTAAAATATCTGTACAACTACAATAAGCGGTACTATAAAACACAATTATATATTTATATCAGAACAGTCACTAACAAATCAACCACAATCTAATAACACCATATTGTACATATGTTTATATAGAATGTCACACTTTGTTAATTTGTTTGTATTATTATTTTTAAGTATTTTATGAATGAATTGATTTTTTAGTTTTCTTTTTTCTGTATATATGTATATATTAATATAAATCTTACTCTGTGTCCCATACAAGTTGTAAATAATCTACTTAATTGTGAATAAAGATTTTAAATTGGAATTGGAATTGGTAAACATCTGATTGTGATGCTTCCCGGCGCGGGCGCGATGACTACCGGATATTGTATGGTGTGACGACACAGTCAATAGTAGCTCGTTTCGGGCCACTTCAATTTTATCACTGTTTAGATCCTTCATACTGATCGCGTGGAATTAGAAATCTTATTTTTTTTGTGAAGTACACGTTTTATTACAACGTTACGCTGTTTTTTAGTATTATTTTTATTTTTTAAAATTATAGGCAAGTTCCCTATTGCGAGAAATGTTATGTATAACCGAAACTATCTTCAAATTGAAATAATGAAATAAGTTCTATTTAGAGTGGAAAAACCAGGTATATTTAAAGATAATTTGTGCCCGACGGTATTTTAGTTTTACTTTCTTAAATCTCATGTAGATTTCAGCTTTATCCGCCTCTGCATTCTATTAGCAATTTCTTACTGCTTACTGATTCCACGACGTTTTGTTTGTTTTTCTTAATTAATGGCTTGTATGTATATATTTTCTTTTTTTGCTTTTGGCAAGTCCATGCACATTCTCTCTCTTATTGATGGATATACGTGAGAAGCATCGCGGTGTTTCTTCCATGTATCGCAATTAAAAAATTTTATGTTGATTGAAACAATATTTTAACGATTTTAAATTCCCTCAACAATAGACCGCCACTTCTCATAATATAATTATTAAATTATTTAATTATTGTTGTAAAGAACAGTATTTTACGGTCAATATAAAAATTGTTAATTTATTAGTCTGATATTCTTCGGCAATATTGGCATAAAGATCATAGTATAATAAAAACGTGTAGAAACAGTGGTAAAAATTAAATTAAGTTAAATTAGATTTAATGGGCCTTTTCACTACTTCTGAAATCTCAAAACAAATATGTTTATTTGAAAGCTAACTGATAGATATTCACCTTGTGCAACTCTATTTGAAATATAAGTCTCCCATTGTTTAATAAAAAAATAAACATTTATTATGGCAATTTGAACACTCATTTGACCTTGAACTGAGTGACGTCACACAAACCGGAATCATGTTGGTACCATTTGCCAGAACGCCTAATACTACTAACGTCACACTACATCTGACACATTTTACATTGTTTACGGTTAGTTTTGTGGTTATGTTCTGTGTGTTCATTTACGAATCGTGTTTTGCTTTGTTTCTGCACATTATTGGAAGAAAATGGAGCCAGGATGTTCTAAAGGAAATGCAGAAAATCTGCCGAAAGTTGACTTTATTATGGTGGACGAGTTTTACATGTCAAATTTGGATTATTTATCAGCAGAAGTCATGAATATTAAAACAAAACGGTAAGTCATTAGTAATCTTATTTTCGTGTAATTTATTTATAAATATAATGGAACTACCATTATTTTAACATGCAATTGTTGTTACAATATTTTTTTCAGTTTTCTGATTCTTTTAAACATGTTCCACATACAACAATCCAAACTAAAAAGAAGCGACTGTCAAAGTCAATTTCGACGTCAACTGTCAGAAAGCAGAGAACCAACTTTGCAATACACCGATGTGTCAAGTTCAAGGTCGTAGTCCCTTTGACGTCACTAAGGTGGGTTGCGTGCCGTCACGTAAAAGCGCGCGCTTTATTTCCGCACTTTTGTTTTTTTTTTTCGATAGAAATCGTGCTCTAAAAAATTTTTAAAAAATACGGCAAGTTTTTTTTATAAAACACTATCACATAAAGCAATTAGTGAGAAATAAAAGTCGTTTACAATGACCTAGATTTATTAATTAATAACACGCATGTAGTGAACAGATTTTTTTTGTAGTCGGAGACAATTTTTTTTGTATTATTTCAACGGACTATAAAAACAGGATAGTATACGTTAATTACAAATATCTCTTAATTTGACTGTTCAAAAATAGATCGATGTTTTTTATTTATTCGAAAACAAAAATCGGATAATTTCGAATACTGGAACGAGTTGTGATTTAACGAAAAAAATTTATAGGCAAGTTTGGGTCAAATTTGGATGTTGAATTCAATATAATTTCAAAATTTATTTTGTTTAAACTTTTTTTGTCTCAATTTTTTATTTTTCAAAAATAAATGTTGAATTCAAATTTCACACCCTGTATAGGGTTAGAGTTGCAAATTTGTCTGCTGAATGTTTTCTTCTGTGCCCTTTAACACTTTATATGACACATCCGGTATAAACTATAAATACAAATATTTTCTACTCGTAAAATAATGTTTAAATGCTTATTAATATTATTTGACAATACCAGGAATAATTTTCAAATGTGATACAACTAGTAGCAATTATAAGAACCTATTAAAGTTTTAATTATTATTGCCTTAAATGTTCCTTATCTCTATTAATTATTTCACGAAATTTTAATGGTTAACGCCATTTCCGTGAAACCTGAATATGTTTATAATTATTTTCTACACATATAATGTTTTCTTAAAATGTTTTTTAACCGCCTCTAAAGTCACTCGTAGAAAATCCTAGGATTTTGTGTTGAGTAAAGAGAGACGAGGCCCTACAGTTTATTGTGGAGTCCGAACCACATCTAGGGCATCGACAGTTCCCTCCATCTTAATTCGAAACAAATAAAATATCTAACTTGCTCCAGGATGCATACGGTACCGGGTAAATAGCTCTAACCGCTTTACCCACTCGGCTGCCGTGCCAAGTTATATCAGAAATTAATGTAATGTTTGATAAAATTACAAGAGAAAAATTCTTGCAAAGCTGCTTGCGCTTGTTAAATGATTTATTTACAACGCATATTTTTCCCCCTATATAATGCGTAGCGAATCCTATTTATCTTTTAGTTCCATAATGTCCATCCTTTCTATCCCGAACAACAAAATTATGGAATTTATCTAATTCTCAAGTCCTCATACTGTATTATTTTAGATTAGCAGCTATATTAACATTAAAATTTATACAGTGTGTCCCGTCTCAAGAAAATATGGCAACTGTCATAAAAAACGTCAAACGTGTACCTTTGTTTTTTTTAAATTCTTCTCTTGCACAATGGCTGAACAGTGGTTGAGTCTCAATGAAAAAGTTGAGATAATTAGACTTACTGTCGAAAATAACCGTTCTACCAGAGCAGTAGTGTGAGAATTTAATGTAAGACACCCACTACGTCAAATTAGTTACTCAGTTGTTGCTAAAATTAACACTTTTCAACCCAAATGGTAGTGTAATAAAAACCAAATGAAAAAGAAATAATCGGCAGAATGTAGACCAAGGAATTTTAGACACTTTCAATGACAATCCTCGTAGTAGCATACGAGATATAACTTGAATTCTCGCAACAAAATTTGGAGGTGCCTTCGGCGATACAAATTGAAGCCATTTAAACCCAAATTCCTACACATCTTGGAGGAAGGTTATGATAACAGACTGCTTGAATACTGTTTCTGGTCTCAAGGCAATTATCTTAATGATCGACATTTTTTGGAAAAAATTATGTTCAGTGATGAAACGACATTCACCACCAATGGTGTTGTATCATGGCAAAATTGTAGATATTGGACAACAGAAAACCCACATTGGATAATCAATTTTAAGCGACAATATTCTGAAAAAGTGAACGTGTGGTGTGGTATTTTAGGAGAAAGTATAATAGGCCCTTTCTTTTTCTTACAAACCTTAAATGCTATAAGACTACTACACTTATTGAATAATGAATTAATGGAGGTAATTGATGATTTTCCACTGGCAGTGCTAAGGTATATGTTTTTTCAACTGGATGGAGGCATCGATTCACAACTCGATAATTATCCGACGATGGTTGAATGTTAAATTTCCTCAAAAATTGATAGGGCGAAACAGTCCTTTAATCGAGTGGCCTCCTAGATCTCCGGATATTACCCCGCTTGTTTTTATTTTTAGGGCACCATAAAAAATAAAGTTTACCAAACGAGACCCCAAACTAGGCAAGAACTTTGAGATAGGATGAGGCAAGTTTGTTAAGAAATTAACGTTCAAGAACTACGACGAGTAACAAGGAATAATGAAAAACGCTGTGAGAAATGTATTGCTATTGATGGTGGTTTAGTTGAAAAAGGCTACATTTAAGTACTTAAATACTATGTTAATATTGTTGCACTTTGCATGATTTAGAATTCTTACACAATAAACTGATTTTAAGTACTTTTTGTTTCCGTTTCCACGGCAATCTTTGCTTAAATCTAATACTTCAGAATTAAATTTCTGAATAATTACAAAATTTATGAAAAATATCAAAAAACTCAGTATCTAGGGGTATTTTTTTGTATCTGAACAAATTTTCTAAATAATTTTTTACGGTATCTCTAACGCTATGTAAAATATAGAAAAATCACATTTTTGAGTGAACACAGTGGGTTAGTGTGACAATTAAAAATATATAGAAAATCATAAAAAGATGCAGCCTGAAGAGTTTCATAACAGAGAAAAATTTGAAATCGATCTGTTGAATAATAACCGAAATATCAAGGTTCTTATTAAAATGAAACTTTGTGATGGTTTCACAGTTTTATTATCTGTCTGTCCATCTGCCTGTACGTATAAGAACCCTCGGCATTGCCATGAAAAATGTGATGAGTCCGGTACTGCGTAAACGCGGTGTAGTCAGCACGGTAGTAAAAAAGGGATAGTGAGATCGTATCTCCGCCACTGCATTGATCCTACTCTCCTGATTGCCGTGAGCCTGAACACAGGTGTGCCTGTGTCCGCTGATGATCTCGTGTGGCCCTCACAAGCAAGCTGGGAAAATCGGACAGACTTGCAGGCAGCATCTTCGTGGTCATGGGCGTAGATTTTTTTCTAGGAAGAACCTACCGCGCTGGTCTTTTTGTAATTATTTAGCATCTCCCCAGTACATAAATAGTAGTTAACGATTCGTTTTTAAGGCGCATACCCTGAATTATAGCTGTTTTTATGTGTTTCCCGTAAGGGACCGCGCCTATAATAACATGGATATCGGTCATCGTTATTAAAAATGAAATATTATATATATAAAAGAAATATTATATATTTGGCCGTGGATTTGGGTATTTTAACTATATCCATAATTTTTTCCCTTTAAGATTATTTTAATGTTTGCTTTTAATTGATTTAATTAAAGTAACAAAATTTAATTCAACGTGCCATCTTTGACAAACTTGTTTTACCACGGAAAATAATCATGTAAATGAAGAAAATGTGATTAAATAATACGAGACAATTACTCCAAAACACTTACTTCCATGTCTTACACAGACATTTGTAATTTGCATTTTAAATTTGAATAATATTACAGTTCAAATGAGAAGCAAACCGGTACATTGAACCAAGAAATAAAAAAACTTCATCACAAAATCATATTCATATAATACATTTTTAAAATACTAGCATTTTGGATTTGTAAATATATCAAAATGGCGGAAATCTAGTGCCGTGTCAAACCAACAAGGACCCCTCTGATTAGATAATTAAATCAGTCCAGTAATATTTATTAAGGTTTCCATTTTTGGCAATAATCTACCATTTCAAATCAAACAGTGTCGGTGAGTTAAAAATCATATTCACATTATACATCTATTCAACTTAATAAACTTGAGCTTAGAAAAGTGAATTGTTTTAAATCGTCCAGTATAGTACCAATTCCTAAAATTGCTAATACAAATCGAGATGAAGAGTTGAAGCCAATAAATATGCTTCCACTTTATAAAAAAATTTTGGAATTGGTAGTGTTTGAGCAAGTCATGAAATATATAAATTCGAATAATATTATATGTAGCTTTCAATCGGATTTTATCAAACCGCTCTTCAGTTTGTAATCTCAGACTGTACGCATACGATTGTACAGAAAGGCATACGTATTTGTGCTATATTTATAGACCTAAATAGAGCATTTGAAACTTTAGATCCCTGTATATTATCACGTGAATTAGAAAAAATATGATATTATAGGAATCGCATTAAAGTGGTTTGAAATTTAACTTACCAATCATTCCCAGTGCACAAAAGTCAACGTATGAAGTTAATAATTTTGGAGTTCCTCGAGGAAGTGTGCTTGGGCCACTTTTATTTATTTTATATATAAATGACTTTTGCTCACAAAATATAAAATTCATCTTTTTGCAGACGATACCCTCATATATTATGCCAATAAGGACTATACAGAACAAATATCCACTGTAAATGAAGAACTTGAATTGTTTATTCTTAAATTTAAACAAAATAAATTAAAATCTACAGCAATAGTTACTGGTGCAATATATTAAGAGACTTATATTTAAATATAGAAGTTAACGAACACTAGTTGAGTAGGTAAATCAAATGACATACCTTGGCCACGGAATTGACAGAATTAAAATATAGATTACGTTTCAAAGAAAATTGGTACAAAAATAGGGTTTCTGGGCGACTAGCTCCCTACTTATCAATATCAACTAAAGTTACCATGTATAACTCTCTGTTATTGCCTCACTTCACTTACAGTTTTTCTGTTCTCTATATTACCTGTACCAATTTTGATAGGTTGCAGAAATTGCAAAACAAAGCTATGCGAGTTATTTTGAAATGTAATAAATACTTCAGTATTAATATGTTAAATATGTTAAACTGGCTATTACTGGATATTAAAAGCTATTTCTATATTCAAGCAATCCTATTGCACTACCAGAATACTTAGAAGATCAGCTAATATGTACACAAGTATGTGAAAGCATAATACAAAAAAAATTGTCAAATCTTCGAGAAGAACTTCAGAACAGACTTTTTTTGACCGAAAAGTTTAAGAAGAGCATTTTCAAAATGTGCTAAAATTAACATGTCAATTTTTAACATGATTAAACTATTTTTTCCTTGGTTTGCGATTTCAAATAAAGTTTTACATGTATTCTCACTGACAACTTTCTTGTTTTAAATAACTGAATAATCATTTTAAAGCATATTAATTCAGATCAAATATTTGCCAAGCCTAGTAACGCTTGTTGCTGTTACCTGTTGTAAACTAGCAACTTTGTTGTGTGTTTTGCACTATTATTCTTGTTATTGTTATCACTGGGTTAGTAATTACTACTTCGTTTAGATCACTTTTGTATGGATCTTAAAATAAGTGAGAAATATGTATAACATATTTGCAAACAACTACATTCTCGACTATATGCTGGCCATGAGTAGTGGATGATACAAAAGAATATACACAACATTGTTCAGTAAAACTGACAGAATCTTGTTTTTAATTACATCTGTTCTGTTCAGTCGAACCAAAAATAAATAAAACAAAAGTACTCACCAATGTAACAATCTTCAAAACTGTAAACCATTCACAGACACGTATTTTAGCATTTTTGCATCGTCAGCGTAGTGTTCTCAAAACTTTGATTATAATTGAAACATTTTTTAACGCCAATGTAATGGTCATCAATAGTTTCAAATTTATAACCCGAATAATTTTTACTTTTTCAGTCTTTATCTCCTCTTCTGCGGATACTTGTTACGCCAATGGCAGTTAACATCTTGGTGGGTAAAAATGTTACACTATCTGACCCATTGTTTGACAGAGGTAAAAAATTATGCTTGTTATCTTTTCGATCTATAAAGACATTTATTAGTCAAGCCTAATTAAGGCGGCCAATCATGTTTTAAATCAGTATTTCTTTAAACTCTTAGGGTTAAGGGCATTTATCACTTATACAGATTAATTTTTCAAATTGAATAAATAATGCTAATTAGTCAAAATAATTATATCACGTATACTTCGTGTGGTATTTATAATACCAGTTTGCAACATTGTAAGAATAAGGAAGAGATTATTATCTGCCTAATTGACGTGATATAAAACAAATAGTTAATGAAGTTGAAAATCCTTAACTCAACCTACTTACACTATTATTAACCACGTATTAATATTTATGAAAGACAGTGCCGAGCCTTAGCATTCAATTATGTATTCCATAGCAAGAATTTTGAACAATTAAGTGATGTAAATATCAAAAATAAGTGAGCGGAATATCAATATCCGTTTCTATACTTAACGTTTGTCTACTGTAGATTTAATAAATACAGTTTAAAAAAAACAAAAAACACGCTTTTAAAGCACATCAAACTAAAAAGTGAAAAATAATTATTAATATAAACTGAAAACAATAATGAACGAAAAATACTAGTATTATTGTGAAAAAAGCGTGGGGCGCTTTGTGCCATATTTTTCGTATATCGAGCAACCCACGCTTTTTTTCACAATAATACTAGTATTTTTCGTTCATTATTGTTTTCAGTTTATATTAATAATTATTTTTCACTTTTTTAGTTTGATGTGCTTTAAAAGCGTGTTTTTTAGTTTTTTTAAACTATATTTATTTTTCACTTTTTAGTTTGTTGTGATATGAAAGCGTGTTTTGTAGTTTTTTTAAACTATATTTATATTGGTTATTGATGCTGATATTATAACATATTACGATCCAACAGATATTTCTGAAAAAAAAAAATATTTTTTGAAGTTTTTACTTGTTTGCTTCCAGAGGGAGCCAAAGTATTTTCCTCCCTAGGGAAGCAAAGTGTTTTCCTCCCGAGGGAGGATTTAATTTAGTTTATTTAATTTAATTAGTATTTAATTTAGTACTTCGATTTTTTTTAAGACCGGCGCATTCGGCATTTGCTTATAATGTTCATTGTTAACCTGCAACTTCGAGTGGCTTGTAACCAAATTAAGCGATTTATGACAGGATTCTCACCAAAGGAAATTAATTAAATTGCATGGCCTTTCAGGTTTTCCATGACAAATATGACATGAAATTCGTTGGCTTTAGGAAAGTTTAACAAACATTGACGGGGTTTTCCACAAAACACCACTCCTATACAATTTTTCAAGTGTTTGATGTCATCCCCTTAAGAGAAGACGTGATGGATAGAAGTACCTTCACCAAAACGTTTTCCTTAAGAACACTGTCTATCAAATTTTACTTTTCTAAGTAAAATGAGACTTTGATGCAATATTTAGAAGGATGTAACCTCTCAGGGAGGACTAATTTTAAAAAAGTTTAGGTAAGAGATGTCACTTAAAAATTTTCCAAAGAATCTCATCAGTCAAATGATTGCACTTATTTATTTTTGTTTCAGGTTTATCTGTTTTTGCTTGATGTGATATTTTGGATTGTACAAAAATCTATTTTCAGGCCATACCGGGTGACCACGAGATGACGCTCGCCCCTATATCTTCTTGGTCTTTCAAGATATGAATATCAAATTAGAGCACATTAAATAACAGCTAAATATGAATTAATCCGACCAATTTATCATTTTCTGTCGCTTCCGGTTTCACCGAAAATGATGCCAACTTTGGATTTTTAAATCGAACACCCTGTATATTTTTACATTTTTGGATTTAGGAGGTCATTTTACATACAGCTATGGCATATTGAGATAAAAATATTAATGCCTGATATTTTTATGAGCAACTTTAATTTCTCATCTAGGCGGCCGTGACCCTAAAAAAATGTTTTGTTTTGCTTCAATAAATAATCAAAAAATACAATTATAACATTATGTCATATGAAATTTGTGTTATAGGCTCCTAAACATTTCGGAAATCATTTTTCCAGAATAACTCATTTCTTTTAAATGGCACCATGGTGGCTCATTACGTTATTTCAATAAAACATTTTATTACCGATAAGTTGGTACCTAACACTCCATTATTTATTCATAAAAATAATACATGTGTTAAATGATAACAAATGAACGAATTAAGAAACAAACGAATTAAAACTAAATAATTATTTTATCACATTATCTAAAAAAAATTATAACAATTGTTCAAAATGTTGACCACCGACATCTACACAATGTCTTGCTCTTACCAAAGTTTCTCTCACCACATTGGTGAGATGTTCCTCTGTTATAGAATTTATTGCCCTCCTAACTCGATCTTTCAAATCTTCTAATGTAGTTGGTACTGTTGAATATACACGTTCTTTAATGTGGCCCCAAAAATAAAAATCTAACGGCGTTAGATCAGGTGATCGCGCTGGCCACCTGACTGGTCCATTAGATCCTATCCAATGATCACCGAAACGACCATTTAAATATTCTGCATCTACTCTGGTGTTATGGGGCGGGGCGCCATCCTGCTGGAAATAACCCAACTGGTACTGATTTAAGGGAAATGTTCCAAAAACTCTTCAGTCGCATTTCTCAGAAAACTTAAATATCTTTCTCCTGCCAGTGGACCATCAAAAAATATGGGACCTATCATCCTGTTACCCATAATGCCTGCCCAAACGTTAAAACCAAACCGTTCTTGAAAATTGCCTTGCCTCAAAAGTCTTGGATTTTGTTGCGCCCAGTACCTCAAATTGTTTCTATTGAACATACCATTGCTTGTAAAATGGGATTCGTCAGAAAATAATATAATATTATGAAAGTTTGGAGATTTTATTTCATTGTCTAAAAGCCATCTACAATACTGAAACCTCCGCATGAAATCGTTTTCATATAATGCTTGGTGAAGCTGGTATTTGTAACTCTTAAATTTGTGTTTTTTAAGATTTTTTTCTTACAGTTTCTCTTCCTATGTCTAACTCACTTGCAATTTCTCGTATTGAGATACTAGGATTGATTTCCACTGACGCTAATACATTAATTTCGGTGTCTTCATTGATAATTGGCCTTTGGTATTCTTGAGCTACTCTCTCCTGTCTCAGCTCCCGTTTTACTCTAAGAAAATAATATTTGCCAGGATGATTTCTTAGTGGATACCGCTCTGCATATAAATCGCGGACTGCCCGGCTATTTCTGCGACATTCTCCGTATATCATCAGCATATCCACTTTGTCACTTTTTGAATAAACCATGATTTTTTAATACACACCACATAATATCGGATTATCATAGAACTAAATATCATTTGAGCTGTCAGATTAATTCATTTGTTTCTTTTGTTACATTTCAAAGGCACCTACTTGATAGAGATCCAGTGTTAAATATTATGAGTTTATTTTCATTTATACCTTGTTGGATACCATTATTATGAATTTTTATGTATTATATAATGAATAAATAGTAAAGTGTTTGGTACCAAGTTATCGGTAATAAAACGCTTTATTGAAATAACGTAATGAGCCACCATGGTGCCATTTAAAAGAAATGAGTTATTCTGGAAAAACGATTTCCGAAATGTTTAGGAGCCTATAACACAAATGTCATATGACATAATGTCAAAATTGTATTTTTTGATTATTTATTGAAGCAAAACAAAACATTTTTTGCGGTCACGGCCGCCTAGATGAGCAATTAAATTTGCTCATAAAAATGTCAGTCATTAATATTTTTATCTCAATATGCCATAGCTGTATGCAAAATGACCTTCTGAATCCAAAAATGTAAAAATATATACGGTGTTCCATTTAAAAATCCAAAGTTGGCATCATTTTTGGTGAAACCGAAAGCGACAGAAAATGATAAATCGGTCTAATTAATCCATATTTAGCCGTTATCTGACTAGCCCAAATTTGAGATACATATCTTGACAGATCAAGAAGATATAGGGGCGAGCGTCATCTCGTGGTCACCCTGTATACCCAAATAAACTTTATTTTTCAACTATCTAAATTTGCATATAGGTAAACATAAGTAGTAGCGATTTCTCTTAGTTATTTTCCTGTCTTTCTCGTGTTCTTATAATTCATATAAAAACTAAAGACAAAATACATTTTGTATCTCACAACTACTTCTTTTTCATAAAATAAGACATTTTTACTTTTAAATTTGTAGAAACATTAAGTATAAATACTTTGTTTGTGGATATTCTAAATATTTTTACAATGCAAATTTCCATTTTAATTTTTAGTCGGTATAATCTACTAGGCCTTTTTTTCAACTTTTCAGTGACTGACATATAATTAAAGTTGGAACTATGTATTTGGAAATAATTGTTTCCGCCTTATTCTTCGTCAAGAAGTCTTAAAAATGAAGAAATTGTGAACGGTCCACCCTGTATAATTAATTAATGATAATTCAGTTACCCATCACCAAAACATTTCCAAACAATCACAATCATTTATTAAATTATTTTTTAATCTCGGTTAGTTTATAAGAACGGCTTGTAAATGTAAGTGAAACTACTTTAATTACCACTTAAAAATCTACAGATATGGTGGAGACCCAAGCATTTAGGTGCAAGTTTCTGGATTTTGAATATTTAATTACAGGTTTATTACAGGTTTGGTATTTTAATGAATCCATTAAAGCATGAGTTATGTTGTTGTTTTAGTTCAACGTGTCAAATGTTCCTTGAAAACAAAATGTTTTATACAGTGATATTGGTACCCACGGCCGTTATTCTTTTACCCCAAACAGATAAAGAACCTATAGCAGATAAAGTAGCTGCGTTGGCCGATATAGAATATACATATGGGGTTATCATAAAGTAAAGGGTCTATTTTAAATTCTTATATAGTTTTAAGAAATTATGCTAGTAGCAGAAAGTAAACAGAATCTAGTTGCCTTAATAATTGGATTTTAGTGTATCTATGGGAAACAAAAGTATTGTCGTGACAACTATTGATACAAGTGTCAAACGAAATAATCGTAATTTAGAGAATTGTTCTCAAAATAAAACTCGCGTAACGTAAATTGTAACAATTTCAATATGGATCTGCAAACAAGAATTCGTTTAGTGCAATGTTATTACGAAGGCGGTAAAAATTACACTACTGGATTACGAAGATTTTGTAATGTGTTTGAGAGCAGGGCAGTGCAAAATGAAGGCGTATCGTAATTTGATTAGCAAATTTGAAAGAACAGGGTCTGTAAAAGACCTTCCGAGGTCAGGAAGACCTAGGATTAGTGATGTCCAAGTTGCAGAAGTTCTTCAGGAAAATCAAAACATAGCCAATACTAATCCGCTAGCAATCAGTAGTGTGAATGCGATATCAAAACGATTACAAATGTCATACACCACGGTTTGAAAGATTTTATGGAAAATCCTAAAAATGTATCCCTATAAACTGCAACTGCTGTTTGAATTAAAGGACGCAGATTTTGCTCTCAGGTACGATTTTTCATTACATGTATTGGTTCAGATGGAAATTGAACCCGAATGGTTATCCCGTATTTTATGGACAGGTGAGGCCCATTTCTCTCTTAATGGTGGAATTAATACTCAAAACTGTCGAATATGATCAACAGAAAATCCACATGAAATCGTTCAGCAAGGCCTTCATGACAAAAAGTCACCGTTTGGTGCGGTTTCACAGCTAATTTCATCATTGGTCCATACTTTTTCGAGGAAATACAAGAATGGGGAGGACGTATCTGTAACTGTTACTGGTGAACGATACCTGCAAATGTTAAGGGATTATCCAATTCCACAGTAGCAAAACGAGCACGAAGAAATTGAAAACATGATTTTTATGCAGGATGGAGCACCTCCGCACATTTACCGACCAGTTAAAGAATTGTTAACTGCGGTTTTTCAAGATCGTGTTATAAGCAGACATTTTGCAAATTCATGGCCACCAAGATCGCCTGATATTAACCCAGCGGATTACTGGCTGTGGGGTTATTTAAAAAATTTGGTGTTTAGAATACGGCCAACAACGCTGGAGGAATTTGGAATTAAAGGACAGTATTAGAGAGCAAATCGTGCAATTCAACCAGAAATGTTGAATAGTGCTGTATACAATTTGGAGGAACGGTTGGTAATTTTACAACAGCAAAATGGAGGTCATTTCGAGCATTTGCGGTAACTAGTGTTTGACATCAGAAATTCCATTATGTAAGCAACTAGATTCCATTTACTTTTTGTTATTAATTTGATTTGTTAAAAATATATAACAAGTTGAAATAAATCCCTTACTTCATAATCACCTGTTATTTTACTTACGTTAGCACCGGGTCTACAGAAAGTTCGGGTCAGTTTATAGGGGTGTAATTTATTTTTTTAACATGTTATGGATTGTTGATCGTGGTATATCTTGTTGATCAACTATTGTTGAGGATTGGCTGGAAGATTGACCAAGATATAAGTTTGTTTGTCTTATGACGAGACTGATAGCTTTCCACTTCTTTGATATTTTCCACATTTACAGTTTGTTAAAAGTTTCATATAAGTTGTCTAAGATATTTTCGGTCTGGATTAAATAATTGCAATTTCATGGATATTGTTTTGCTATTGGTAAAATTCTTTCACGGTAAAAACTCTTTCTTCAACGGTATACATAGCACCAATAAATGTGTTAAGAAAAATTAGAAAGTATAGTGTAAAACTGTAATTAAAACATTAAACACCATTTTAAGACTAAACAGAGCACTAGATTTACGAATTTGTGGCTATTTTATAGCGAAAATACGAAAACCGAATATTCACTTATTACTTCACAGTCTGATTTAATACTTACTTCTCAATGACATTTAACAGCAAGCAAATAAGTGAAAAATAGACTACTGAATTAACAAAAATATTTTCAAAGTCTACAGTATCAGAAAATAGCCTGCATGATTAAAATAACATAAAACGATTTAGAATTAAATTTCATTGGTTTAAAGTCACCATTTTGTTCAGTATGCAAATTTTTTTTTGATTTTCTAGTATCAAACACAAAATGGAAAAAAGTTCCAAATGAGATGTCATTCGACCCCCCCCCCTAGATAATTTCTTTCAAGATGGCGCTCAGACGCCATTTTCAGACAAAAATTTTTTGGCGAAATGTGTTTTTGAAATTCCAATTTTTTAGTCTGTGAACATGTCACAAAACCCTACCCGCCATGATGGTTTTAAATGTGATGTCACTCTTGTAGTAAGCAAAACCTACGGTTATCTCATTGCGACTGCTTTGTGAATATTTGGACTGATTTCGTATTGTTTTTTTTAAGTTTAAAATAATTAATCATGGAGGGCGGTTTTTTAAAGTACTAATTTGCCAAGAATTGACCCAATAATGGTGGCTTAATTCTTTGCGACTAATCCCAATTTCTGTTTTGCCGAGTTAGGAACATTAAAATATATGTGTAAGTATATAGTATTTGTTTACTTTTAATTTTAAAGTTAACTAAATATTTAAATTCATAAAAGAGTGTATAATGTAGGTAATTAAAACGTTATTTATTAGACAATCTTCAACATAACCCCACAATTATAAATATGACAGATATGTGAAAGACTTCACTTGTTTACAATAGTTGTAAAGTTCAAAGCTACTGAAAGTATAAGGCAAAATATTACTTACATCAAAGTGATCTTCACAAAAAGACAGTATACTTTTACTCCTTGTAAGTTGTAATCAAGTCTATCTCATTTCGATATCATCTGGCAGTTTTATAAACAACTTTTGTGGTGTCTTTACACTCGTACTCTTGCAGTTCGGCACCAAACACCACGTAGAACGATGGGAACTCATTATTTTATATAATAAATAAATAAAAAACAATATCCAGCGTTACTTACGCTTGTTTGTTTACTACAAGAATGACGTCGCAGTAGATAGTGACATGGCGGCTCGTGTTTTCGCGCCAATTTATATATTTGAAATTTTGAATGCTTTTTTATCCTATAAAGCGATTTAATTTAACCGCTTAACGCACGAGTTTTTTTTTTGAAATTCCTCCATTTCCAATCCACTTTTTTTATTGTTGTTTTACGAAGAATGCCTGTGGTTGAAACATATCCCACAGAAAAAAAAGAAAAACGCGAAGTTTTAGGGTGGAAGAATTTATTGAAATTATACATGTTCTCTAACCCGAGTAAACTCGGGATCATTAAGTACTACAATTTAGCACTGTTGGACAAACAAATAATTGTAGAAAATTTAGGCTTGTGGTACTTCTCCATCATAAGCTTGACAATGTCCAATCTATAATTAAGTGCTGACTTCTTTCCGCCTTCCTTTTTTGTATAGAACAAAAGAATTCCAAAGTGCCAGATCAAGCAAATGGTAAAATATTTTTTTATAATATTTTTTGCCTCTCTTTCTCGGCAAAGAATAGTTTGCCAAATGCTGATCGACACGGTCAACTCCACCCATCGTGTGGTTGTAATCGATAACAGCCTTTGGTTTTACTTTTGGCCTCGATTTTGTGGCTACCTCTTGTGTCTCGATGTTGTGCACTGTGGATATCAGACACACATATTTTTTGTCTCTCCATTTCATAACGATGACCTTTCCTCTTTGATAGCCGATAACTTTCCCGACATGTATCTTTTTTTTAACTCTCTTGGAACCTCCTTTCTTCGTAACAGCAATGTCCCATATACATCCGTTTTGTTTTGTATCAGCAAGTCGGCAAGCTGAAGACTATTATAAAAGTTGTCCATGGTTAGACAATATCCCTTTCCTAGAAGTGGTTTGGTGAGAGACATGACCACTTTAGAAGACACTAACCGTAAATGATCATAATCAGAATCAAGCATGGTTCCTTTGCCGGTATAAATGAGTGAGTTCCATACATAGCAACTTTTGGACTCGCACAACATGTATGTTTTTATTCCAAAACGTGCTCATTTTAGAGGAATATATTGAATCCACCCTTAACGGCCCTTGTACAATAAAAGACTTTCATCGATAGTTATATGTTTATCAGGCACCACAAAGTCACGAAATTTCTTCACTAACATATCGTAAATTAGAAAAATTTTGTTTAGTTTTGGATTAGGATTCGTTTTAGGATCGTATGTTTCATTATTAGAAAAATGTAGGAATTGTTTGATATTTTCAAACCGTTTACATGACATTGCTTTCGGAAAAAAAGGAGTGGTTAGTAATGGATTTTTTTGACCAGTACATTTTCATTTCTGGCTTTTTTACTACATTTTGGAGCATAATTATGGCTTAAAACACCCTAACCTCGTCAGAAGTTACTGGGATCCAATTTCGAGCCGCATAATTTGCTGCATTTTTAGCTAAGGTTTGAAGAGCAAATCCATTTGTCTCCTCAGTTATTGTGTTCATCAGTTGATCATCAACCAACTTTTCAAAGAAAAAGAGCTCGTTCTCATCTCCAGCAGTTGGAAAGGTAACGCCAACATTTTCAGTAAATGGATATTCCGGTGGAGCAGGTGTATTTTCTCCAATTTCACACCATACTCTAATATTTTCGACTAATTTTCCGTTTTCGTCATCGCTTGAAACTTCTTCGTATTCAATCTCTCCGTCATCGTATTCACTTCCTCTATATTTGATCCTCCTGTCAGTTCGTATTCATCACTTTCTCTGTCGGACACACTACTAACATCATCTTTATCAGATTCCATTTTTAGTTTCCAAGTTTTTGTTTTTGTTGTAAAAATGAGAGCATTCACAAACACATCTGCACACAATCTTAGCTTCTTAACTACTAATATTTTGTAGTAAAACAGTCACAATGTACGACCTTACGCATATGCACATGATTGGTCACTCCACCATGATATCGGAAAGTACAAATTTCATTGGCCTAATTTTATTCGAAATAATTCGGGTTAGCACTATTTAGTAATGCTTATGACACGTATAAGTCGGGTTGTGGTTTATGATACAGCGTTTGAATACATGGCTCGAGTTAACTCGGGTTGAAGGAAAGAGCACCGAAATCCGAACACGATTTAATTCGGGTTAGATCGTTAAGCGGTTAGGCGAAATAAAAATTCATGTGGACTAATACTACGATATGAACATTTTGAGACAATTTAAATGTAAAAATCAATTAGCCTATCTGGATTCTTAACAAATCAAATATGACGTTATCAGTTGAAGTAAGCCTACCTTGATATTTATTAAAAAAATGACTCTCACTTACTTATTTCTCCAGAATTTAACAACCTTTTTCAGACACTGGAGCTAGAGCAAACTGGTATTTGTTAATGTTAATTTAAAAACAGATAAGTAGCGGTTAATTTTAAAAATCAATATTTGCCTTCCAATAATAAATGTAAACATGCATTTGTCAATTATGTATAAAATCGAACAAATGGTTCTTTTATGAAATAAAAACTGTAAATTGCTTCTTAATCACAGATTTAATTTTCTTTTAAAATGATGGAAAATTAGTAATATTTACATAAAAATTTATAAACATTGCTCCACGTGATTTCGTCATCACACGCAATTATCATAAGAGGTGTGTTTAATTTTTGTGTTTATATTGATATGAAAATTGTTTAGTTAAACCTTGTTTATGTATATGGAAGATATCTTGAACTAACAGACTGCTTGACGTCCATGAGATAAACTTACAAGTTATTTTAATATCATCTAGGGCATTCTATTTATACATGCAGTGCGCAGTTGTAAAGTATGGAATAAATTTAATTAAATTGGTAAAAGATTTTTGGGAAATCCGCCATAGCGAATTAAAAAATGAATGCATATTTAAACAACTTCAAACTAGCCCAATCATCAGTAAAATTATTTATTTTCAGTGATTACCAGAACTATGGTAGCAATATTTAAAATTCAGTTAAAATAAGAACTTCTGGGGTTTTGTTACTAGTAGAAGAGGCCAATCAAGAATACTCGGTAGAAAGAATAGTTAAATAAACCAAAAATCTTTATCAATTATTTTAAAAGCACTTTTTTCAGCACAGCGATGACCCTCACGAGAACAACTTCCTTAACGTAATTTTCAGTATGCCTAAAATAAATATTCAATCATTATCTAAGGACGAAATCGTGCCGACAATAAAAAAATTTAAAAACAACATAAATGACCGCATTCCCAGATTTTTTTGTCAAAGATTGCGCATACGCGCAGCCAATCCGCATTCTATTTAATGTAGTCCTGAGACACGCTATCTTTCCAGATATTTGGCAGACTAAGAGTGTCTGTCCACTCGCCAATATTCATTTGGCTTGATGACGGTCTCGGATACTAGGGCCAGGCAGGACTATTGCCTTTTTACCCTAGTCATCGCTGTAGACCTGGACCGGCCTCGTGTAGAGTTGGTTAGCTTACTTTACGAACGGCCCCACTCACAAATGTGAGCGGTGCCGAAGATTTCGGTCAACCTCCCTGGTTCATAGCTGATGAACCCTGCTGGCTAGGGCCTCTTCTGGCGCTCTTCTGTCTTCGTCTTCTTTCTTCGCCAACTTGTCATCCCCGGGGGTAGTCATCGGTCTGTCAGGGACTGTGCGGGTATTCTGTGACTTGGGATTGACTGCCAGTACACAAAGTGTCAATTGACACATTGTCATCTGGATCATCGGACAAGGTGAGGATGAACTATGCAGCTCTAGGGTGAAGGCCTAAGTGCTTTCTTAGCACTTTCGTCCTTCACGGAGCCAGGGAGACAACGGGCGCTGGTCGGTTTACTGACCGGCGCCCGCAAGGTTTATGGGAAGGTGGTTGGTTGCGTCATGTCTTTTCCATGGGTTGGTCCATCTGTAATGAAAGGATTAGTTATACTTACCCGTTGTCCAGTAACTGTACCTTTGGCCTCTTGTGCCTCGGTGCGTCGGCCGGGTCATAGGAGGTGGCCTCCCGGATCAGCGGGTTCCTGTGCTCCTCAGCTAAGGTGTACAGTTTCTTCGCTCTATCCTGGATGGTTTCGGTGACTGGTGTGTACTCCAGGTCCCTGAAGATGTCAGCGTTTCTAACATACCATGGTGCGCCCACCGCTGTCCACGTTTTCCACGGCTTGGATCTTCTTCAGATAGCTGACATACGGAGGCGTATGTCAGCTGTGGTCTGATTAGTGCTTTGACTAGCAGAAGCTTGTTCCTCAGACTGAGCCTGCTCTGGTTCCCTACCATTGGGTAGATGAGAGCTCTCGTCCGCTTGGCCTTTACCACGATGGCTTCGGTGTTCTGTCTCAATGTCAGACCTTTGTCCATGATTACGCCAAGGTACTTGACGGAATCGTGACATTGGATGTCTTCGCCGAACATGGAAACGTGTCCTGTGGGAGTTTCCTTGCGTCCTTTCCTGAAGAGAATCGTCTGGCTTTTCTCCGCGTTGACTGCGACTTTCCACTTGATGCACCATTCTTCCAGGAGAGAGGCTGCCTCTTGGAGTGGTGGCTGTTCTCGCTCTCCAGGATCTGGCCGTGAGGGTCGTGTCGTCCACGTAGAGTGCCATGGCGGTGCCTTTGGCCCTTGGAAGATCAAGTGTGTCTGTCCAGTGTAAAAAAAAAATGGTGCTATCTTTGATGCAACAAACTAGCGTCTATCACTTTACTGATATATCGTACCACTTGAACAACACGGCTTTATAGAAAAACGTTCAAGAAATATAAATTAATACATTTTACGCAACTTGTTGATGGCCAGGGACAGATTGATATGATATACACTGATTTCTCAAAAGCCTTTGATCGCATAGACCTTAGTATGCTGTCAGCTAAACTAGAACAATACGGATTTTCTCAGCTGTTACTTTATTTGTTTCGTTCTTACTTAACACACACTAGATTCTGAGAAAATGAAAGATCAGTATCATTCCAAGAGACCAAATCCCAAATTTGGTTGAAAACCAAATACAATTTTTTCCTATATAAAATTCACTTTTCAAGAAACCTAAATTACCTCACAATTATTAGGATAATTATAAAAATATCGACAAAAATACGCACACCGTACTTTTTTTTTGGAATTTTAATTCCCTATAGAATTTAAAGCATAAATCGATGTACCCAAGTTTTTACAAATAAGATTCATTAAGAGAGATTAAAGTTATCTCGTACTTCTTTCTCGCATTGTATAGCAAGAAGCATGGAAAATTTGAAAAATGTGTATTATTTTTATCACTTGCTTTAAAAAATTTATGGTTTTTATTTGCTTATTTATAAATTGAAATAAAAACATATAAACTGTTTTTCTTTTGCAAAAAATGTTGAAACAATTAAATATAAAAATCAGTATCTGTTTCTATAGGTATGAATACTCGAGTAATTCGACCAAAGAAAAAAAAATTCCTAATTTTCTGCGGTGCTCCCTGTAAAAACCATTTTACGGCAAAGTAATAAACAACAACTTGCGTAAGCATTTAAATAAACTTAAATACCATCAAGTACGGATATTATGGGCAAATTATGTCATTATGTTGAATGTGGATGACCTCTATTTTAGAATTTCTCTTCAGTAGACAGCATGACGCTTGCTATTGCTTGCTTGTACTGTGTGGTATAAACCCATTTTACACCGGAAAATAAAGATTATCACTTAATTGCTTCGGGAGGAAATACCAGGGTTAAGTTCCTATCTTTACAGAGATAAACTGTTTTATATCCGTTTTAGGGCACGATTTGCAAATAAAATCCTTTTTTGGGGAAAACCAAGCCGCTGCTGCTTGTAGCATAGCGACAATTCTGAGAAAACTACAACGATATTTATATATAAATACTAACACTGTCCATCGTAAACATCGAAGACAGTTAGGTCGTACTTTTTATATTCATATACAGGGTAATTCGTAACTACGGGGCCAGCTCGTTGGGTGAGTCGGTGAAGCGACTTCCTTAGGCGGCATTATTTTAAGGGCGGCATTTTCAATATTGTGAAAAAGCGATTCAGATATATAAAAATGGCAATTCAAACATTGGACATTTGTTAGTATATGTAAAGAATAATTCAAATATTCATTTATTTTGCGAAATTAATTTAAAACAGAAATATAAAAACAGTTTTAACTCTTTAATAGATATCACCATTAATTCTGTTAATCAGAGATTTAGTCAATCCTGTAGTCAACATTTCAAAAGATATTTTGATAAGGTGTCAAGATTTACATATTCAGCTAACTGATGCGATCCAAATGAATTACACAATGGACTTTTAACTTTGAGCGAAATAATGCAGAGCAATAAGGCATAAAGCCTGTAGAAATTTTCACTATTTAAAGGAAAACGGTTTGACTGAAAACTTTCCCATATAGCTATTTTGTTAAGGATTCTTTTAACCATTGCTGTCTCTGTGGCAATTAACATTTAAATTAATAAAAAATTTATTACGTTCAACGATAACACAGGACAGATTAACAGATGCAGCCATTCAGAAAGAAATATATGCAGCTATAGAACACGACTATATTATTGAAGATTTCGCAAAAGAAAAATGTAGAAAAGTTGCCTTATAAATATACGGGTGGCCATTATCCATCTCCTTACATGGCAAACTTTTTTATTTGCAGTTAGAGTCGGTTAAATTAGCTAAATTGGACAGAATCGTGAGAGCAATTTTATAATTGTAATAAAGTTCCAGGTAATAAATCGTTTATTTTTTAAACCTACTTGTTTAGTTTGGGATTTATTTGAAAAATAGATTATTTCATCATTTCCAACGTAACCAAAAGAGATAGACATACAAATGTTGAAATCTGAAAAAAAATATGCTTTCTTATAAGCCCATAGCCGACTATGGTTTCCATTTAAAAAAATGCAAGTTTATGTTATATCTCGGAAATCGCGTCAGCCATGGAATTGGCAATAGGTTTATTGAATTCTACGTAAAAATATCTATTGATAACAATTTTCACGGATTTCCTAAGATTAACGGTTTCGAAGTTATTTAACATTAAAAAAATCGACATTTTCAATTTTTTTCAGTATAATTCAGCAACCTGAAATCATACCACAATTCTCAATACGGCAATCAATTGCTCTCATTGATAATGGTCCATCGTTTTTTCTCATAATTTATGTTTTGTTTTTGTATATGCATATTTAGTGTTTATATTTTAGATATATAACTACCTATATATTTTAATATAATAAATGTGAGTTTTATTAGATTGTATTGTGTTTCCTTTGATTTATTTTAAAAAGGCGTCAGTTTGAACGGATCTGCCCTGTATAGTTTAGTATACAGGATGTTCGGTTTTAACTTTCCCAACATGGATATCTCGCCAACATGGAGATCTCGCTTATCTTGCGAGTTACAACATCAGTTACAGTAGAGAAAAGCTGCGTAATATATTTTTGCTACGACCTCGGGATCAACAGAACTTAATTATGTCATTTAGTTTTTAAAAAAATTGAAGAATTCGTATTTTATTTTTCTCCCATATGTTGCTTATTTGATATCCAACCTTTATTCTATAAAAACATTCTTAGAGCAACTTCTTGTGTTTTACATGATGTTTATAAAATAAAAGTATCGTCGAAATAAAAAAATAAATAAAAGTGTTATAATGTTTCGTTCACCAAGAATCATCTTTCAAGATAAGCGAACTCTCTATGTTGGGAAAGTTAAAGCCGAACACCCTGTATAGACCATAGTCCGATATCGCATAATAAAATATCTTTTTTGAGGCTATTAGACCAAAGCAAATTTTCCTTGTCGATTTTTACGTTAAAAGTTGAAAATATACAAGCCAAAAACGTTACTTTCATGATCTACACTTTTTTGTAAAAGCATCGGCCCCTAAAGTATTGCCCTATAATTACTGCTTACTCTGTATGCATTCTATATGTCAACTTCAGGCACAAAATGTTAAAAATATAATGAGTCGAAAAAGTTTTTTTTCTGCTTTCACAATTATTACTATAGACCACTTTTTTTACAGCATGGTTTAATAAATACATAATTTAAAAGGCTCATTAATAAGCAGACATCTATATTCTAATATTAATAGATTATAAATTATACTTTTGACAATCCCAGAGTTGTAACTATCTTTAACTCAATAACAAGTAGGTTCATAAATGTTTCAAGGCTCTCTGCGTAGTACATATATCATTTAGCTTAAAATAATAGTAATAGTAATTTAAGTATAATATTTGTGTCAAGTGTAAAGAGCGTAGTAAAAACGCGCTCCTGTTGGCGATTTATTGTAATTTCTTTTGCCATGGAGGTTTAACATTAATAACCAAAATTAAGTTGCTAAAAATCAGGAACCCCCTGAGAAGTAGGTATTATAAAACATAATTCCTAAGATTAGTTGACCCTCTATATGAATGGAAATTAATGATTTTGGAAAACCCAATGTTACAAGTTCATATATTTTTGTTTATTTAATCATAATGACTTTGTTGTATATAACAATTAAAATAAATACAGATAAAACGGCAATAAAACAATCAAAAAACTGATTAAAATTCTCTCCGAAATTTAAAGTATTTTCAACTGCTTACTTCTAAATCTAAATTTATTAAATTATGGATATTCTCATGTGAGAAATCTGTTAAAAAAGTTAACAACGAGGGAAATTTATGTAGGTACTAGAATGATTAATATTATGTTCATCACTACTACAGGATTTTTTTTAAATTTGTTTCAACTTTTGAAAATACGTTTGTTGCCAAATCAAGATTAGAAATCAATTAAACAAAATGTTGCATTCAGCAAAATACCCAAGAAATTGTGTTTGAACTGAATGAACGATAGCTTTGTTAAAACACTGATGTAGTTTTCCACGAAACACCAAAACACCATATACTGCAATCGACGCGCGTTTCCCCAAGCAAGTTGGCATCATCTGGAGATGATTAAAATATGTCACAATCGATTCAAATTTCAGATTTTCTCTTCAAGGTCAAGGAAATTCGAAGTGTCCCTTTAAAATTTTGTTTTCTAATTATTATATCAATTAAACTTACAGAATATCATCCATTACTCGTAGCTATATCCTTAATCAATGCCTTTTCTTCTTCAAACCTCTCCTTATTGAGGGAAAGCTTAATCGATGGTGGACTAGAAAATTACAATTTTATGTTGAGCACAATGCTGAGACACCTTAGGGATATATCTTAGAGTACTGATATCTTTTCTGTATGTCAAATTCTAACTTATTTTCACTATTTATAATTATTAACACATCTAAAAATGGTAGTTGTCCAGTGTTTTCAATTTCATATATGAATTTAACTAACGAAACGCCTATTTCATTTAGAAACAAAGTTGGCAATATTAGCAACTTTTGTATCAGACACTGCAAAAATATCATCCACATACCAAAGCCAAACTCTGGGGAAATATTTGCTTCTGTCTCGAATCTGTTCATGAAAAGACTGGCAACGACTGACAAAGAGTTACCCATTGCTGTTCCTTCATACTGTTCGAAGAAATTATCGTTGAATCGACAGCAGTTTTGTTTCATGCAAAGTTTAGTGAGTTGAAGATATTCTTTTACTACATCTTGACTGAGATTGTTTGAGTCGAGTAGATCGCGTAGGTAGTCCAAAGTCTGTGGCATCGGAACACTTGGAAATAACGAACAAACGTCAAAGGAGATCAAAATTTCACCTAAATATTTTTCACCTTATTAATGAAATCTGTAGAATTAATTAATCACAGAAAAATTAGGTGGTGCAATAGGTAAATTTAAAAAAATTTGGAACAGCTTTACCCATGACATATATTATAATAGAAAAGCATAAATATAAGCATTTGTTTTTGAAGTTATGGCTGACTATTTTCCATTGAAAACCTCCTGATTACAAGCATTTGTGACACACTGTACAATCTACATATAATACTTAACAACCTATAATTGATTCCTAGTTATATTTTGTATTTATTAACAAATTTAATTATTTATCAGAACCTACTGTGATTTAATAATACAGTTAAAAAATAATTGAAAAAAATATAATAAGAATTACTAAAGATCAGTCTTAGTGCTGAATAAATTAATCGCAAAAACAAGAATTGTGATGCTATCTGTAGGAAAAACAATTATTCTTTAATTCCTGGTCCAGCCACCCTATTTCAGCTGTCATTTGTCAAAATGCGAGTAGTAGCGCTACTTGATCCTGGTACGGGCCGAGCTCCGCAGGAGAGTCGATCAGTAATCTCTGGTAAGTTAAGAAGGTATTCGAGCCCCGAAGCAGTATTGGCAACCAGTTTGGTTGGGTTGTGGACATCTGTCCTCTCTGTATTAATGTCACTGCGCGGAACTTTTCCAATAAGTGTTTATAGACTTGCATATGTATGAGTGTTTCAGGTGTTACTGCGTTGCTACGAGGAAGTCAAACATTATTATAACTTATTTTCAATTTATTCTACACAAACATAACATAACAATCTTATCATAAACAAACTTTCAGGTTTGCACCGGCCCAATCTAAATTTATTGTGTTTACATCGGCAATCAGTCTGTGGCCAAACACCAATTTAAACCTGCTACTGATTGTATTAATTCGTTTGATGTATACCGGTTTTTAATATCAATATTTATTTTTCAAACAGCCATCAATAAATATGGGAATAGCATATATGATGCAAGAATTGTACGATGTTTATTTAGGCATGTATTAAAGGTAACTAGCTGAGCAATAATTTCCCATCAAGAATGCATTTTTCACTTGATACCAGTTTATCAATGTCCTGAAGAGTTTACCTATACTTAATTTTTCTTGTAGAGAAGAACGCATTGGCAGAAAATTTTAAATGTCAAATTTGCTGCTTATTTGGCCTTAAAATATGACTTTTTCTGCATCTTTGTAATTCGCGGCGATGTATTTCTTGATGCCTGCAATGAGGATCCTCCGCTTTCTTTTAATCCTTTAATTGCGTTGTCGACCATTTCAGATGTGGGAGGATGGGATGGTTTAGCTCTAGGATTTTTCGCCTTTTACGCCTTTTTCTTTTTCTTCGCTGGAGATTATGCTTGAGGAGAAGATGAAGACGATGAACCGCCAACATCACTGGAACCGGCTACTGACGCAGTTGAATTTTCATTTTCTATATCGGCCATTATTCGGGTGTTTCAATAAGAGCGCAATATTTCAAGGTTCAATAAATCATGGTTTTCTGTAGCAAAGTATTGAATTATTTATAGAGTTATAATGTAGACATTTGGGAGTTATATATGGAATAACACATCCGGTAAATGGCCGCCACGATTTTGCTGGCACATCCGTACTCTTTTGGCGAAATTTTGAATAACGGTGTTGCATACATGTGGCGGTATTTCGTTGATATAGCGTCTAATTTCGGCCTTCAATGCTTCGGTGGTCGCGGGCTTGTTGACATAAACTTGTGACTTCAAATAACCCCACAACCAAAAGTACAAAGGTGTTAAATCGCAAGAGCGTGGCGGCCAATTCTGGTCACCAAACCGAGAGTGACACGACCAGGAAATGACTCGTGCAAGACCGTCAATGTTTTACGGGCGGTATGGCAAGTGGCATTGTCCTGCTGAAACCACATGTCGTCGAGAGCAATATCTTCCAATTGAGGTACAAAAAACTAGGTTATCATAGCATGATAACGTTCGCCATTCACCGTTATTGCATTGCTTGCCTCGTCTTCGAATAAAAACGACGCAATGATTCCTCCAGACCACAATGCAGACAGTGACACGTTTTGGATGCATTGCTTTCTCATGATTCATTCGTGAATTTTCTGAAATCCTTCGTTAATAGGCAGTTTTGCCTATTAACGAAGCTATCCACGTGAAAATGGACCTCATCACTGAAAATGATTTTGTCCGCAAAATCCTCATTCACTTCTTGTTCAAGGATCCAATTGGTGAACTCTCCTCGCTATGCATGGTCTGCTGGCAGAAGTGGTTGAGTTAATTAGACTTTGTAGGTATGGAGATGCAAATTTTTAGTGAGAATACGATGAAGAGTGGCTGTTGTAACATCCATTTCTTGTGCACGATGCCGAACCAACGTCCCTGGACTCTCGGCCACGCTCTTTCGAACTGCTGTGATGTTTTATACTGAACGACCTCTACGAGCTCGTGTCGTGTGTTTCACATCACTAACCAAACCAGTGCTTTTGAATTTGTCGATTATTCTTTTCACAGTAGAAGAATGATGAACACTATTTCGACCGAAAATTGGACGAACTTTACAAATCGTGGCAATCAAATTTTCGCCATTTTGATAATAATATTTAACATTCAGGACGTGTTGTTCTATCGTGTAATGCTCCATGTTTACTAACTTTCATATGTCTCCTATCGACCTGACATGTTATAATATTGTGTCATCATGACAACCAATCTGGCGCGCAATTCAAATCTTGCGCTCATATTAAAACACCTTTTATATAAAAAAATTTCCAACCGCATTCTTTGTCCATTTCGATATTTTGTTTCTATCTATGGGATAATGTGTATATCACTGTTCGTTGTTATTTGCTGACCAGAACCAGTTAAAAATAATCTTTTGAATGTTAGGGATTCTTTTTGAAAGCATCTTTTTGAATAGTCTTACGGGACATACATTTGCATTCGAACGAGCCATTTGCTGTCTCCCAACTTTTCTGCTCCTCCCTAAGCTATTTTCGTAACACACTGGATTATTTTCAATCTTTCCTGAAAACAAGAACAGTACTTAGCGCCATTTTGATGCTTCATTTTAACTTTCTTTAACTGTCGGATTATCATTGTTGTCCCGTTCTTCTTTAAAGTGATCAGTCGTATAAACTAACAGCTTCTCGGATCAGAGTAAAAGTAGTTGAACTTTGTTTTCTTTTGGTGGGATCATTTTGTAATAATTTTCTTTTTGTAATATTTCTCGCTTGTTGGAAAAATATGCTTTGAATGAATTTAACACGATATTATACTCTTCAAAATAAACTTGTTGCAGCTTTGCCGCTGTTCCACATTGTTTTGATTACCCCTTCTTTATAACCTGTCCCGTTGATATTTTTCATGTAAAATGCGTAGTATTTTTAGATATTCCCAAAATTTTCAATTAACGTTCGATTTAGAATGTACGATTTTTCTTCTTCTTCTTTTAGTATGCTTTGGTGTACAGTTTACGATCTCTTATGGTTAATTGTTACAAGATCTTTTTTACCAAAACTTTAGGAATAATTTTGAAGACACTATAAACAAGCAGTTTGGTTGCTATGGAAACTTTCTGAAATTACACGGTGTATACCTTCTAGTGTCTAAGAAACTGATGAATTTTTGCGATTTCTGGATATCATATTTTGCTGGACTCTATATAAAAGTTAAATTCTATTCATTTCTTCACATTTAAAGTAAATACAATCTGAATTACTTTGCTCCCAAACATTTTTTCACAAAATTATTTTTTGTTTACAATTTCCACTATATCTATCTAACTATAACTTACTTGAAATGCAAATTACAATATCGTCGATAAAATTTTTACTTTTATATTTTATAATTCTCAATTTCTGAACTAAACAGTCATAAATCTGAACCTATGAGTCACTTTTGGCACCATGCCTAAACTGCAAGTGTTAAAAGAAATATGTGCTTACCATTATCAATACCACAAAGCTTTAAATTTCCTTTGTAGGACTGTTTTATAATATATAAACCAATTACCTGCATAAATTGATCTGAGTCATTAATGTTTTTTAAACCAAAATTTTTGAATTAAACAAAATAAATCTGATCTACTGAGTCACTTTTGGCGTACTGCCTAACTTGAAGTGTTGATAAACTTTAATAGCTACTTACTTATCATATATCTATTTATTTACAAAATCTTAAATCTGCTTTGTAGGACTCTATTACAATATATTATGCAATTAACTAATTTGACATGTTATATATGATATCTATATATCCTTTCGGTCAATTATTTAAAATGCAAAGTAGAAAATAGCCGAAATTAATGATTTGATGATTCATCTACAATTTAAAAACATCTACGACCTATGAAACCTTCATTATTGACGCAAATTTCAGAAATTAACCATCCATTGAAACAATTTATGTTTCATTAAATTACCAAGAATAACTGTATAACTATTTACAGTGAAAACTTATGCAGTAATCTAAAAACTTCACTAAACTTAGAGAGAGATAAAGTAGCTTATACTTAAAATTTGCCCATAATAAGCAAACAATATCTTCCACCAAAATATACTATAAATTCCATTTGATTTATAAAGTATCGGATAAGGATACACAGGCGTCCCGCAAGGGAAGATGTTGGGACTAATCACTAATAACAGGATGATTTAATATTATGGCGACAAAGTTAAACGCTGTGTCAAGTCAGAAAATGGTTCTTAACGGAGCTACAGTCTTCTACGAAGACTCGATACGGAAAATAAAACAACGGGTACTGAGGTAAATAGCCAATCTTCTAGGAGCTTGTATATCAGCTTAACACATAGAAGCTATACAATCCTAGGCGAGGATTCTGTAGTGGATATACCATCCTTAGAGGTCGATGTAAAGCAGACAGTCCCTGTCTATAAAGTGCTAGACAAGTAAAAGTTCCCTATTCTTCGACAGGTTAGGGGTAGCTCGTCTCTTAGCATCGCTGTTGGCCTTGGTAATGGAAATCGGTCGACTTATATCTGACGAGCATGCCACTAATGTGGGTATACCCCAGGGATCAGTTTTGGGTCCCTTGTTGTTTCTTTTATTTATTAATGACCTTCCTCAATTTGTTAATCAATGCAAAATTGTTGTTTGCTGATGATACATCTATGTCACTATCAGAAACTGACCCCATTATGTTGAATGAGACTCTTGCTATAATTATAAGTGACTTTCAAACTTGGTGCCATAAAAATATGCTTATGCTAAACACTGACAAGACTAAATGTTTATATTTTTCGGCCAGAAAATCTATACCCCCGAATATTTTGCTTGATAATGATGTATCATTCTCTGGTAGCACTAAATTCCTGGGTACCAACTTGGACAACAGGCTAAGTTGGGATACTCACATTGATGAAATTTGTAAAAAGGTTAGAAAAGCCTACTTTGCCATCAGCCAACTGAAAAATACCTTAGATGGTAAAAGCTTATTAAATATCTATTATGCTCTTGCTTATTCCCATATTTCCTACAATATTATGCTATGGGGTCGATCTGTATATATTAATAGAGTGTTTGTATTGCAAAAAAGGCTTCTAAGATTAATGTATAATATAAACACCAAAGATTCATGTAAGCCTTACTTTATACGCAAGAAAATATTGTCATTACCCTCAATTTACATACAACTTTACTGTACATTAAACGTAACCTTAGTAAGTCCCCATGAATTCTGACTGTCATAATTATGCCACAAGACATGGCCACTTGCTTAGAACGAATAACCATTGCACTGCTCTTTACGAAAAATCACCGCTTTATTCAAGTACTAAATTATTTAATAAACTATTCATGGATATCAAGAGTTGTACCAGTTTTCCTATATTTAAGAATAAGCTAAAAAAGCTTTTTTAATAGAAAACTGTTTTTATAGCGTCAATGAGTTCTTTTCTTATTAAGCAGCACCTACCTGTTTTAGTATGTCTGTAACTAATGACGTGAATTGTTATACACTATATGTATTGTAGTTTAATTTTTAGTGATCAATCTATTTATTTTTTATTTTTTTTTTTTGTTTTTTTATGTTTATATTTCCACCCTAATTATGTTTGTTATTTCTATGTATGTTTATTATCTACTTACTGTTGACGACCACATCTATTCGTTGTAATAGCCTAAGTGTTAATAAAGGAATTGAATTGAATTGAATTGAATTTAAATAAATGATAAAAAAAACTATGAAGAAAGGTACATGCCAAAATGAGACATTAATTAAATCTGCCATTATTCCAATAACAATATTAACGAAGAGGCCTGAGGGACTAGGATTCAAGGTAAACTTGATTAATGAATGAATTTTATAACTTTATTATTTGTGGCAGAATATATGTTGATAAAACTTAAGAGGAAAGTGAGGGGCTGCAATACTATATCGTGCAGCACAAGTCTACATGGCTCATGGTGCACATAGCGCCTGGCTTGTGATGAACGAAATCAATAGAAATACCAATAAAAGGATTGGTAATTCGTTAGGATATTAACCAGTGACATGTAATAAATACGTAATTGCATGTGTCACTATTTTTAAAAAATCTAAATTATTGCTGTATTAATTTTCAATATTTCATTTATATAAACTGGTTTCTATTTCTTCTATGATGTTCAGTTATGACTAATATTAATTATTAGAAATCTCTACGTAATTGTAGCAAAATTTTAAGAATTTTAGTTATTCATTTTTGTTTTTTATGGATATTTTCTACGCAGTAGTATAATAATGTATTGGGACTCATCATGAAAAAATGCGAGAAGGTAAGATATTGATGACAATATAACAGTTTTTTTATTTCTCAGATTTGTACGTAACAACCGGTTTCATTACAATTTGACATATTGCCTAGTTTGTGGAAATATTACATGGTAAATATGTTGGAAAATGTTTTATTCATAATGCTGTTAAATTTTAAAATGTTCGATGTGACCAGCACATAACTTTCTCATACGAAAGGCATCCAGAAACATTTAATGCAGTGTATGAATTAATCAAGAGTCCTTCTTTTCTATATTTTTTCAGTCCTGTTATCTGTCAAATATTAAGGCAATATCTTAACGTGATTATAACTGAGAACAAAATTCACTGACTAACTTTTTTTCATTTTTAATGTATTTTATGAAATGCAATTTTTAATATTAGAACATTACCCTGATTTGAAAATACGTGTAAAAAAATGTAAAACTTGGTGCCAATGTTGATGGTACCACATTCACCATAATTTTTGAGTTCTACAAAGGCTGGGCGCCAAACGTCTAGAAAGACAGACAGGCAGACAGACAGGAAGATATATGGTAAGACAAACTAATGATCAGGCTAACTTGTTTGCGGAAATATGTAGTAGTTCATAATTTCATGTGTATATGTCGTTTCACATCAATTTTTTTGAAAAGATTATGTACCTGAAATCATTTCAGTTTCATTCATAAAATGGATGACATTTGTGTCTGCGTGAAATAAAACTCTTTTACCACACACGAAATAATTAAAAATGTGGGATCTGCACAAGTGTTTCTGTGACATGTGACATAATCTACAGACTAGAGATGTATCGTATTTGTATGATTCGTATAAATGATAGGACTCTTTCCGATGAATCGTATGTTACGAATCTTTGGCATCGATAGAGTTTCGTATTCGTACTAATATAGTAAATCGAGATGTGTCTTTGGCACCGTTACAATTTCGTATTCAAGGTTAAGCCAGTGCTGAAAAACAACGACACTAGTCGAAGTTTACTGATTCAAATTTCGTATCGTGTTATTGTATTGTACTAATCATACTACCGTATCGAAATAATACAATACGACCATGGTCCTGATAAATCGTATCTTTCTTCGATGCGATTTGTACTGTAAACTGATCCTCCACATAGCACGGTGGACGATGTAGTTGTTTCTATTACAAAGTTAGTACGATACGATTCCTTGAAAAGAGTCGTATTGCCCATCTCTACTACACACCAGTTACACCACTACTTAAATAATTTTAACAGTGGAAATTGATTTGACTCAGATCCATATAACACAAAGGCGTCCAGTGGATATCTTGAGAATATATACCATGAACATTTCAAACATCCTTAGGACATCCAAACAAGTACATTGCTCATCCCAAGTACATCCATTGTTACAAAGATCCAGATAACACAAAGGCGTCCTGTGGATATCTGAATTGAATAACATATACCATAAACATTTCGAACATCCTTACGACATCCAAAGAAGTACAATGGTTATCCCAAGTACATCCATTGTTACAAATATATATATATATATATATATATATATATATATATATATATATATATATATATATATATATGTCCTTAGAACCCGCCGCAAAATTAACTTGAAGGTAAAGAGGACATAGTGTATTAGCAAATTATAAATAACGCCATCTAGGAGCACTTTGTTGAACTTATTTGAATTTGTGCATACAAAACGCCTAAATTACTACCACAACTTAGCTGGTATGGAGTCATACAATTACAAAATTCGAAATAGTTGATATGAATGAAATCAGGATAAAATGATTATATATGTATATTATTTACCAGTTGCATCTCTCTCTTCCGAAAGACTACTTTATTAAAAAAAAACTTTACCGAAAAAACATATATAAAGAATCGAAATTATCTTTTTTTATCGATAAGAATAAATACAAAAATGTCTCCGCTTGGTGTCCTTGAGTCTTCCCCATGGATTCTCGCATTGGGATGTCTACCTCCTCCCTTTGCCACGCCACTGCAATTTAGTATTTCCATTAATAGTTCGTATAAATTAAGTTTATATAAAACGTATTTTCTAAAGGTGACCCGGAGATACGCAAAGAAAATCCGCCCCTGCCCGCGTCACGACTAGTCCTTAAACTTTTACTACTGCGAAATTAATTACTTGTTTGACAACGCTCAGTTTGTTTATAGACTGAACTAGAAATTGTATTTTTAGAAAATCAAATAAACGAGATCAAAGTTGATAAATGACCTCTAACAAATATTTATGTTTTTAAGTGAATTGATTATGGTGTAAGTACATATACAATATCAGTTCTAAGTATTGATATTTTCAGTAACTCGTTTATTTGCTGTAACAATAAATATTAAAAAAAATCAATTAGTGTTGATATTACATTTTAAGTGCTCCATACCATAACATAACATAACTTTCATTATTACTATGCTTATTTGCATAAGCCAAACAAAATACATTGTTTGGCTTTTGCAAAGAGAATCAAAAGAATTGTTGAAAAGTTACTTTCGCCTCTATACAGGGTGGACCAGTTTTAATTCCTCGCCATAAATCGTCAAAGATAGGGAACGGTTCAATTTAAATAAAGTTTTACCATATCAGTCTTAATAAAAATGTACCTTTAGATTTGACGTAGTTATCTTCATTCCTGAAATATTCTGAAAACACTAAAATTATACAGTTGTTTTATTCTTCATAGTATTTTTATCTGCAAACCGATTTGACCGGTATAATGATATTAGTCGAGTCAAAAAAAAAAAGAAATTTTCTGATCTTACTAGTTTTTGAGTAGAAAAAATTCACCATTCGTTTGTATATTGGATTTTTACGTAAATTACTCGAAGAAAGTTAACCCTTAAATAGTACTATTGAAAAATTAAAACTCAACTACTACTGGGTCATATAGACCCATGTTTTTTTAATAATATAAAAAGACATATTAATTGCTTTTGGTGAGTTTTATTGAAAAAATGTACATAAATACATTAAATATTAATATTATTTAGGGAACAAATGATTAAATGCAGTTAGGACATAAACTTCGCGTACATTGCTTACACACTGGCAATTTTCATATTTCACAGTACGTATTTGTGTTTCTATCATATTTTGTTGGACAAATAGCGCATCTTTTTCTTTTTGAGGCAGAACCCCTTTTTTGAGGTTCTGTTGATGTGTTATTTACATCTCCCACCATGCTAATAATTATAGCCTTCAAACTACGTGGCAATGTTATGGTCAATCTGTTTTGCATATGTGGTAAGCATAAATCGCGTCCAGGTCTTCTTAGGAACTCAAATCTTGAAATTTCTTTTCCTTTTTGAGCACACTGAAAAACAACTCGACTATTGACCCCTGCTATGTTCAAAAAGGCATGAAAAAGGAGCATGGGCCACCTTCGTGTCCTACGAGAAGTACTGTAGTTGGCACATTTTTGATCCAGAGAGACCACACCTACTTTGGTTTTATTATAGAATAAGATAATCTCTGGTTTTTTCGTACAGTTATCTACTTCTGCAGCATGGTGCATACTGGAAATAAGAATAACAGATTTTCTTTTTTTTTTTTGAACGAACGAAACAATGGTCTCATGCATCGTAAACCCAAAAAAACTACTATTGACATCTTGTTCACCAAAAGGCATTAACTCTAAAGGAATAAACCTTTTGCTCTTCTTAACCGTTCCTACATATGTTAACTTTTGTTTTTGCAATTCTCTCATCAGTTCCATTGAGGAATACCAATTATCATCAGCGATATTTCGACCACTATTCCTTATTGGTTTCACTAGTCGAAGAACCGCTTCAGTTGGATGAGAAAGTTTTTTTTGAGCACATTTTTTCTTTGATACCTTTTCCAGTGTAAACTTCGGCGTTTAGCATATAATGGGTTTTACAGTCTGTAAGAATTTGAATTTTCAATCCATATTTCGCTGGTTTATTGGGTATAAACATCCGAAATGAACATCGATCTCTAAATGGTACTAGCATTTCGTCTACAGTTATGTTTTCAACAGGAGTGTAATGTTTTTTAAATTTTCAACAAATGTTTCAAAAATGTCTGAGATCGGTGCAAATTTGTTTTCTTTTTTTTTCGGCTCTGGTCGTCTAGCCATCGAAACAAATACAACAAAGAAGAAAGGCAAATCTGGCAAGGGATATGGTACTACAGAATAAATCCCTTCCTGTTCCATCGGTTGCCTAGAGAGATCGTAGGTCCTCGTGGCCTGATTTGAAAACACCTTGTAGATAAAAGAGGACCAATGAAAGCCTCAACTTTGATTTTGTCTGTTGGCTTTATAAAAGTTGGAAAATATTGACGTCGAGAATTTTTTCTTCTTTTCAACTGATTGTATTTTTCAGACATCGTTTCAATTCTTTGATTGCTGTATTTTACAATACTTTCTATCATTGTATTGTTAAAAAGATATCTCCAACTTTTCAAAGGATTGGATGGCAGATTTCGAAGAATTTCTCCTTTCAATCTGGCAAAAATCTCAGTAGATTTGTCGATAATGTTTTGCCTCTTGTTGGGGCTTTCTTGAACCATTTCGTTTTATCCTTTTTGCCATACCAATAATTACTTCATACTTCTTCATTTTTCAGCTCTCTTTCTGTTTCACTTTTTTCAGACTCATCCCTTTGATCATCGTTTTCCTCTTCAACCTCAAATTCTTCATCATTGTTTTCATTATCAGGCTCGCAATCACTAGACTCTTCTTCGCTGTCTGTATCATGCTCACTCATAAATTCTTCGTATTCTTCATTTTTATCATTTTCATCACCATAATCTAAAATATTTGTACATGCATTCAATCTGTCTGTTTCCAACAAATATTGATCTTCCGAATTTTCAGTAGATTCGTTATCTTTCCAAAATTCATCATTATTCACAATTTCTAAAAGGTCTTGATCACTAAATGGACAATTGTAATCACTCATTTTACTGCAAAAGAAACAAAAAAAAAGCAATAAGAAACCAACAATAGCCAATTTTAAATTAAACCTAACCTTACTGAAAACAATTCTACATATACTACTGTGGGGTCAATTTGATCCAATGGTATTGATTTATTATACTTACAGTAGATTATTTCACACAGCAACAATCCAATATGCGTTTTCATCGGCTGTCAAGAGAGTACTGAAGCGCTCATTAAAGATCTGCAATGTATAACGCAGATTCAACATGCGTGTGGGTCAGTATGACCCATTGGTAGTACTTAATTAAGCATATATCATTTTTTGGAATTTATTGAAAATGCCAGAAAATATTAATTAATAACGAGTAATGCCGCTCTGTTTGCCACCACAGCTTGTATCCTACGCGGCATGATTCTGATAAATTCTCGGATAAGACGATCTTGGTCTAAGACATCCTATAATTCTGAAAGAACACGTCTCAGATCTCTGACGTTATCAGGTCTGTTCTTTTCGTCTGTACTTCTACACTTTTCAGAGTTAACGACCAATAGAGGAATCTCAGATTTGAAATTCACCATTCACAGTGAATTTTCAGCTGCACATAAACTAAAGTTTAGACGAAAAGAACGGGCCTATTGACAGGAGACTGGTGACCATTCAGTGCTTTACCAAGCATGTTCCATGCAATTGAGGTCAGCCGCGCAATTTGGGTGTTTTCCAAGTGTTCCATTACAATCCTGGGGACGAGCGTTATCGTCCACAAATCTGAAACTTGGTTCCAAATTTCAACGAAAATTTCACACCTGTGTTTTTTAACCAATAAAATGTGGTTTCTCTGTACTGTACTGGGATACCCTGGAGAGACATATTTATACAATAATGTTCTGATCTTAAGCGTAACTTGATAATACATAATTACAATTAACCAGTGTTTATTTGTTTTATAAATTTAATATATTTGAACAGAAGTGAACAAATACCTAATAAAAAACCGCTGTCAAATACTTGGGGATCAGAACTTCCACACCGTAGTAAAACTCGACGTATGGTGGAGTTTATAATAAAAGTAATTTTTGACGTTTCAAAAAAGTCACATTTTGACGTTTAAAAAAGTCACATTTTTTTACTTTTCAAAAAAAGTCATATTTTGACGTTTCAAAAAAGTCACATTGGTGGAATGTCACTAATATTTTTTTTTTTAGACTGGGACAAATTTTGATCATCAACGAACTGAATCTCTTCCTTGACCTCTAGAATGTGTCTACCAAATTTGAAAGCTTTATCTCAAAAGCTGTAGCTGCTATCGCGAACCAGACAGACACACAGACAGAAAATTTTTTTTAGAGCTCTGTATGTCGACTGTGCTCATCGAGGCCCCATGTGTGGCACATGGGAATATGAAGGCACTAATTGAGTATTATGTACTATACTTTCCAGCCTTATTTTAGTTCTTGTTCCTGATCTATCCCATCCTAGATCCAATTCCTTAGCTACGCTACGCTGATGAGGGCAATAACTCTGCATAATTGTATTTTTTTTGGGGGATATGGCACCAAATCTATCTTGTTTTATTAAATTTAAAGTCACATTTTTTGCAGTTGCTACTAACTCTGCTGGTGTCCCAAACACCTGGATTTCTTCATCACCGTCCATTTTAAATATGTTTAAATATTTTTTTAGCACTTACAAGTATTAAAGCAAAATAAGCACTGAATCTGACTTTTATCACAACAATAAATAAATAGTGATTGCCAAGGAAACGATTTCATAAGCAATTAGATTCTTTCATCTTGGGTGTGGCGCCGGAAAATTACCTACAGCTGCTTCTAACATTGCACATGTTTAGTGAATGTAGATTCCAGAATCATGTGTTCTAAGCAGACGGAGAGAACCGAAATTGATCGCCTTCTGTATGTGGTCCACTAACCATTTGGTTGATATTTCGCAATCCGATATGGTCCTCAAATCCGAGAATAATTATACGTCATAACAATAATATAAAATGAATTTATTGTCTCACAGAACGGAGTGGTTCATCATTGAGTGAGTAAGTAAGTAAGGAACTACCTAACTCATTTTATATTATCTTATGAAACATAATTACACCGTTGTCGAAGATGGTGTTCATATCACCTTGTTAAACATCAGTTGAAGGTAAGGTCCGTTAATCAACCATTTTAACGAGATCAGAAGGTGCTGTATCCAGAGAATAAAAAACATTTTTTTAAATGTCATATTTGGGATTAAGAAATGTTTCTATCTTTTCGATTGTGTGAAAATCCAATATAGCGCCTATCAGAATACCGAAAGTTATCATTACAATTTATTACCCTAAAATTGGTAGGTTTAGAAAATTTTCGTAGAGATTTTTAAATTGTTCATGCCGGTTAATATCATAGCAACAAATCGGTTTGTAATAAATAATTCCATGAAGAAATAAAAAATATCATGTAGTTTCAGTTTTTTCAGAATATTTTATGTCAAATTTGAGGATATTTGTTTGTTTTAGAAGTGAAGCTCCTTTTTTCATCTATCTGACAGTTTATGAGATACTAATGATGAGAAATTAACCACGACGATATGTTTCGATAACCTCACAATTGCCATCTTCTCCACTAATCATGAAACAAGAGATGTCGTTTATACGTTTTATCGCGTGCGTAAAATTAATGTCACAAATACTAAAAAAAAATTAAAACCACTCTTCAATAAATCATTAGGGATTTAGAATGTTTTCTTTTCTCTGATAATGAATACTCTTGTGATGAATTCAAACCGAAAATGTTTTAGTAACGGTTGACCTCAGAAAAATCTTATTTCCTTACTTTCACTGTACAGAACTTATTAACGATGACGTTCAAATTGATAAAAGGACGTGATTCAGTTATTTGATTTGCATCAATGCGAGACTATGACACTAATATCTATCGCATAATTAAGTGTATTTTTATCATTTTTATGATATCCTAGAACTTTAAGTAGCATTACAAATTATAGTGTTTATAAAAAATAAATGGGCGATAACGATATGATAAAAGACAATTTACATATTATACCAAATGTTTAGATTATAATTTGTAAAAGTGCTCTTTGTCATATAAAATATATTAATGCTGGAGTAATTGCCACAAATGCCAAAAGAGTGGGTATAGTTTATTACAGAAATACTGTGCGCATAAAAATTCAACCCAGCTGCCGAAAGTTATTTGAAGGGAGAGTGGGGCATGCTTTATTTTTTTCACACCATGTTAAATAATAAATATGATGTATTACTTAATACATAAAATATCATTATTATTATGTAATGTATGTTTTGACATGATTAAAATAAGAAAATGGCAGAAACATACTCGTTTTAACTAAGATTCCTAAGCCTTCTAATAATAGTGCGCAGTATGTCCCTATGAGCAACACACTTATTATCTTCGCGGTCTCTTAGTTCCTTCTCCCGCGTCATCCTTTGAATACAGGGTCGAATTTCAAATTTATCAGTTTCGCGAAGGACGACGGAAATGTATTAGTACTAGGTGGATTAATTTTATATAGTTTTTGTTTACATTATATATTCTAGCAGATTGTAACAATTTAAAGTGTTTAACTGATATGTAGGTGAAATTTTCCTCTGTTTAAGTGTAATTTATACAGTTGTGTTTTTATAAATATTTGGCAGGGGGTGACTATTCGGGTATTTCCTATTTGCAAATGGCTGTGGTAAAATATTACAGGGAGAATGTTCAGACCTTGGGAAGATCCTCAACCTACACCAGCAAATAATGTCAGGAAGGTGTGGAAGATGGTAATATTTCACAAATTACCAAGAAAATTCAAAACAACATACTGGCAGTCACAAAAAAATAGTTCTTCCCTAGGTTTGAACATTTTTCTAGTTTTATATAAAAGAGAAACAGGAACCGTAAGAAACAGTCTACTTAAAAGAGGCTCCAGAATGAACTGTTTATGAATTAATTCTGGAATTGCAACATGAACGAAACGCTAGGCAACAATAATAATTTAATATGTTAAATTATTATTAACGAAACTGAGCAACAAGAGCATTACTTGCTAATTTAAATTTAGAGTTCGAATTTAAGTTAGAGTAAAACAGAGTAAGATTTTTTAGTTTAAGAGAAGCGGTATCAAATATGTATTTATCTGAGACGCCACTTTTATATCTGCTGTATTACTGTGTTCATTGTAATATACAGAAATTTGGAGTACGGCTCTGAATTCCGCTAATTAGGTCTTGTTAGCGTGTAAGAGCGCTGGCTTTGAAGTTTCCATGGCCGTTTTTGTACTTTTTAAGTGTACAGTATTTCTGTAATAAGCTATACTCAAGGTGAATTTTTGATATATGAGGACAACGATTCTGAACTACATTAATAACAATTATTATACTTGCAAATTCTACTACGAGAGACTTCCGGTAAAGCAAGTAATGCACGATGAATTCTATTTATTTTTTGAAGTTGTATAATTCACCAAACTCACTTTTTTAATACAACTTGGAATATAACCAGGATAATAGTATTTTAAGATTAAATCGATTTTTTCTGGAATGCGTTTCTAAATATTAAATTATCTGAACAATTTTAGAAATTAATCTGAAATTTGCACTTAAAAGGATGGTTCTGATATAAAGAAACTATAATAACACCAGCACAAAAAAAAAATAAAGTTGTTTGTACATTTGACGCCACCTACCTCCCGACATGTATTTCGACCCGCTGAATCCGAATTTGAAGTCAGTTTGGACCGTACACCCTCAAATATCGAGTAAATTGAAAAACCGTAAAAAATAGCGAAAATTGGGAGTTTCGGTAAAAAAAAATTTTGTGGATCTAAACCAAGCCTAATTTTTATGTATTTCGATCCGCTGAATACGAATCTAAAGTATATTTGGACCATAAGCCGTTTTAAATCTAAGTAAATTGTAAAAAACCCTCGAAAATTGCTAAAAATGGCAAAAAATTGTGATTATGTTGATGACAAAAATTTTGTAGACCCGGATCGAAGAGGATTTTTATGTAATTTAATCTGCTGAATCCGAATCTGAAATATATTTGGCCCATTAATCCCTCAAAATCTCAAGAAATCGCAAAACACCGATAAAATAGCAAAAAATTGCAGTTGAAAAAATTGAAAAAAATCTATGAAACACGATTAAATACGTTTCTTGTATTTTTTATGCATAAAATACAAGTTTAGAATCTGAAAATGTGAAAAATTGTAAAATCTATAAAAATTGACGTATAAACAGAATGAAGAGAACGATTTGCCATTTTTAGCAATTTTCGAGGGTTTTTTACAATTTACTTAGATTTAAAACAGCTTATGGTCTAAATATACTTTAGATTCGTATTCAGCGGATCGAAATACATAAAAATTAGGCTTGGTTTAGATCCACACAATTTTTTTTATTACCGAAACACCCAATTTTCGCTATTTTTTACGGTTTTTCAAATTACTCGATATTTGAGGGTGTACGGTCCAAACTGACTTCAAATTCGGATTCAGCGGGTCGAAATACATGTCGGGAGGTAGGTGGCGTCAAATGTACAAACAACTTTTTTTTTTTGTGTGCCGGTGTAATTAAAGAACGAAGCATTACAATGATAGCGAAAGGTTATTTAAGAAAAATTGCACTGACCTTTACCAAAAAGCGATTCAAAATTCTAAACACAAACTTATGTTTTATAAACAGAATTGTATATGCTCTTGAGCAGTTTTTATAAACTACTTTTATATACAATTTATATCGCCATTGCTTTTGTTTACATGTTAATTTATTTTATGTATATAAGGTCCGCCCACCACATAGAAATTCGCAGTGCAATGCTGCAGAAATGAAACGTAGTTGGTATTTACATAGAGAATTATTTCACTCCTGTACAGATATTTTACCACTAGATTTTTTTTATTGCTATCAGTACACGTAGAACCAAAGACAACTATTTTCATCAACTGTAAAAAAATGTCTTTATGTCTATCTAAGGCTGTTTTTGGTAATACTATGTTTAATTATGGTTACAGTGGGATATATTAATAACCCCACCTTTATTAATGTCCCACTGTAAGCATAAAAATTCTCTAATGAAAATATTAGGGTTGTCAAAAATAGCCTTAGATAGATAGATATACATATACATACTCCTCTGACGTATAGCGTGGGTAAAAAATTCATTGAAACATTGAACACAATTAACCAAAACAGTTTCAAGCAATAATATTTAGAATTATCAGGAAAAATAAAGACGAATAGGTAGAAATATCCCTTAGTCTATTGGCCACCTAAACAGACCGATTTAACTTCACCTGATTTCTAATTTAAAAGTATAATTAAAAATAATACTTTCAAAACAAAGTTTTTGAAATAATTTAAAAACAAATTAAGTTCCTCTTCTTGATATAAGTTAAAATATAGAGTGGAATGAAAAATAATATTAACTGAACATTTTTTTGCTAATTATTATTTACTAACTTTTACAAATCTTAGCACAGATAAGTATAACATATATCTTTTTAAACAAGTTTCAGCGTTTTGGCAAATAGCCGGGAAAATAATTGTTTAAAAAGATATATGTTATACTTATCTGTGATAAGATTTGTAAAAGTTAGTAAATAATAATTAGCAATAAATTTTCAGTTAATATTATTTTTCATTCCACTCTATATTTTAACTTTTATCAAGAAGAGGAACTTACTTTGTTTTTAAATTATTTCATTCGACCCCTAAGGGGTATTTTCACTATATAATTTCAATTATTCTGTTCTTTGAAGCCATTAATGTTTATTACATTAAGGTTTACAAGTTTCCTTACTTTGGATTCTTTAAATGTGCTGGCTACCCTGATGACGCAATGCAAGCACAAACACGTGTCGGTAGATATTTTAAAGTTTTTTAAAGTGAGTGTCAACTGGTGAGTACCTTGTGTTTTATTTATTTTTGGTTTTACTAGACAGAATAGTTGAAATTAAAAATAACATTATTGAGTCAGTTGTACTGAACATAATGTGCATATTATCTTTTTTTGTAATCCAAGTTTCAGCGTTTTGGCAAATAGCCGGGAAAATAATTGTTTAAAAAGATATATGTTATAGTTATCTGTGATAAGATTTGTAAAAGTTAGTAAATAATAATTAGCAAAAAATTGTCAGTTAATATTATTTTTCATTCCACTCCAAAATTTTTGTATGTCCAAGACTGACAAATATAGAAGAAAACTGAACTCATCCTTAAATACACAGTCAAAAGCCATAGAGGCAATGCAGATAAATATCAAATATTGAAATAACCATGCCAATAGTCTGCACCAAATGGATGCATTTCCAGAGGTAAAGGCTTCCTCCAAAACAGTTACTTAGGACCAGATCTGCCATAGATATTTAACTTTGTTCGTGGATCAAGCACCACTGAAACAACTATTAAGGACGAGTTGTATCATAACGGTTTAACTTTGATCTTCGAAGGTAACACATAGATGCATTGTTAATTTAATTATTTATATTGTTATGTTGTAGAATACTATTCCAAACTTTAATGTAAATCTGAACTTTTTTCAAAATAATGCAACAGTTTTACTACATAACTAAACTTCACTATACATATATAACCTTAATTTAAAAAAATAGTTTTATTTCATATTATCAAGAATGCAATAAAAATCAAATTAATTGTAACTAACCTCCGATCACCGCTAAGGTATGATCGAATTCATAATATTTACATATTATGTGATTAATAGGTAAACTTTTGTAAAAATATCGATAAGTGAGTTTTAATGCCATTAATTATTACAAAACTTGTATATATCTATTAATTCAACAAAATTATTGATCCACTTTTAAAATTATTTATTTGAGAATTTTAATACATTCAATTTTGTGAGAGTTGAAGTCGAACTTTGTCCCTTCACAACCGTGGAATTTAGTAGAGGGGGAGCTGTTTACATCTTTGTTGTTCGTAATAATTCAGATACCTACTTTAAAAATATATTTAAAGTTTTGAATCTTCTAATAAATAATAAAAACAATCAAATTATAATAATTGGGTTAAAAAACTTAAAAGCATTGACATTTTGTTCTAATAAAAATTTTGCGGGTCACTTTCTCAAAACAAGGTTAACATATATAAGTTGTTATTGCTCTTAAATATTTACTAATAGAACAAACTCTTTCAGGTAATTTTTATCTATTAACTATTAAAATCGATGTTTCCTTTAATTTTGGATTAAATACATTTTTTCATTCTTATACTACTAATGTCCGTTTGCTTTTGAATTAAAAAGGTAAAAGCTAAAAAAGTCCCATAATATTTCGATATAGTACTTGTTGTATATTTACTACAAGCTAAAAGGTATTTACATATTTTTATTAAAAATTTGGCATGTCCACTAAAAAGTAATAAATTATAATTTTTGTTACCTTTGCAGGAATCAGAAGAGACACAAAAACAAGTAGCCCGGTACAGAATGTTTAACTCCTAGAAAAGCAGGATGCGCACCAGTGTCCTGCGGCTACATTGCAGGAAAAGTCCTGCGGGCTGAATTCCAAACAACAGGATACAACCACCGCGTACACACTTACATTTGCACTTATCAAGTGCATAGCACACTAAACACTATATATGAAAAATTCTCAAGCTGGAGCTGAGCGAACGAAATGAACTTAAATTAGGAAACAGCCACCTACGCTTTGAGACGTTTTTATTAGTAATATTAGTAAAGCCACAGTTTACACGTTTGTGTTAATGTTAATTGTTGCCGCGAAGTGTTGGCAGCAGTGCTTTGTCAAAGACTGGACCAGACTATATGCCGTCTTCCACTGAGTATGTTTCTTACTCCCAGACAAAATGATTTCACAATTTCTGGCTATTTCACTAAATAACTGTCGTCTGTCACGGCATTCAACAAGTGCGGACTTCTATGCTTCTCTCGTCACTAGATCTATCTACTGACGTTATTTAGTTACTAATATGGCGAGAAGTAGTCCAGTCTACTTTTTTTTATAATTAACTTTATTATTTGCATGTGTAATCTGTTGTCATATAAATCAGCATCTTATTGGATCTAAGATATCTTCTGCTAGCTGGATTGGTTGCTCTTTCACATGAAATGGCGGATTTGGAACGCCATTTTTACCTAATGGTATGCAAAGAATTTTTGTTAACGTCTCTCAAAGAATTAGGAGTATGAGGAATGGAAGTCCACATGAAATCATTTTAATATTCTCTTTTTTCGTACATCATAACAACAAGATATTAAAGATTAATAATTCTTTAAAAGTTTGCCATTTAGTTAAATATACAGTGTGGAAATTAAGTAACGGATAAATTCAGTAATTCCGTTGATATTAATTTTTTGGAAAAAATTTCGAAGGGGTATAGCGATTTTAACTTCAGCAAATATTTTCGGTCCATTTTGAGTTTTTTATGTCATTTATTTTTTAAGTTATGACGTCATCGACTTTTTTTTAAATGACAACCTATATTTTTTATTATTGATTTTGTAAGTAGTTTTTATTCCGGTTCTGACCGTATAAAATTTTTAATATCTTATATTTGAAGAAAATCGAGAAAAACAGTCTTAAAGTTCAAATAACAAAAATTCATTAAATTGGGAAAATTTATCTAGTTGCCTAAGTTTGACGGAAAGTTATCGACGGCACATTCGTTTTTATTTTGAAATTTTACAAACAGTTGAAAAATCGAACTAATGTGATACACCGGCAACTAGATAAATTTTCCCAATTTAATGAATTTTTGTTATTTGAACTTTAAAACTGTTTTTCTCGATTTTTTTTCAAATAATAACATATTGAAAATTTTATACGGTCGGAACCAGAATAAAAACTACTACCAAAATCAATAATAAAAAATATAGGTTATCATTTAAAAAAAAGTCGATGACGTCATAATTTAAAAAATAAATGATATAAGAAACTGAAAATAGACTGAAAATATTTGCTGAAGTTAAAATCGCTATACCCCTTCGAGATTTTTTCCACACTGTATAATATTTGTGGCCATTAATGTACCGAGAGTTATTTGTAAAATGAGTCAACTTTTTGTGGGGAATTTGTCATAACAGTAACAAGTTTCTTGGAAAACTGTCTGAGAAAAATTATACCGGGTGGCTATTAAAAAACGAATCCTATTTGAAGCTCCATAACTCTAGAGTACATTGAGATATCGATTTGAAATGCTCTTTCCTCTTACAGACAAAAGGTTGAAATTTATTCCTAACAAATTCCATAGAGGTATCCTTATCAGCAACGAAATAACAAAATTTTAAATTTCTTATTGAAACAAATGTAATTGTCGGTAATATTCGAGTTAGTTGTAACAATATCACATATTTGGTGAAAGTTTTGATCAATTATAGCGAGATTTCTTGTTATAACGGCGCCTCATTTAACTAAGTCTGACTTAGAGACAATTGCTATTTGTTATCAAGAAATAAATTGCAGAAGAATTTTCGGGCAAGAGATGGCCACTTTCTAGTATAAATCATGCCATTAGGCGACTGATAGAAACTGGATGAATTTTCATAAAACTTGGGCGTGGAAGCCCTTTAACTGTTACAAATAACAAAAACTTAAAAATGGTACATGAACTGTCTTTGTCACAAAAAAAATCATTCGACAACTCATTACCACAACATAAAATAACAAACAGATTAAGAACCATTGGTCTCTAGAAATTATTCAAAAACGTATAGGCATTAAATGCCACAAATGGTTGCAAACCCTGGCAATTTCATTAAATGCAAAAATGCCCAGTGCAAATGCCTCAAAATACGTAAAATAACAGAGTTTATTCAACTACAAGAAAAACCGGTATCCAACCTGGACGTCTATAGTATAACAAGTCCAGGTTTTCTAAGAAGCTCATGCTATCATGCGTATTATCTTGGAATGGCAAATGTTGCTTATTTTTTTACTAATCCATAGTTGACAAAAACTAATGCAGATAACTACGTCCACTATTTGTGAGAGTATCTAATACCTGAAATGCGCAGGTTGTATCCGAACACTGATTATATTTTTATTCAGGGTGGTACCCCGTCACACAGGGATCTAAGAACATAATATTTCTTAGCAGAAAGCACGCCATTCTTTAGTCAAACAAATAAGTGGCCAGCGAATTCTCCTGATTTTAATATATTAGACTATTCAGTATGCAATGCACTATATGAAAAAGTGCAAGCCCAAAGACGAGAACCGCCAATCTGGAAGATCTGCACCATCGAATAGAAGAAGTGTGGCCCTGAAGAAAGGCTATTTTACAATTTAAATATAGGTTGAGGGTAGTAAATTTGCAGAATGACGTTCCAATATAATGTTTTTAGTAGTAGGTAGTAGTATTAAAATATTCATTTCAATTTTGAGATTATAATTGTTTTTTTTAACTAGAAATAAAAAATCGTTATTCGCTTATTTGTCTGATTAAATGTTTGAAAGTTGCAAGGAATACCTTTCAACCTCTTGTCTGTAGGAAATAAAAAAATTTCAGATCGATATCTCAATGTACTCAGCAGTTATGGAGTTTCAAACAGGATTCGTCTTTTAATAGTCACACGTTACACCCAAATTTCGGAGTCTATTTTTATCGTTACAAAAAAAAAAAAGAGAAACAATTGAATGTGAACCAAACTTGTATTTTTTCAACAAAATTAATTTGGATTGATGGACTTCTGATGTGTTTATGAAATATTTAATAATGAAAAATTAAGTTTAAGGTTACTGTGGCATAAAATCCTAAGTCGTGGATCTTACCATTCTTCCATTTGTTGAGTTATTATTGCACAATCAAACCTAACATGTTTTTTTTATTTTTTAGCATGGCCATCTCGATTAATATCATGAACAGTCATCAGCAAACCATCAAAGATTTTGCAATCAAACATATAAATATTCTACAATAGCTGTTTGACAAGCGAATGATTTTATAATTTTCTAAATAATGAAAAAAATGAAAACTACATGGCGGAGGAACGTGGAACGGTCCGTCAAGAAGGATGGCAGCGTCACCTGGAATCACTGGACCCACAGGACAGGAGCATCTGGAACACCCAGCGTGCTCTGCGGAACAGGCCGAAACCAATGTCCCCAATCCACGGAGAGAATGGGATTGTCTACACTTGCCAGGAAAAAGCTGAAGCATTCGCGGACAGCTTGGAACTGCAGTGTAGGGAAAACCAACTCGATGATGAGGACGAGGACTGGGTTGATGACGTGGAACGCAGAGTGCGTCGGATACTCCGCCTGCCAGACGATGATCACATCCGTCCGACCACTCCAGAGGAGGTCAAGGAGATTCTAAGGAGCTTAAAGCCGAGGAAAGCTCCTGGATGTGACAAGATCGGAAACATCGCCCTCAAGAAGCTACCCAGCAAAGGGGTGGCAGCCCTGGTGAATATCATCAACGGGATCTTGAGGCTCAGATACTTTCCGGACAGGTGGAAGAAGGCCGACGTCATAGTCATCCCGAAGCCAGGTAAGGAACTACTCTTTCCCTCCTCTTACAGGCCCATCAGCTTACTCTCAGCTGTGAGCAAGGTAGCCGAGCGCGTCATCTTGAGAAGAATAGAAGAGGAAACCGAAGAGCTCCAAATCATCCCGGATGAACAGTTCGCGTACAGGACAGGACATAGTACGGAACTCCAAGTGCTTAGGATCACCGAAGAAGTCACTAAAGGTTTCAACCAAAGACAGGTCACGGCGGCACTACTCCTGGACGTTGCGAAGGCTTTCGACAGGGTCTGGCACGATGGTCTACTCGCTAAAATGATGAGTATGGGTTATCCCATTGCACTCGTCAAACTAGTTAGATCATACCTGCACGGGAGACAGATGCGAGTGAAGATCAGGGACTGTGTGTCCACGTATCGACCAATGGAAGCCGGAGTCCCCCAAGGCTCTGTGCTGTCACCCCATCTGTTCGCTGTCTTCACCTCTGATCTCCCAAGGGCCGAAGGCACCGCAATGGCACTCTACGCGGACGACACGGCCGTCACGGCCAGATCCTGGAGTGCGAGAACAGCCACCAGAAGACTCCAAGAGGCAGCCTCTCTTCTGGAAGAATGGTGTATCAAGTGGAAAGTCGCAGTCAACGCGGAGAAAAGCCAGACGATTCTCTTCAGGAAAGGACGCAAGGAAACCCCCACAGGACACGTCTCCATGTTCGGCGAGGACATCCAATGGCACGATTCCGTCAAGTACCTTGGCGTAATCATGGATAAAGGCCTGACATGGAGACAGAACACCGAAGCCATCGTGGTAAAGGCCAAACGGACGAGAGCTCTCATCTACCCGATGGTAGGGAACCAGAGCAGGCTCAGTCTGAGGAACAAGCTTCTGCTAGTCAAAGCACTCATCAGACCACAGCTGACCTACGCCTCCGTAGCATGGGGATACCAAGCGAAGACCTATCTGAAGAAGATCCAAGCCGTGGAAAACGTGGCCATCAGGACAGCGGTGGGCGCACCATGGTACGTTAGAAACGCTGACATCTTCAGGGACCTGGAGTACACACCAGTCACCGAAATCATCCGGGATAGAGCGAAGAAACTGTACACCTTAGCTGAGGAGCACAGGAACCCGCTGATCAGGGAGGCCACCTCCTATGATCCGGCCGACGCACCGAGGCACAAGAGGCCGAAGGTACAGTTACTGGATAACGGGTAAGTATAACTAATCCTTTCCTTACAGATGGACCAAACCCACTGAAAAGACATGACACGACCAACCACCCTCCCACAAACCTTGCGGGCGCCGGTCAGTAAACCGACCAGTGCCCGTTGTCCCCCTGGCTCCGTGAAGGACGAAAGTGCTAAGAAAGCACTTAGGCCTTCACCTCCTAGAGCTACACAGTTCATCCTCACCTTGTCCGATGATCCAGATGACAATGTGTCAATTGCCACTTTGTGTACTGGCAGTCAATCCCAAGTCACAGAATATCCACACAGTCCCTGACAGACAGATGACTACCCCCGGGGGTGACAAGCTGGCGAAGAAAGAAGACGAAGACAGAAGAGCGCCAGAAGAGGCCCTAGCCAGCAGGGTTCATCAGCCAGGACCCAGGGAGGTTGACCGAAATCTTCGGCACCGCTCACATTTGTGAGTGGGGCCGTTCGTAAAGTAAGTTAACCCGCCCTGCACGAGGCCGGTCCAGGTCTACAGCGATGACTAGGGTAAAAAGGCAATAGTCCTGCCTGGCCCTAGCATCCGAGACCGTCATCATGCCAAATGGATATTGGCGCGTGGAACGGAAAGAAATGAAGACGTTCGTGAATTTAAAGGAAAATAATGAACACGGTAATGACTATACACGGTGCCTAGTTAGTTTTGAATACATAGGCCTACTATTTATGCAATTTGGTATTATACAGGGTGTCTCACCAGGAACTGCATTGATCGATATAGGGAAAAGTACGTACCAGAAAATTTTAATTTAGGAACGCTACTAACGGCCGTGTGGCCAATCCACTAAAATAATTACAGGCATCTGGCACTTCCGGTTATACCGGAAGTCGATATTAACCTGCTTATTTTAAACAGAATACCATATATATTTTAGGGTTTTCGAAAAGAACATAATATTCTGAGTCAAGAACATAGATATTCTATGCCTAAACACAGCTGCTTCAGAGATATTTGACATTTAAAAAGAATTTTGATAGCTGTAATGGTTTACAATAACCTTTATAACTTTCTTCGTGTAAAAGATACTCATTTATTTTTTGACATGCAGAAAGACCATAAGATGGGCTACGCCCTACGGTATAAAGAATTTGAATAATAGTATACCAAGTGTTCCATTTTGACGTTACATTTTGTAAACTTCAAACCGCGAAAACTTGCTTAAGTCAAGTATATTTTTACATCAAGTTATGTATAATTAAATTCCTTTTTTTTCTGATATTAGAATTATGGTGGTTTAAGTTACAACTTTTTGAAATATTTGCGATTTTCTTAGAAATTCAAGAATTTTTAGTAAGAATTTTATCAAATTAGCCATGATTAGAAACAATCAGTAATGTCAGTCATTCTCTTATGTCAAAAAATGCCACCGCATTTAAATTACACCCACGAAGACTTTTTGTATTTGTTTATTTTTTATGGAGAATATGATAAAATAATATCAAGAACTTGTAGTACATTTGTTGCTAGATATCCACAAAAACGGAAAATAACACCAAACACTGTAACATGCCTATTAATTGGATTGAGGACACTTTGCATAAACTAAAATAGCTAAGATAAAATCAACTAAAACATGATTCCATTTTAATTTAATAATTGTTCAAAATTCCGCCCTCGAACTTTCGGGTTACTTCTTCATGGGTAGCTTTTCTAATTGAATCCTGTGATAAGTATTGAAATGCATTTCTTACTCTCTGCATACAATCTTCAATAGTTGGTAATGGTCTCTCATAAACTTTATTTTTAATAGTTCCCCAAATAAAATAATCTAAAATTGATAAATCAGGCGAGCGAGGAGGTCATAGGAGAGGTCCATTATTGCCGATTGATCGGAAAAAGTTTCTTGTAAGAAATTATTCATCAAATACACGTTATGTGGGGGAGCACCGTCGTGCTGATAAAAAATGTTTCTATGTTCGGCGAGAGGTAAATTTTCTAGATAGTTATTATTCAAATTTTGTAAAATATTTAGATCTTTCAACTAAAAAAAAGCAATAACAAAAAAATTAACTATACATATTAGCAAAAGAAGAAATCTTTATAACTTACGAGTACTGTTTAAATTTTCCTGATAAAATTCAAATGCCACCACTCTACCGTTTCTTATGGCACAGTAAACATTAATCTGCCAACTTTCTTGAAAATTTCGCTCCCTGAACACATGAGGATTCGAGTCACTCCAATAATGCGAATTGTGTCGATTAAAAAGTCCATTTTTGGTAAATATAGCATCATCTGACCATATAATATTTTCAAAATAGAATCGTCGTCTACAGATCTTATTAGAATAAATTCACAAAAATTTTCTCTTCTTAGGAAATCTGTTTCTTTTAGTCGTTGAACGATTTGGAACGAAAACGGGTGAAATTTATATTCAATTAAGATTCTGCGAACTGGATCCTTGCATAGACCCGTTTCCAGAGCAGCTTATCTTAATGACATCATTGCAAATGCATGAAAATATCCCAGAATTGCTATTTCTATGTTTTCGTCATCAACAATAGGCTTCCGCTGTTGAATTCTTGCCTTGACATAGCCATAGTTTTTAAAATTATCCAGTATGCGTTTTACAGTGTTTGGTGACGGTTTACCGATTTTATCGATATCGAGTCGCAAATGTACTACAAGTTCTTAATATTACTTTATCACATTCTCCATAAATAATAAAGAAATTCAAAATCAAAATCCGCGCAATGTTTATATCAGAAAGAAAATGAATTTAATTGTACATAACTTGATGTAAAAAAAATGCTGGGTGTTCTATTTGACTTAAGCAAGTTGGTATACTATTATTGAATTTCTTTAAACTGCAGAGAGTAGCTCACCTTATGGTCTTTTCTTTCTGCATGCCAAAAAGCAAATGAGTATCTTTTACACGCAGAAAGTTATAAAGGTTATTGTAAACCATTACACCTGTCAAAATTTTTTTAAAATGTCAAATATCTCTGAAACGGCTGGGTTTAAGCATAGAGTATGCTACATATTTCTTACTCAGAATTTTAGGTTCTTTTCGAAAACCCGAAAATATATATGGTATTCTGTTTGAAATAAGCAGGTTAGTATTGACTTCCGGTATAACCGGAAGTGCCAGATGCTTGTAATTATTTTAGTTGGATTGACCACACTGCCATTAGTAATTCCCTAAATTTTCAAAATTATCTGGTTCGTACTTTTCACTATATCGATCGATGCACTTCCTGGTGAGACACCCTGTATAATAGCAAGTTGCATAAATAGTAGGGCCAATGTGTTCAAAACTAACTAGGCAAATAGTGGGTCTTCATAAATGATCGTACACCATGTGACCAATTAGTCACCTTTAACAGCCTCGTCGAGTCATCCCGTCAGCAAAAGAGGTCGCTATCAGTCACCAAGACATCAATGATGTCTGACGGGTAGTAGCACTGACCACCAGAGGGATACACTTATCACTCACTATGTCTGTCTTGCTTAGTCTGCCTTAGACTAGCCTGGTTTGGTATTATTATTTGTCTTTTCCATTACTTATGGCATACTGACGAAAACATAACAAGTTCGAAACCAGTCTATATCTAGCGAAGAAATGATAAATGATTTTAGCTACCAAACAAGACTTGCAGGTTTAATTCAATGCTTGTCGGGGCTATTGTCCGCTGAGTAGTTGTTTTCTGTAAGTCTTATTCAGTATATAGTTTAGCCCACCAGGGTTAGAGGTCACAGCTCTTGGTACCTGTTTTGCAGGTCGCTATCAGTCATTAAGATATCAATGATGTCTGACGGGTAGCAGCACTGACCACCAGAGGGATACACTTATCATTCACTATGGCAGATGCAATAATATCAGAAAATGTTTGTTTACTCAGAACGTCCAGAAATATGACATAGTGATTTGCGTCAATCGAGTTTCCATAAAGCTGACTTAGCTATGAGTGCCAGGAGAGATTACCGCAGATGATTAATTGGTATCTGGAGATGCTTAGAAACGGTATGACCTGACGGCTGATAGCAAAATTAAATAACCAATTGTGTTAGTTACCAAACTGAATTATTGTTTGCAATTATTATCATATAAATACAGGAAAGTAAAAACCAATACTTGTCAGATATAATCCCAGATGTACTCGTATTTAGTTGAAAGCAGAGAACAGGTTCTTAAATGATTTTGAATATATCTAGGTAAAAAAGTAATTTTAAAATTAATCGAATATCGTTGTGCAATGTGCAAGTTTAACACGGTTCCTACTGGTAATACAACACAATCCTATTCATTCTCTCTTATTATTATTTCATTTATTGACAAGTAAAATTTTTAAGTAACTGTAAATTTTATTTCAAAATCACTTTCTCGTTCTCATATTGTTAAAATTGTGAAATTGCTACCCACGTAGTTACTGTATGGAAATATTTTATGCATGCATTGTAAATTATTAAATGAGGCTCTAGTGTCGACATTTTTTATATTTCGAAAACAAACAAAATAATGTATTTTTTTTTCTTGTATTAGGAGGAAAACTTAATATGAACAGTTTGTCAAAATACTAAATACACCGTGGAAATGATCACTTCAATTAAAATGTCATACAGCTAATGTTTGAATTCTTATGTTTTAGCTAATCACATGATATGGTAGTAGGTTACTACATGTATTCATTAAGTTTACATCTGCTAGTAGTTGGAGTCCTGTATTTTGGGAGATTGAGGGAGCTGTTTTGCAGCAAGGTAAAGCCTGATCACATGCCGCCAAATTAACTGGAGAGTCTCTTTTGGCTTGCTTTGTTTTCTGACATCTCTAATGGAACATACACATAGATTCCCCAAAACTGGATTAGAAGAATGGCCACCCCGACCTCCAGATATGACCCCTCTGAATTTTTATTTGTTGGGTTGTTTGAAGAATGTGCTGTGGCAGAGCGGTATATCCGTTGGCATATATCGGAATATATACTGGTAATACATAAGCAATTTACCCTCAAAAAACAATATTACCTATTTTTGTCATCTTTAGTGTAATGGCACATCGATCTCTTGTCGGGTATGCAATGTAATACTGGTATCGATAGACCCTTCTAATTGGAAAAGACAAAATCTGCAATACGAAATAAAAAAATAGTTTGTGTATGTAACATGTTCATGCGACTTTATATTTACGTTAGTGCTGGGTTAATTCGAATGAAAAATAATCGATCATTCGATTATTGAAATATCTCGAGCTATCTCGAATACCCTTGTCATGAGAATTCGAATGATTTAATTCTCGAAGAGTAGTGCAGCCGACTGACGATTGAATAATCGTTATTCATTTCAGCAGCTCATCATTCAAATTTCAAAAACGTGATTCAAGCGATGAGATACGATGCGAATACTAGTGCACTTGAACACATGTTAAGATTGTTAAGTTTAGTTGTTTACCTTCGGCGGCGTTTTGGTTGCGCTGATCTGCGGATTATAGTAGGCTATTAGCTAATGCCATTCGGAGTTGGATTGTTTTGAGTACAGATACAGAACAGGTTTGACACGTTAAAATTTATAATTTATAATTGAGAATTGCATAGAAATAATAACTGCCGGCCAAATCGATTATTTATGATTATGAATAATTATGAGTAGAGTTCCAGAATGTTGCCGAGCCAAGCCATCGATGTCGGTTTCCCACTTCTGGAGCTCTAAGCATAATTCGAATGATCATTCGATTATTAAAGGTATTTGAATAGCCGTTAATCGATTATTGAAATCATTCGATTATGCCCAGCACTAATTTACGTGTTGTGTATGTAATATTCCACTGCATATATCGAAGAACTAACAGTTTAGAGCAGTTTGGAAAAATATATGCTGAACTGGATTTACCGTCAAGAAGAACAGCTGATCGTTGAATAATTCTGTCTAAACCGGAACACGATATCTTTTTTTAGTTTTCGCGTTATTAAGCCACGAAATGTGATACATTTTGATGAAACACCCAGTATATGTACTATTTTCAAATATTTAAGCGAGTTTTTTTGTCAATGTAAAAAGATATACATTAACAAACGAACACATAGGGTGGAGAAAATACATCATACCCGAATTATTTTCACATGATGTGGTATTCTCCACTAGCGGTTCTTCTATAGCGTCATTTGGTCAATGACCTCCCACATACAAATAAAAAAATAGAGCTATTCATTTTCTGAAGTTTAAAAATATATAATATACATATTTTTAATATTCTTAAAAAATATATTAAAGTTTCTAGTTCATTCTATGCACAATACTATTCAAATATCTAGATCGCATGATTTCATATCCCCTTCGAGCACCGAGCCTCTACATTCATATTCATTACATTATTCATTTATAGAATTTAAAAATCTTGGGTCAATCCACAACTTGTCCTCGAAGCTAGCTACGGACCGAATTTACAACGAATTAAAGTGAAATAGACTTATGCGCGAATCGTCAGAAAGCAAAAGAGACAGAAAACACTAGCGTGGACAATGTCCCTGACACTTTTTACGGAAACGGTAACGCACGATTCGCACGAAGTTCACTTCAGCAGAGCAGTCTTAATGCTGACTAGGTACGCGTTCGTCGGTAAATTCTGTCGCGTTGTTTTTAATGATTTTATTTGTGAACATTTTATTAGTAAATCTCTACTTGTCGTGAAATTAAGTAAAACAGTGTTTTTGGTGTTTACTCTTAAATATGAGTGTTGTACAAAATATATTAAAACTGAAAGATGGACATAAGTTGGGTTATGAAGACCGAGTGAAATTTAAAGGTGGTGGCCGTCCAAAACCTAATATGACGATAAAGCAAACATCTCTTGATAAGAAAAAAGAAGTTAGTAGGTATTTTCGAAATTCAATGTACGATTTATCAGAGTGGATCTGCGGATGCGAGGTAAAAAATGCATTTTTTTGTTTCCCATGCCTGTTATTTGGTGATGATCCTGATCCTATATGGTCCAAAATAGGTGTAACTGACTTGAAACATTTAAAAATAAAAGTACAGAAACATTCGCTCACATCAAGTCATATGAATAACTGTTGTAGTCTAGCAACACTTGGTACAGTTGATATTAGAATGCAATTAGACAATGCCTATAGAAAAAGTTTAAAAGCTTACAACGAAAACGTTTCCAAAATAGATATATTTTAAATAAAATAATAGACTGTGTATTATTCTGTGGAGCTTTTGAGCTAGCACTACGCGGACATGCCGAAACTGAGTTCTCTGAAAACCCGAGAATATTTCGAGGTCTAGTAAATTTTGTAAGTAAGTAAGTAAATTTAATTTTACAAAAAGCATCAAGTCAGGATAAAAGCATACATTTTTTTTTGCTAATTTACATAGCTTTTCTTCATTTTTTGGAAAATCACCAAAAAGAACAGCCGTGTTAGATAATGTTGTTAAGGTGAGATTACCTAAAGCGGCTCCAACACGATGGAATTTTAATACAAAGTGCATAGGAGACTGTTTATACCTATCGATCAGAATTATTAGATTGTTTAGAAAAAAATCATTGATAATGAATCAGAAAACAACACTCTAAACCAAGCTATTGGTTTAAAAAACTACTTACAAAATGAACATTTTCTTTACTGGTTAAATTTTTTTCATTTAGTTATGCCTCATGGTGATATATTGTTCAATCAATTACAAAAATGTAATATCGATGTCATAACAGTAAATAAGTGTATTGGCGTTTTTAATAGTGAAATTGAAGACATCAGAAATAAAATTTTGAATAACTATTTGGAGGAGACATCCATGCAGTCTGTCCAGAGATGTAAAACGGGTTTGGCTTCAGTAATCATTTAGCAGTGTCTCAGTTATTTCACGCAGATCGATTTAAAGATTATAAAAAAGCTTTCCTCAAGATATGTTTAAATTAGTTAAAACGGAGTATCCAGTCATAAATCATTTGAAACTTAAAATTGAATTAGAAGTATTATATAGCCGAGAAGATTTTTCCAATAGTGAAGGTGCAGTTGCTTTGTTACAGTTTTTATTAACAATAATTTGCGCAATACTTTTTCTGAAAGTGTCAAACTGTTGAAAATCTTGTGTACTCTCCCTATGACTACCGTCGAAAGTGAACGTTGTTTTTCCACCTTAAAAAGAATAAAGATATTTTTAAGAAGTACCATGGGTCAGGAAAGGTTATCTTTCTATGGTAAGCATAGATAAATATGCTTACCATAGAAAGGGCATTAATAAAGAAGGTAAAAGACTTTAATGAAAAAGTAATTGACCACTTTGCATCTCAAAAAGACCGGAGGATCGACTTGGAATTTAAATCACTTTAAAAGGTAGGTAATACAGTAAACTTTTCTAATTGCCCTCTCTATCTCTTGACCCACGAACCGCCACTGGTATTCTCTCCACCCTATCTAATGTAAATATTTGTTTGTTTATGTATATTTTTCTTTCTAACAAAAAAAACTCACTTGAATTGTCCTGAGGATGCTACTTGGAAAACTTCGACTATTTGAATAAAATGTTTTGTTACTTCCTTGGATCCGCTTCGGTAGATAGATTTCCAAGAAATGTATTATGTACAAAACATCTTTCTCTTAGAAATAATGTTTTAAAATCATTATAGCAAATTTAAAATATAATTCTAACCCACGTGTTCTCCATTAATTACAAACATGACCCATAAGGACAGGTTTGGTATTTGATCACAAAATCTTTCAAGGATGTCTATTATTATATCGTTTTACAAAACCAAGTAGTTTAAATGTTTAAAGATGGCATACTTTTAACTGCAAAATATATAAATAGGTGCATATTAGAGTCTAATTTCAAAACATTTTACATTATACATTGTAGTTTTCCTAGTGATGACGTTATTGAATTTACAAGAAAAATAACAGGTGTCAATGTTAATTTTGTATTTATTTTTTTTTTAATTCCTATTTGACATGAGAGGAGATACAAATCGGTTTGAGTTCGGTGAATTATGTTTCTTAAAATAATATAATTTATCATATAAGTAAAAAACATATGTAATCAAATATTTCGTTTAAATGTATGCATATTAATATTTAAACAATTGAAAAATGTAATCGAAATAAAGATGACATCAAACCAAACAACGAAATACTATGAAATAAAATATTAAAATGAAATACCCTAATTAATTTTGTTTTCCATTATTATCTACTGGATATGATGATTTAGATAATTGTTATATTAATCCAGTATATTAGTTAATTACTAATTTTTAAATATATGGCAAAAAACATTCGAATAATTAATAAAAATTCAATATATAAAATAAACTGATATACAATTAAAGTGCGCTGGTCGACAATGATTTTGTTAAATACACAATTTTTTCCACTTGTTATGATTCAAGATATACTGATTCTGAATATTGAACTTTTTTCTAACAGGTTATCCTTATTTCCCATAAAGTACTACTTACTACTCAATGATTGTAACTTGGCACTTGGCAGTGCAGAGAAAGAAAAAATATCGCTAGTATGGGACAGATATGACTCAAACTGCTTTACATTGAAAGGGCGGGGTTTATTTAAACCATTGCGCATCCAAACTCAAATGCCAAACTTGAATCGCTGAGTGTAAAGACTTACCTTTTATATCATGCCCATTAACAGTTGTTTATGGTTGTCAGCGTTCACTTGCTTCATTAATAAATCTTCTATAGTATCCTCTGCTTTTATGCAGCTAGGTTCATATATTTTATTTTTTGACACTATACATATATATTTAAAATAAAGAATCTGAAGATTCTTTAGATAAACGCAACAAAATACACAATAAACCGGTTCCATCACACCATATTAAAAAGCAAACAAAAAATAGGTGGAGTATATAAATACGTACTAATAGCATAGTAAAACTAATAAAAGAATCTATTATCTTGAACGCAGTAAACGCACTTAAAGGCCACCGATTACTGTGCCTAGTGACAAGCCGAGATAACTTACTAAGCTCTGGAAACCTATTGAAATCCGTAGTTCTCGGAGCACGTCGTACGTTCGACCTCCACCTTCGCTAGATAGTGCATTACAAGGGGTCGTCATTAAAAGACTTTCAGACGTTTACTAAATCTCAATTAATCAGGCACAATTTGGCTCATGATCTCAGTTCATCAAAACTTCAAGATGATATATTACCTTCAAGAATGAGAGGGAGGAATTTTTTACAGAAAAGAACAAAATTTAATCATTTCTGTAAAAGGTAACATAGATTTGACCACAAGAGGTGTTCAAAGCAAGATGACCCGTATGCTGCAATAATACTCTTTATTAAAGACCTTGGAACAGCAACACAATCCTGAAGAATGGCGATAGATCCTTCAAAGCTGAGTTTGAAAGTAGTCATAAAGAAAATAATACATCAAACCACTTGCTTATGTTGCCACTTGAAGAAATCGTACGAAAATCTTAAACTCTGGCTGATATGTAGGTATACAGTATGAGAAATATTCTTGGCATATTTGTGGATATCTCAAAGTAATAGCTATTTTACTTAGATACACAAAATATTGTTGCTTCCTGTGTGAATGGGGCAGCAGGCAGGAAAAACCACTAGGTACATCAAAAATTAGTAGCCAAAGAGAGATACCCTCATTACGGGAGATAAAACGTTAAAAGTGAGCCACTTATACCAAGAGATACAAATTATCCTCCACATTTACATATCAAGCTAGGGTAGACAAAAATTGTAGTGTTGTCAGAAAGTAAACACTTTTTTTGCACATAATTGCTTTACTTAAAATGTTAGTCTCTTAAGTACTAATTTAGGGTAAGGTTCTTTCGTCATCGACCTAAAATAACAAACGCATAAATTGATTTGTAAAATGGCACTTACCTGTGAAGTGGGTCCGATGACAAACAAGTATTCTAACAACTAAAATATATTTACAACTCTCACTAACCACCTGAAAGTCAGATTGTTGTTATTAAATTTATTAAAGACAGGAAACATTTTACTACGGACACTAATATAGACCGGAAATTCTGGGACAATAAAATTATAGTACCCACGCCTTATTATCACCTTTCTGAGAGTGAACCAAAACAGATTAGTCTAAAAACTTTTATCTCACTACCTAATAACACCATCACTTACTTGAAAAGATTAATGTGAGTTTTCTTTTTTAAACGACATCGACATCGATTACCAAGCATCAGGACTCTTGTTTATGGAAATTGTTAATTATTTTTTTTTAAGAGAACTTGTTATCATTGATTTTATAAAAAAAATCCTCTACAAAAATTAACCAAAAAAAAAAATGTCGTTTGAAAAAAAGGTTGAACATCGTCTGTCAAAAAATGTTGAATTGACGCTAATGGCATTTTGTTTACGATAATTTCTAGCGTCAGTGGAATCATTTCATTTGTTTTTTTGCTCATTGCAATCTGATAATAAAAAATGTCGGTTTTCTTGCACACAGCTTGTATATGTGACATATCGGTAAAGACGTTATTCATTAATTAATATTATAAGTGGCATTAAATAATGGTCCAATATATTGCAAGGGTTTAACCAAAATTCACTGTTACTTTGGTGTTATTTGACATGACCAATAAATAATAATTAATTTGGATGCCTAGAAACAAAAATTTCAAAAATTATTGTGTTTTAAATTACAATAAAGTTTTGAGCAGGCTTGTTTTATCTTTCCGAGATTTCGCGTTTACAGGCAGATTTTTCGCAAATTCCATTTACAGGGTAGGAATTACAAAATACATTTATCACAAAAAGAAATACCTAATTAACATAATATAAAAATAGCGGAAATAATAAGACAACACAATTTTAATGATAAAAAAATCCGTAATTATAAAACTTTTATATTTAGTTATACTGTAGTTAAATATATCAATAAAGCTGCTAAAATTATTACAGTTACTGTATACTATTCTAAATAGAGGCGAATATTTCTAAGCATTTGTTCTAGGCATTGGCAGATAAAATATAAGGTGGGAACATGAAAACTAAATATATGTAAAATTTTGCTACAGTCAGTTAAACCATGAATTCATTTATAAAGGAATACAAGTTCAGATATAATGGGTGATTATAAAGTAAGGGATATACTTCATCTTATTATATATTCTTAACAAATCAAATTAATAACAAAAAGTAAATGGAATCTAGTTGCTTACATAATGGGATTTCTGATGTCAAACACTAGTTACCGCAAATGCTCGATATGACCTCCATTTTGTTGTAAAATTACCAACCGTGTCTTCAAATTGTATACAGCACTATTCAACATTTCTGGTTGAATTGCACGAATTTGCTCTCTAATACTGTCCCTTAATTCCTCCAGCGTTGTTGGCCGTGTTCTAAACACCAAATTTTTTAAATAACCCCGCAGCCAGTAATCCGCTGGGTTAATATCAGGCGATCTTGGTGGCCACGAATTTGCAAAATGTCTGCTTATAACACGATCTTGAAAAACCGCAGTTAACAATTCTTTAACTGGTGAGTAAATGTGCGGAGATGCTCCATCCTGCATAAAAATCATGTTTTCAATTCCTTCGTGCTCGTTTTGCAACTGTGGAATTGCATAATCCCTTAACATTTGCAGGTATCGTTCACCAGTAACAGTTGCAGATACGGCCTCCCCATTCTGTATTTCCGCGAAAAAGTATGAACCAATGATGAAATTAGCTGTGAAAGCGCACCAAACGGTGACTTTTTTGTCATGAATGCCTTGCTGAACGATTTCATGTGGATTGTCTGTTGACCATATTCGACAGTTTTGAGTATTAATTTCACCATTAAGAGAGAAATGGGCCTCATCTGTCCATAAAATACGGGATAATCATTCGGGTTCAATTTCCATCTGAGCCAATACGTGTAATGAAAAATCGTACCTGAGAGCAAAATCTGCTTCCTTTAATTCAAACAGCAGTTGCAGTTTATAAGGATACATTTTTAGGATTTTCCGTAAAATTTTCCAAACCGTGGTATATGGCATTTGTAATCGTTTTGATATCGCATTCACACTACTGATTGCTAGCGGATTAGTATTGGTTACGTTTTGATTTTCCTGAAGAACTTCTGCAACTTGGACATCACTAATCCTAGGTATTCCTGACCTCGGAAGGTCCTTTACAGACCCTGTTTTTTAAAATTTGCTAATCAAACTGATACGCCTTCATTTTGCACGGCCCTGCTCTCAAACCCATTTTCGTACGAAATCTTCGTAATCTAGTAGTTTAATTTTTACCGCCTTCATAATAACATTGCACTAAACCAATTCTTGTTTGCAGATCCATATTGAAATTGTTACAATTTACGTTACGCGAGTTTTATTTTGAGAGCAATTCTCTAAATTACGATTATTTCGTTTGACACTTGTATGACAAGTTGTCACGGCAATTCTTTTGTTTTCCATAGATACACTAAAATCCAATTATTGAGGCAACTAGATTTTGTTTACTTTCTGCTGCTAGCATAATTTCTTAAAACTATATAAGAATTTTAAATAGACCCCTTACTTTATGATAACCCCATATTTCTGTGAGCTTCAAGATATGTTACTGAAAATATGTTAAGGAGATTGTCATGTGGGTTACCTATAGCTGGATAGACTCCATTCTTTTAATGTTCTCTAGATTAGTAATATAAGGATTACATATGGAAACCAAATGACAGAAGCGATTTGAATTATATCCAGGTAAAGTAGGTTATCTGGGGAATAATTAAAAATGGAATCATTTTGTTTTATAGAATACATGACACAACCACATTTGCTAACATTTAACAGTAGTAAGTTGTTAGCAACACAGCATGTGTGTAGTGTGTATCTTACTAAGCGCCGCTTGCAGAATTAAGCTATCATTTACGGTGTTTATCGTTTTGTACAATTTTAGGTCATCTGCGTATTGAAGGCAGGGTATGTTGAGTAACAATATCATTAATGAACAGGTTAAAAAATAGTTGACCTAATACAGAGATTTGAGGCACTCCTGATGCTGTTGTAAATTCAGCTGATTCATGACCATAACATTCTGCAAACAGTGTTCTATGTTTTTCGAAATAAAAAATTTTGCGACTGTCATTAGTAAATGTTTTGATCCAGCTTATCGAAGGCTTTCGAAAAGTCGGTGTATTGACATCAAAGGCATTAGTTATGTAATGACAATGAGTAATACAAAACAGATTAGTTGTGGTAGATCTTTCACTTATGAAGCCATGCTGAAATTCTGCAATCTGATTTTTCACGTGATAAAAGGTTAGTTCATAAAGTAAAATGTCAAACACTTTTAAAAGGTTGTTGATAATAATTGTGATTTGTCTGTAGATTTGTTCATTCTGCTCATCGCCTTTTTTTAAAATAGGAATAATTTTGGCCTGCTTTAATGTGTTCGACAAAGTATGAAATCACAATGAAAGATTGATAAGCGTGGTTTAAAAACCTAGCAAAAACACAAGCACTCACTCAAAAGAGAAGCAAGAATTTTATTGGGTCCTATACTATTATTAGCCTTGATTCTTTTAAGAGCTTTGATGACGTCATTTTCAAGTTGAGCCAGCCGTCAAATCTTGATCAGAACTTCGTATAGAGTAAGAATTTCGAAAAAATTATGAGAAACCTTTGATGATATCCAGAGTGCTGGTATATTCATCTACATCGTAGTACACTCTTGATGGAAAATTATTAGAATTTTTTTAATTTTTCACAAACTTCCAGTCTTTTTTGGTTCGCTTCTAATTATTACCTTCAATATTTTCACAATATAACTTATAATTATCGTGAATTTCAGATTTTACATACATTCTTAAAAATGTAAATCTATATTTTATATTGTGTATTTCCAAAGTCAGTGGGAACGATATAAAAAGGCCCACAAAGGGATTTATTCATTAAATGAATAAATCCCTTTCTTTCTTCTCTAATCAAATTTTCAAAATTCTGGATTTAGGCGCATCTCTTTGGCGATTCTCCCTCATTCTTGAAGCTAGGATAAAAATACCACTTTTGATGTTGAAACCTAATTTTTTTTTAATTGTACTTAGGAAATATGTAAATGAAATAGCTTTATTTATAAAATATTTAAATAATACCAAAGAGAATACGTATTCTCTGATAATAATATTGAAAAAACAATAACTACAACAATATTGTACATGTGAGATAATTCCTGGCAGTTATAAACACGGATTCTAGTAGTTTTAATAGCTGACCAGTGTTGATGCGCCATCTAACGATAGTCATGTTTACTTATTCCGCAGGATTAGTTTGTTGAATCAAGAAATATGCTACAATATTCTGTGATTTTTCTATAGTTGCCATGATAAACCGTTATGTGGCGATGATAGATTTAGCTAACTATGACATCATTGTCTGAACATCATAGATGTCGGTTATATTCATATATGACCACCTGGTGGCGCTACTGAATTGACCTCAACCACCAGGTGGCCAACCCGATTATTAATAAAATTTATAGAAAATATGTGTTCAATGAGCCATTCCTATCGATCGAGTTAAAGTTCACATAGGAGCTGAAAAATCCAGAACGACCTTAATTTATAATTGCATATTTTTCAATTCAATTCTTCTAATGACGATCCAGTGCCATCTATTATGAACTAATGAACTACAAAATAGCGCTGCATAAACGTGGCCAATATGTATAAATACAATATCGGTGATAAAATTTCTCTGTGTGATTTGTTCGTAGAGTAGTTTCCAACCGTTTGAAACTGTCAGAAGCATGAGCACATTGTCGTAGAGATGTCCTTGTTCAATCAAATCGTTTTTTAATGCAGAACTATGGTAATAATCGCATCTCTATAGTTATCAAACGCTGAACGATCACAAATTGTATCTACGAACAAAGCTATATTCTTCGACTGGAATGGCTACTGCGCTTGATTTCACCAATAATTTACTGCGATTTTATTAGATGAAGAAAAATATATTTTATTCCTTATATACCAACTTTATTTCAATTACTATATTTTCCTATTTATACCAAGATTGATGTACCGGATTACCATAATTTATTAAAAATATTCAAATATTGTGATTATTGTATTGTTACATATTATATTTATTACAACAGCAATATTTTGAATCAGAGGTTCATCTTCACAAAAAAACTTAAACCTCTTAAACGATAAATAAAAAATAAATGTTCCTCACAATTTACTTTTGACATATTTGAACATATTACAAACAATTCTTAAATCATTAATGGTGAGGAGGTGGAACTGGCAGAACAGCTCTCATTAGTGGTGGTGGAGGAGGTATAGGGTTAAACATAGGTGGCCTTGGAGGAGGTGGAACAGGCAACATAGGTGGAGGAGGAACCCCACCTATCATAGGTGTGTGTCGCTGGACCACAGTATTCGCTGTCCTCTTGTTCTCATTTTTAAATGCAAACTGTAAAAAGAACTGTTTGGTATCTTTGTTCCAGTGGGTCCAAAATTTGTTGTCAGTTTTTTCTACCTCCCTACTCGGCACCTTAAAGGCAATTGTTTCATAGGGTTCGGCAGCGAATAGGAGATATTGCCATTTACGGTCTGGAGGTTCGATTTTTGTTCGTAAGCAGACATAAAGCGATGGCGTGGCAGAACCATGTCGTTGATTTCTGAAATAGAATAAAAACATTTACATGATGACCCATTACAAATTGTTTATATTAGTTGTTATTGTATTAATAATAAGAAAAGGTGGTTTAAAAAGCAATTACACGCATAGGTAAATACTGTATTAAAAAAAAATGTAATCTAAAATTTTCTAGTCTGTAAAAAATAAAAAACTGTAAGAATATCTGCATTACCAGGATAATCGATCTGGAAAAGAAGACTCTGTTGTCCAGTTTCAGGATCTCTTTGTTTTGTAACACGATAACCTGGTCTTCCAATTTTCACAAACTTTTTCGGCTCCACTCTAGGTTTTTCTGGTTGCAACAAACTTGGTGCATCTTTTGCTTCCTTTGCAGCTCGTCTTGCTAGGTTTGCCTGATGTTTTTTCCCCTGCGTATGAGCCAAATAACTACCTTCGTTGTTGTGCAACGTTAAACAGAGCTTGCATTCATAAGAACCTAAGTGATTTTTCATAAAATAAGGATCTTTCTGTAAATCGATTGTCTCTAAGGCTAGTTGCCTTAATCTCTCCCTTCGATCCCTATTTGTTTCTGACCATGATGCGACACCACCACCTCCGGTCTTACCACCGGGTCTATTTTGGAAATCCATTTTAAAATGGGATTAAAAATACAAAATGTTATATTAAACAATATAAAACACTTTGTTAAAAGAAGTTACAGTGTACACAATAAACCACAGAACAATTTATATTCAATAAATTATACAAACATTAACGCTTGGAAAATAAGGTTAAGATCACAGAGTTCGGCACAGAGAACGTGGAGTTCTGTGATCATAGAGATATTACAGGAGGCAAAATAGGGGTAATTGTTTCTCAGGGCATTTTTAATGTTGTAATTTATTACTGATGGTCCAAACAAGTTAATAGGAATATCATATATGATCAAAAACCACGTGACCAATTATTTCTCTTTAACAGCCTATTCGAGTCATGCCGTCAGCAAAAGATGGCTGAAAACAATTCCTTGGACACACAGATATGTACAAAAATCGGCATTAAGTATTGCCGTTAAATAAAAGACACAAAATCAGGGGTATGTATTAATTGTTCACGTGGTTTATAATCTAAGGCTTTGTATAACAATGCATTGGTATTATGCTAAAAGTATTGTATACAATTGAACAAAATTATACAACTCATGCACAACTTATATACCGTGTGTAAAGACCTTTTGCAAATTGGGCGTGACTAGTAAATGCGTCATTGTACAATAAAGTAATTTCGCTCTAAATATGGAATTATGGTACATTGGAAGGATCAATAACGTGTGTTTAATGCGTGTCATGTGCTGCAAATTTTTAAAATCGTCGCCCTTACAGCAGACTGGAAAGCTCGAGGCGGGGCGAGGCTAGTTAGTATGTTATTCACGTGCCCACCTCACTGTAAAGCTAGTAGGTTGGGCTGCGCAGGAATGTGAGCATATGTACAAAATACGTATTGCAGAAGTCTCTTGAGATACGGTGCATATTACGTCGATTGCTAAAATATAGGTGTCATTCATCTGGTGAAGAAACAAAAACTTTCATAAACCAATAGATCTGGGGAGTCACTCGTTCTAAAAGTTTAACATGAAGTCAAAATAATTACATGTACTACTAAATAGAATAAATTTGCCTATCTGTACATTGGCATAATTAAAATTGTGTCTGTAATATTTTAGTACCTAATCATTTTAAGACAATTTGCTTTATGGGAAAGCCTTATTAACTATAATCCCTCATAACCGATAATGTCGACAAAAATGAACTGTTTCATTAATAGGGATTTTCATGAAACTACAGTTTATATTTGATACCCGCCAAATTTAAAATTTTCTGTTTGACATATTTTTAAACTGTCAAACTGTCATGTGTCAGTTGTTTTACACTACGTTAAATAATTAAAATATTTATATTTCTGGTGACTTTTTACACTAATGATGATATTATCTATCATAATCAATTTACAGAAAGAAAATGATGATAATAAGATTGATTGATTTCTTTGCTGTGTATAATGCTATAGCTGCTGAGTGCTGAGTGATATGTAGGTGTTGGTAAGGAGATAAGATAAAATTGGATATCCATTCGAATTTGGAAATAGTATAATAATAACTCCATAATAATAGTAAAATTTTAATAAAAGCAATTATGTCTGAAATACAAATAAAACCAGTAAGTGAAGCAGATCTAAATGAATTAAAAAATAGAATGAAACTAATAGTAGATGCAGATCCAAGTCAGTATCACAATGATTTCTCTTTAAAACGTTACTTAAGAGCATTTAAAACAGTGGACGACGCTTTCAAGGTATTGATATAGAGATCATTGCTTTGTAATTTTATAGGTTATGTATTAAAAACTTCTAGGCAATACTTAAAACAAATAAGTGGAAAATAGAATATGGTGTAAACGAGTTAAACCCAGATGTACCAGTTGTCAAAAAGAACTTAGATGCAAATAAAGCTAGAGTATTACGCCACCGAGACATGCAGGGACGGCCTGTTATTTACATTCCAGCCAAAAACCATAATGCCACAAATCGGGACATCGATGAGCTCACGAAGTTTATAGTTTATTGTCTAGTAAGTTCACCAACACCTGTCTAAGCCAGTTGAATGATGTAAACCTTTAAAATTAACATATAATAGTAGTGCCTAGAGTAGTACCCTGTTTCATTTTTCTTGTACAGGAAGAAGCATGTAAAAAATGTTTTGAAGAAGTAGTCGACAATCTGTGTATAGTTTTTGATCTCAAAGATTTTGGTGTAACGTGTATGGACTATCAATTAGTAAAAAATCTCATTTGGTTGTTGAGCCGCCATTATCCAGAGAGGCTGGGAGTTTGCTTAATAATAAACTCATCAGCATTGTTTTCGAGTTGCTGGGCTGTGATAAAAGGATGGTGAGTAAACTTAAATGTTAATAGCAGTTATTGCACATCAGCTGTATATGGTGGAAACTATTTAAATGTCTCGGTATCTTGGAAGTAATAAAGAATTAAGCTGATTAAATTAGGAAAAATTTGTCTCGTCCAGGCACAGAAAATGTCAAGATGTTGATATTGAAAGCTACTTAACCAATTTAATACTTTTTTGTTTGCAATTTTATGATAATGATTAAAATTAGGCAATTTCGTAACTAAATTACTTAACATATTGAGGTGAAAAAGTGTTATGACCGTTTTAAAAAGAGGGCCAATTTAAACGTCATATAAAGTTTAAACTTTTGGGAGTCAGTTTTGTATGTATTTAATGCCTTTCTCCTTTTTTAGGTTGGATGAAAATACGACAAGCAAAGTAAAGTTCGTTAACTCCGAGGACCAATTGTGTAGATATTTAATACCTGACATTTTGCCAACCGATATCTAATTTAGAATAAAATCTATAGTGTGTTAGATAGAATGATCTTATTGTACATTTGTTGCCATTAACATATCAGTATTTATGCTAGTTGATTTAATTGTCTATTGTGAATCAATATTGAAGTTTCATGTATTTAACGAATACTAAAGAGAAATGGATTTTGTAATAATTAATTTAGTATTAAGATTAGTTGATGACTTAATTGGTTGGATATCCAGGTTTTTAATAACTCATGAATAAAACATCACACAGTACAAACAAATATATTGCAATTTTAATTTCTATTAATGTGTATCTTTAAAACAAATTAATTGAAATGCAGAAGTTTATGGTGTATGTTCTATACTGTAATTAACGTTAAAATAGATCCTATGTTTAAACAATTCTATATAAATATTATTGTTTTGATATATTTATAATAAATAATATAAATGAAATGATTCATTCTACAAGACTACAAACAAAAATCTATATACAAAAAACTGATAACGACAAATATTTGTATTAGATACTTAATTACATATTTTGATTATATCAGTTTATGATATGACTAATCTTTTTATTTGGCATAGTGTGCCCAACAAAATTAATTTCCTGAAAAAAAATTCAAAATCTACATAACTTTTCACATGATACAGGGTGGTGCAAATTAAATTTACAATTTCAACTGGGAATTGATAGAACCCGTGAAAATAATGGTTTGCTGTAAAAACTTATATTGAAAATTCAATTGTTTCCGAAATACTGGGTGTTAAAACCACATTATGCATTTTTTTCATCTTCAAGTTAATGAATTAGAGTTGATATATTTGATGTTGATTTTCTCTGAATTCATTGCAAGCTTGCTGTATTCTGACAAAAATGATTTTACACAAGAATGATCTGTTTTATGAGAACATTACAAGAATATTTCAAATTATTGTTTCTACGGTAGGTACCATAAATTTCATAATCCTTAAATGTTGAAAACGTGTAATCTTGTGCTCGATCAGTTTTATTTTCGTCCGTTTAAAAGATTTATAGACAATAACCATGCTTTTACAGTATTTTTTAACTTGTTTGTGCTTTGACTTTTATTTTATTGAAAATGTAAGCGGTGTTTATGAAGTAACTGCTATAACCCTTCACGTCGCCTCCTAGTGGCTAAAAAGTCGCAATTTACCGAAACGAGTGATGTGCTCTTTGTTTAAATTCATTTGATCACATTGTATCATAGTTTGTCGGAGTTTTACTACTGGTTTTTTTATTTTATCAACGTTTATTTCACAATATGCCGAAGAAAACAGTGCATAATAAAAATTGTATGTACAATAATTGTCACTCAAGGAAAAAAGTGGATAAGACAATCCATTTTCACTAATTTCCCAAGAAAGACGCGGAGTTTATTTCTCGCCAATAGATGTGGCATCGTGGAGAAAATAAATAGAAGAAAAGTATGGGAGATAATTGATGCAAAAAGCATTAACTTCAGCAATATGTAACTATTTTAAGCCAAAGGGCTATAAAAGGTATATAAATTTATAATATTACGAAATTTTTTAGGTTAGTTATTTTCAAAAATTAGCAAAAAATAATGCAAAAAGGTTTGTTGAATTTATTTATAACTTTTCGATTAATCTAATAATATACCCTTTTATGCCGAAGTAAGAACCCACAAAAACATAAAGCGAATATAAACAAATCAAGAATCAGATGATAAGTACTAGTCGGATCACAGCACCATCTGCAACGTAGTAGTGATTTTAGTTACGAACAGAACAGAAAAAAAGTACGATAACAAATTATTACTTTGTTAATAAACAACTCATTAGGGGGCTCCGAATTTAATGTGCAGTCGCTCCAAACGCAAGAATTTATTTTAGTAAATTACTAATAGATGTCTCTTACAGCGGTTCCTACTGGATAAAAAATTGTCAGTACTCCATACTTAGAGAAGAAAAGTCTAAGACTCCATACTACCGGAGATGCATAATTTCAATTTGTCTCTGGTACTATTCTTTATCTATGCATAGTACACTATAAATATACGTCTTTGATACTACAGTGGACTTATTAAGTCATTGTATTCAATACCGTCCTCGTACTATGTATCCGTAGTATTCGTAGGCACTAAGTGTAGCTTATTTATTTTATAATAATATAATTTTTCATGTACTTGGCTGGAAGTCCTCTAGTAATAAAAATAGGAAATTAAGTTTTTCTGTTTTTTTATTGAAGAAATAATTTTTATTTTATAATATATAGGTACTCTATTTCATTTTAACACAAATGATAGAAAAATACGAATGTTTAATTTCATAGAGGTCTATAAGAGGGATGTCATTCGCGCCATCTATTGGTGAAGTGTATAAGCTCAATTTTTACGAAATTTCATATATAGAAAACTACTTATATATGGTTTTCATATTAATTCAAATGGTAGGAATCTTTAGTTTACATATTGTTTCCTTGAAAATTTCCTGTATCAAACTTTGAACCATAAGGGTTGTTATTTTTGTAATTTCAAATCGTTTCACAAGTTTCAGTTAAGAGTTAAGAGTTGCTACTTTGCTACTCTTTAAAAAATACAGTACTTTCTACAATTTTTCTATAAATTACAGGCAAATAGCAAGAATAAAAGCATAATTTGTTTTTTTTCCTTTTCAAAATTGTTCTACAAGGTATAATTTTTGTTAAAGGGCCGGACCTCCCCCACTTGAGCATTTCATGCAGTACTTTTGATGTACAGGTTTTTTCTTTATATTTTGACACGTACCTCATGATCTACTGTAAGGGATACAAAAAAAAATTATATGAAAGTTTTAGGATTGACCTAAATTATCTTTTCCGTTATCAAACCAAACAAATGAACATCGGAAATTTAAAAAAAATATTTTAACCTCGAGTTTTAAATGGAACACCATATATATTTCTATTTTTTGCTATTAATAAAATCCGCATTTTCCTGATTTCAAATACAAGGTGTTCCGAAATTGAAGGCCCAATCTTTTAATGGTAGATTCTAGACCCTAAATTATGGAATTTGAGCCATACATATCTGAGTAACAAGTGTATCCCTCTGGTGGTCAGTGCTACTAAAATCATTTGTCAGTTCCTCACTAGACATAGACCGGTTTCAAACTTATTATGTTCTCGTCAGTATGCCATAAGTAATGGAGAAGACAAATAATAATTAATAACAAACCAGGCTAGCCTAAAGCAGATTAAGCAAGAAAGATATAGTGAGTGATAAGTAAAGCTGGCCGAGGTCACCTGGCCGACAGAGCCGTCCTATGACTCATATGTTTACATCATATCATAATACTTGAATAAGAACAATAAATGGAAATAAATTTTAACAATAATGTTACATTTTATAAAAATTTGTATAAAACTCGCCCTTTTAAGCAGATTTATGAAGTAGTTTGGTTGTCGTCATCACAAAATGAAGAAGATCTATAGTATAATAGCATCAGGTATGTTTCTACAGCTGTCTCCGTCAGCGATGTTCGCTTTGGTGAAAAAATATGTTTGTATTTTGAAAATGAGCGTTCGACATCTACGGATGTAATACAGGCATAAGTAAAACAATCTGTGAACTCACTTAACGAAGTTGTAGATGCACCATCACAAATTTGTCTTAATTTGCTAGAATCAGGATCTTTCTGTAATACACTCCCGAATTTTTTACTAACGCGATTATTTTTTGCGTCATTTATAGCCTGTAGCTGTGTATTTACGTCGTCCACTATTTGCAGCGATTTCACTAACGACAACGAACTATTTTGCAATTTTTCTATTGCGTCGTGTAGTCCTCTATAATTGTTATTAATAGTTTTTAAATCTGTTTCAAGGGAAACGTCTTGAAAGCTTGTCTGGTTTTCCCTAATAGCTGCAGCCTCGTTAGGGTTGAACTGTAGTATCACAGCTTTTATTTGTTGAAAATATTCAGCATAATAAAAAGCTGCTTTCAACCACGTTCCCCAACGTGTAAGAATCGGCTGTGGTGGTTCAGGGATACCAGGACACTGTATGTGAAATGCTTGAAGCCGTTTAGGAGATTTGAGAAATGCTTTTTTTGTATTTGCTATTAATGCATCTACCTCTGGAAAACATTTTCGAATCGTTTCTGCCACAAGATGTAACGCATGCACTTTACACGTAACATGTAAAAACCTACAATTGTCTCTTTGAAGAGCACGGCCTACCATACGCATTGTCGCGGCACCATCGGTCACAAACATCAATACTTGCCTTGTTGAAAGTTCAAATTTTTCGAATGTCTCCAACACCACACGCGTAATTATTTCGCCAGTACACGCAGTTAGTCTTTTACTAGCTAGTAAAAGTGGAAATGTTGGTTTAAGAGGGTCCAGTACACGTACTATAATATTTAAAATAGAATTTTTTGGTAAGTTCACCTGGGGATTGTATTTATTCCAAAACTCCCGAAATGGTTGTTTATCCAGTATGTGTAGCGGAATATTACAGGCTATTAACATTAACAATAAATCAAACATAAACTGAGTTGTCAAAGACATGCCATTTTTTTTAATTTTGATGTTGCACGGTATTGATATGACGACGACAATCTATTTTGTGCCAGCACATTAAGTCTTGATTGCAAACTTTACAAATTATTATGCATCCGTCATAGAATAAATCCGGAAATTCACCGATAAATTTATTCACTGTGTCCGCATAGGGTCGTTTTTTACCCTTTGGCGCGTTTGACATTATGTATAATTTATAAGTACAACCTCACGCATTAACCTTTTAAATAAGACTGCAGCGTAAATCACTTCTAAATCGGCACGTGTGACCCCAGTGCAAGACCGTGGCTGTATTCCAGCCACCTCGGCCAGCTTTAGTGATAAGTGTATTCCTCTGTCTGTTTTTACCATAACTCGCCATCTATAATTGATTTAGAGAAATGGAGTGGGAGGTAGATCATGTTTTCTAAATCACTCTGTATATTACAAACAAAATATTTAAGTTATTGTATTGTTTCATGTTGTTAGATGACATTCCGACATCATAATAATATTGGATGTTTTTGTTGGCATTTGCCTGTTTGATATTGTGGTGATAATTTAAAGACATAGCTAGCCTGCTTGAAAAATAAGTACCTATTGGCACTCCATTTCATAAAATATATTCATGCATCTGATTCTCAGATATGGTATCCAATTATAGACACAGATACCCGTTTGAGCACGATAACTAGTTGCACGTGAAGATACACCAAAAGTACTTATAATAATAATAATAATGTTTATTTAAAAAGGATGATATAACTTTTGAAACAAGAAAATATAAAGTATACAGTATGTATTTACGAATTAAGTGTATTAATAGACGTAAATAATAAACATTGGGAAATCTATACAGAAAAATCTGTTTGTGGGCTATGCTATGCGAATTTATTCATGTATTCATCATCATTCATCATTTGATGAATTAAAGTTCTAGGGGTTGCCAGAATCCATTCCAATAGTTTTTAGTTGTAAGAAATTAAGTTTTTTAACTCATTTGGTATAATACAATACATCTTAGGACTAAGCTTCTTTGGGCAATTGTTTTTTCCATTTTTGGTACGACTATTGAATTTAATTTATCTCTTGTGTTATATGTGCGGTCAACTGTCTGGTTTTTAGTTATATGTTTTTTTCATGTAATATCAAAGTTTGACAAAACAGCTGCCTAATGTCTAGGATTTTTGATTCAAGGTACAAATCGTTGCTCAGAAAGTGGTAGGGTTTTTTAAATATTATTTTTAAAATCCACCTTTCAGTCACCTCTAGTTGTTTTCATGTGGTTGACGTCGAAAACTTTTTTTCAGATATTTGAATTTTGGAATAAGGCATCGCAATTTTTGTACTACACTACTTATTTGTGCATTGCATTTTAATTGACTGTCAATAATAATTCCTAAGTATCTTATAGTTTGGCAGGATTCAAGTTCGATATTAGTGTCATATTTAAATTTTATACTTTTTAGGTCGGCAGGTTGTTAACATAGCTTGTAAATGATAAATATTTTGTTTTTTTTATATTGGTGGTAAGTAACTAGCAGCAAAATCTTTAATAGGAAAGTCCTGTTGAATAATTTTTTTAGACACAGCCAGCTCTTGTCTTTAAATGCCAATGCCGTGTTATCGGCAAAACTTATTATTTGGGCTGTGATGTGTATGTTAAATATTTCCTTCACAAAAAGATTGAATAGTAACGACCCCAGTACGGTACCTTGTCTAACTCCAAAAAAGGAAATTTTTTTATACTACTCACTACACCGCTAATCTTAACGCATTGACTTCTATCTTGTAGATAACTTTTTAATAAATCATATGCTTTTCCTCTAATACTAATATTTTCTAATGTGTCTAATAAATCAGGGTGACTCACCATGTCGAAGGCTTTGGCCAAGTCAACAAAGATACAAATAGCTGGTTCAGAATTATCCACGGCTGCATATATTTTTGACATTACCTCAGCAATTGCATCCTGTGTTGACTTGCCCTCTCGAAATCCATATTGCTTTTCTGATAATATATGATATTTATTAATGAAGCTTAACAATCTTTTTTTAATAATTTTTTCATATTTTTTGACAGACATGGCAGCAATTAAATATGTCTATAATTATGGAGGTCTAATCGGTCATCAGATTTATATGTTGGCTTAATAACTGTAATTTTAAACGATCTGGAAAAAGTGCCACTTTTGAGAGATTTATTAAAAATGTACAATAATGGTCCAACTATATACTCGGCGCATTCTTTAATTGTTTCTGCCCTCAGAGAATCCATACTAGGTGGTTTATTGAGTTTTAATTCGTTGATAATTTGTATAATTTCCAGGTCATTAGTTTGTTCTAGATGAGTTTACTATAGGTACGCTTTTTTGGGAATTGTCTTTTCACTGGTTATATTCCAGCAGCATATTATGTGCCTTGTGTGTGTGTGTCTTTGTGACAATGGACAAAACAAAGAAGTCTCGTCGTCGAGAATCCACGTCCTCGTTCTCATCCTGGTCCAGCGAATCGAGTAGTGTCAGTAGTCGTCGCCGTCAGGTAAAAAGGCCTAAAAGGAAAATAAGAATGCAAAAAAGATCTTTGAACGAGAAACAGACTGTAAGTACTTAAAAACGTTGTTTTTTTTTTTTCATTAATTTAATAGCCCCTCCTTGCCTACGCTCATGGTCACAATGAAATCAGCATGTTCTGTAAGGTAGGGTGGTTCAAAATGTAATTAATTATCTATCTACTAAAACCCAGCTAACTCGAAGAAAATCTGTAATTACTACACCTACTTTCTAATCTGATATTATAAGCAGTAAAAATGATGAATGATGACATGTACCCTGCGGAGACAAAAATTGCTAGTAATGCAGGTAAACGATCGTATAATATATTTCATTTCTAATTTTATTACTTTATCAACAGTATTACATCAGGATGCAAACAGTGGACGAGCAACTACATACATTTTTAAGTTGGAGATGAACGCAACCGGACGCTGGTTATAAATCTGCCAAATGCATACGTCGGTCAGCATTGCCAGCAGCACCCATCTCACTCAGATTACTGGCCAATGCTCTGAAAACCGCGACTATAAATTTTCCCCAGGGGAAAGGGGGACAAAACCAAGTAACTAGGATGGGATTATACACAGACGTAGGATCTGACAAAGAACAGCTACTTCAGGAAAATTATTATAAGACCACTTTGTAAATTAGCAATATTTTATTGTACTTATATAATTGCTTAATTGAATTAACTGTAAATAGCATTCAAAACTGAGTACTGGCTAACTGGCTATGGAGAAAAAACAGTAATCTGAAATTAAAACCATTTCTTAGATTAGTCAAAAATATTGTTACACAAACACCGATTCGTTGACTGAAAGTTCAAGTAGCACTTCTCACTATTTTATTAAATAATTAATAATTAACAACAATAGATTAATGACTGTCTTAACTATAATCACAATTAAACACTTTTAAGTCTCCATCTTATTTCTTCTTTACTCGTTCACTTTCAACTTAAGTCTAGAACATTCCAGAATATTCCCGGCCGTTCTCGTACAATATCAGTCTCATCTAACCAGACTACACCGTCCAGTAGTGGCGTAACAATATGGTAATTAAGTGGCCAATATTTCGGATTCCACACACAATGATGACATAAGAGAAAACTGTCCACGACATTGTTATTATTTGATACAATTAAATTCTTTATAATACTATAGATTAAATAAAACTAACGCATAACCAACAATTATAGTTTTCATTTATCACTTTATAATTGATTTACATATACTCGAAATCACGAAAGAATGTCGTTACATCATAAATTTATCTCTAACTTTAATGGAAACTTCTATAAACAAACATACGGATTAGGTATGGGTAAGTATATGTCTCAGATTTGTTCCGACATATTAGTTGCGGCATTACGAGAAAATTGTTTAGAGAAATTGTCCTTTGAAGTATTTTGTAGTAAAAAAATACGTATATGACATATTTCTTATTATACCAGAAAACAAAGAACACGAGTTACTTGATGTTTTTAACAGTTTTTATAATAAATTACATTTTACTTTAGAAGCAGAACAACAGCAGTCAATAACCTATTTAGATAAAAAAGGTACTAGGACTGCAAAAAAATAGACTATTTAATAGATTGGTCCATGAACCAACTTTTTCTGAGAGATTTTTTAAATTTGAATTCTAACTACCCTGTGTGTCACAAACGCTAAATATTATAAAAAGTCTACACCAAATGATTAATACAATTTTCAGCCCAGTACATATTAACAAAAACATACAATTATTAAAATCTTATTTAATAAAAAAATAACTATCCAACAGCCTTAATAAACAAAATTATATATTACAAGAAATGTATTATGAACCAAAATCAACAGAATCAAAAAAAAAAAACAGAAACAACTAAATATTTCAAGATGCTGTATATAAAAAACCTATCAAAAAAATTAACACCACTCTTAAACAATGAAAAAATTAAAGTTTCTTTCAGTAATGAAACGCAATTAAAAAGTCTTTTTACAGTAAGTAAAAAACAAAAACACCATGTCAACTAATGTCTAATGTTATCTACAAAATACCCTGCAAAAACTGTAAAACACGTAGGTATCTAAAAACTAGAATTAAGGAATATGAGAGAGACATAAAAAACAACAATAACCTAAATAATTCCACTTCTTTAGTAGAACATTGGAATTTAAATAACTACGAATTTAATTTAGAAAATAAAAAAAAAATTAGACATAATTATTCGAAACGAATTTTTCAAGAGATGGTAAACATAAAAAAAAATAACACAGTAAATGCTAGGAAAGATACAGACCACCTTAACAGTGCATATCTTAACTTTTTAATCAAATAAAACATTAACTACAAACCTATTGTCTTTATAAGGATTTGGAAAAACCTTTTGAAAAAAACCAAAAAAGGGAAAAACAATAAAAAATGTCATGAGAAACTTTGATTGTTTAAATCTAATAATAGTATTAGTTCGCTAAGTACAAACACGTGTATCCATTTAATTTTATATTTGCATTTGGAAATCAAATCCGCTGTCTATGGATACATCTGCAGTTAATCAATGTATACTTTTTAACACCGGATACTCAATCTTAATGCAAGTACTGTTTTTAGTAATTATTGTGATTTAAAAATTATAAACACTTTTTATTACTTGTCTAATTTTCACTTTATTTGTTATTTTACAACTAGTTTCATCCTATTCGGACATTTTCAAGTAAACTAAATTATACACAGATTTTTCTTTCCTTTAAATATAAACTGAACTGAATAGAAGGATGGGTCACTTTATGGCTGATAACATAATTCAAATTTATACTGATGTTATGTTTTTAAATGTAGGGATTTTTTTCAAGATAGTAAATTATATTATGGTGTGATTTTTGTTAGCAGCAGTTTATCTGAATAAGTTTAATAACGGAGAATTATTTAAATCTATTTGGTCTTTTAATATGTTGTAATTTTTATTCCTATTTAATTTATTAATTTCTAGCACTTCTAATAAATTAAGTTTTTTACTTTTCCCACAAATATGTAATATTTTAGGTTGATGGTCATCAGTTATTGTATGACCAGAATCTGTTAGATGTTTATAAAAGTTGGAATGTTGTTTTTGTGTGTGAATATGTTCTCTATATCTTACTTTGAACGATCTACCTGTTTGACTTACATATGAGGCGTTACATTCTGGGCAATCTAACTAATATACACCACATTTTTTAGAGATATCAGTTTTATGTTTTGCATTGAAAAGATATCTGCCTATATTTTTGTTAGAACTAAAAGATGTTTTAATATTAAATTTGGAAAAAGTATTGCTAATTGAATAGGAGAGTTGACCTGTATAATGTAAAGAAATGTATGTTTGAACTATTTTCTCGTTAATAGTGGGATCAAGTTCTTTCAAAAGAGGGACTTATTTTGTTTTTTATAGATTAGATTGTTGATTATATTTTGAGGGTACCCGTTATTATGTGCTATAAGTCTTATTGTGTCTAATTCTTCTTTTAAATCTGTCTCAGATACAGGTAAGCTGAAGGCTCGGTGTGTCATAGATTGATATGCGGCTAATTGGTGGGAGAGGAGGTTATAGGAATTAAAGGGGATAGTGGCGTCTGTAAAAGTTGGTTTGCGGTAAATATTATAGGAAAATGATGTTTTATGTCTTTTTATAGTTAAGTCGAGAAAGTTTATCGATTTATTATCGTTCTCTGTTTCTAAGGTAAAAAATATATTATTATGTGTGTTATTGATAAAATCGAGGAGTATTTTTAATTGTCTCTGTCCCTTTAAAACCTATTAGGATGTCATCAACGTACCTGTACCAAAGGATAATATGTTTTTTTGATATTGGAGAATCCAATATAGTTTTTTCAAGATTATCCATGAATATATCGGATAAAAGGGGGCTAAGTGGCGAACCCATAGGGAGCCCTGTTTTTTGTATAAAGATGCCCTCATTAAATTGGAAATAAGTTTGATCTAAACACAACTTGAATGTTTGCAGTATTTCTTTTTTTTATTTTGGAATAATTTTGCATTTTTCTAGTATATTTGAAATTAAAGGAAGACATTCGAAGGGGGGATATTAGGAAACATATTCGACACATCAAACGATACTAATTTTATAGAGTTGGGGTCAATATTTAGGCTGTTTAATTTTACTGTTAAGTCTAAGGAGTTATTAATTGTATTTTTGGCTTAAATTTACAGACGCCACTATCCCCCTTTAATTCCTATAACCCTCTCTCCCACAAATTAGCCGCATATCAGTCTATGACACACCGAGCCTTCAGCTTACCTCTATCTGAGACAGATTTAAAAGAAGAATTAGACACAATAAGACTTATAGCACATAATAACGGGTACCTTCAAAATATAATCAACAATCTAATCTATAAAAAACAAAATAAGTCAATCTTGAAAGAACTTTATTCCACTATTAACGAGAAAAAAGTTCAAACATACATTTCTTTATCTGATATCTCTAAAAAATGTGGTGTATATCAGTTAGATTGCCCAGAATGTAACGCCTCATATGTAGGTCAAACAGGTAGATCGTTCGGAGTAAGATATAGAGAACATATTCACACACAAAAACAACATTCCAACTTCTATAAACATCTAACAGATTCTGGTCATACAATAACTGACGACCATCAACCTAAAATATTACATATTTGTGGGAAAAGTAAAAAACTTAATTTATTAGGTGTTAGAAATTAAAAAAATTAAATAAAAATTACAACATATTAAACGACCAAATAGATTTAAATAATTCTCCGTTATTAAACTTATTCAGATAACCTGCTGTTAATAAAAATCACACCATAATATAATTTACTATCTTGAAAAAAACCCTACATTTAAAGACATAACATCTGTACAAATTTGAATTATATTATCAACCATAAAGTGATCCATCCTTCTATTCAGTTCAGTTTATATTTAAAGGAAAGAAAAATCTGTGTATAATTTAGTTTACTTGAAAATGTCCGAATAGGATGAAACTAGTTGTAAAATAACAAATAAAGTGAAAATTAGACAAGTAATAAAAAGTGTTTATAATTTTTTAAATCAAAATGGATTTTCACAAAGTAACTTCATCTTCAATCAATTTTTAGTAGTTATTGTATTTATTCTGTTAAAGTAATTTTTAATAAATTGACAGTATACATATAACATTATGAAATTCATAAATGGTCCAAATTTAATGTGTGCAACTTAATTAATTTGATAATCTTGTATCAGCAGAGGGAATTAATTTTTTCTATACTTCTGTTACATGTCGTATTTTAATTATATTTAGTTTTATTTGTATTTATCATAAAGCTACCACTTTTTACTAAATTATCACGGTGATATAAAAAAGTATAATGACGAATCCCACTGTCCACACCCTGTATATTAAAAATATGAATTTCAATAGTAAGAAGCCCGAGAAGCAGTCATAATACAAAGAATTCAATTCGTATCTACAGTGTGGAAATTAAGTAACGCATAAATTCAGTAATTCCGTTGATATTAATTTTTTTGGAAAAAATCTCGAAGGGGTATAGCGATTTCAACTTCGGAAAATATTTTCAGTATAATTTCAGTTTCTTATGTCATTTATTTTTTAAGTTATGACGTCACCGACTTTTTTTTTTTAAATGACAACTTATAAGTATTTTTTTATTATTGATTTTGGTAGTAGTTTTTATTCTGGTTCTGACCGTATAAAATTTTCAATATGTTATTATTTGAAAAAAATCGAGAAAAACAGTCTTAAAGTTCAAATAATAAAAATTCATTAAATTGGGTAAATTTATCTAGTTGCCCGTATATCACATTAGTTACGGCTGTCAGATTTAAATAACTTGTAAATGTCACAATAGAATAAGTGTTATTATTTTGCTTTTTCTAAATTAGAAAAACTATTTTAATAAGAATGGTACAGTTCAGCGACAAACAGAGAATTGAAGTGTTAATAATGATTGGTTATGGCGACAGAGCTAGAACACATCAAGAAGTGTGTCATCTTTTTAGAGAAAAATACCCGGATCGGCCCATAAATCAATCAACAATTAGTAGGATTGAAAAAAAATTCGGGAACATGGCGTTGTAAAGAATATTCCAAAGACTGGACGTCCGGCGACATTAAATGAAGATGCACAACTTGATGTGCTACTAGAAATTGAAAACAATCCACATTCAACTAGTAGAAGCATTGCTTTGAACCACAATATAAGCCACACTACAGTTCTAAAACTTTTTGAAAGTTCAAAAATTCCACCCATATAAGGTGCACTTGGTTCCTGAGTTGACAGAAGATGACTTTGATCGTAGGCAAGAGTTTTGCGAACAAATGATGGAAATTTGCAACCGCGATCCAATGTTTTTCCAGCGTGTTTTATTTTCGGATGAAGCAACATTTTGTTTAAATGGCCATGTCAATAGACAGAATTGTAGATATTGGGCTAGAGACTATCCCCATTGGATGCAGGAAAGTCATACCCAATATTCTCAGAAAGTTAATGTTTGGGCAGGAATTATTGGTGACAGAATTATAGGTCCATTCTTTTTTGAAAACAATTTGACTGGAGATAGATACCTGCAATTTTTACAGTTGAAATTGATGCCTGCATTAGCTTCATTATTCCCCAATGCAAATAACCTTGACCTACCAAATAATACCATTTGGTTACAACAAGATGGCGCGTCGCCTCATTACGAAATTATTGTGTGACGCTACTTGGACCAAGTTTTCCCAGCAAGATGGATAGGGAGAAGAGGTCAGATAGAATGGCCGCCTAGGTCTCCTAATCTAACGCCATTGGACTTCTTTTTATGGGGGTACTTAAAAAGTAAAGTGTACAACAATCGACCCAATAATTTAGACGATCTCAGGCAAAGAATGCAACATGAGATTAGGTTAATATCCCCTCAAACTATTCAGAATGTGAGAAATGAATTTTATAATCGTCTGAGGTATTGTCAAATGGTACAGGGTCGTCAATTTGAACATTTAGTGTAAATGTAATTTAACAACTGTTATTTCTGTGCTTATTTTTGTGTTTGATGATATTTTTTTCTGGTTAAGCAATTTAGTTTCTTTTTATACTAATGTTTGCCTCACGAAGTTATCGTTATTACTAACTTTAAATTGAGCAGATAATAAATTTCTAGTTCAATTTTTCAACTATTTGTATAATTTCAAAATAAAAACGAATGTGTCGTCGATAACTTTCCGTCAAACTTAGGCAACTAGATAAATTTTCCTAATTTAATGAATTTTTGTTATTTGAACTTTAAGACTGTTTTTCTCGATTTTTTCAAATAATAACACATTGAAAATTTTATACGGTCGGAACCAGAATAAAAACTACTACCAAAATCAATAATAAAAAATATAGGTTGTCATTTAAAAAAAAAGTCGATGACGCCATAACTTAAAAAATAAATGACATAAGAAACTGAAATTAGACTGAAAATATTTGCCGAAGTCAAAAAATTAATATCAACGGAATTACTGAAATTATGCGTTATTTAATTTCCACACTGTATATTTAGTTACATTCTTTCCTGGATTATTATTAAATAACTTAGTTTTTGAATATTGTCTCTCGAATAATAGAGCAAACTATTTTCCGCTCTACCCTAAAACAAGGCTCAGCAGGGGATAATGTACGACTTTTCATCTCATCACTCAAACAATGTATTAACGCAGTAAGCAGCGGATGCATTGCGTTCAGACTTAGAATCGTTGATCCTCCAATATTAAATCGCGAACAATCGACGCTTTTGCAAACAAGCTTTTGTCTGACGCAACAGCCTAGGGCAACACCTTAGGTGCACTATTGAGGCAATCTCTGCACATTATATGGCGGCCAGCCACATAAAACTACGTCGGAAGCATGGAAACTCCATTACAGAAAGCTATTCTCGTAAATCTAGTCGACTGTGGCGAGCTTCCATTTGCTCCATGCTCCACGGCTCACTCAGATGGTAGCAGTTGTTGCCCTTTGTTCTTTACTTTCTTCGGAGCACGATAACACGACCGATATACACATCTAAGTTTGGTCTTTGAGAAATCCTGCGTAGTGGTGTGTTCCCCGTACCAATAATTGCCTGTCGGTTGAGCACCAGAAGCTTTTACCAAACAAAAATATTTTTTTCGCTGTTAAGATCAGAATTATAATTAATTACAATTTTAATTAACTGCTTCCTCAATTTAATAACTAGAAGCAAATATTGTTTTGTAATTTTTTATTAACTTGTACTAGAGTACGGTAGTCTTTGGTTTTAAACGACACATTTCTTCAAATATTTTAATTTATTTGTAACGAGCGTCCAAAAAACCCAACGTCAAGTTGTCGTTGCAAATAAAAACGTGGGGCTTCGATTGGTTTTCATTAAGCTGCCGTACGATGCATCATATTGGTTTATTATTTTTTTATGTCATTACTGATCCTAAAGTAGATTGAAACTTTTGATGTGAAGATAACACTGACGTAGTTTTCCATAAAACATCAAAACACTCTGCACTCGACGAGCATTTGGTCAACAAAATTGGCATCATCTGGAGATAATTAAAACTAACCTTATTTATTTTCATATACATATCCTACAGGTATAACCCAATTACAGGATACAAAACACTTAAATAAATTTAAGTAACAAAAAGCAAAAAATTGAAAATCTGCCAACAATTAGAGTAAAAAAGATATAAATATTACAACGGAAATGAAATAATAAACATTAATATAATACATAGTAATAAATTAACACTAACTAACAATACATTATACTTTAATTAAAATATTGCTATTCAACAATAATAATACAACAATACACAATAGCAATAAAAATAAATATAAATTGTACAAAACTACACAAATTAAAATATTGTCATTCACTTATTAAGTACAACTGTTTTAATTTTGTCAATGGTACAAGAAAAAATATCAATATTGTCCTCCACGTTGCGATAGTTTGCGATCATTTGATATAAAGAGGATGCTATCATAATATTAGTATTAGCTGTAGGAAATTTAAAAATGCGGTTGTGATGTGATGATATTCTTGGAACTTTAAAATCAATTTGGTTTAATAGCCATATACAGTCAACTAAATTATTAACCATCTTATACAAAAAAATTATAAATTGTGCCGCCTTACGTTTTGCAAGCTCGGATAGATTGAGGCGTGCAAGTAAAATATTGTTTTGAATGCCTCTTTCCGGATATTCACCATCAAGTACGTATACTGCTGATTTTACAAATCGTCGTTGTACTTTTTCTAAAGACCAAATATGTATATTATAAATGGGACTCCACACTATTGATGCATATTCCAACCGCGATCTAACAAATGAAACATAGAGCACTCTAAGCGTATACAAGCTATCAAACCCCTTTGAATTGCGTATGATAAGTCCAAGGCTTTTATAAGCCGACGAAGTAGTCGTTTCGATATGCCGTATGAAAGATAATTTAGGATCAAAATCAACTTCAAGATCTTTTATGTAGTCTGGCCTTTGTAATATTAAATCATCCAGTTTATAATTATATTTGATTGAGGTTATCTTCCTCGTGAATGTCAGAACATTACATTTTGATCCATCGAACGGTAATATATTATTCGCACACCAGAGATTTATGTTATCTACTGATATTCGCAATCTGTCTCAGACTTAATTTCGCAAAATAGTTTTAAGTCGTCCGTATATAATAGATAATGTACTCGATGGAGATTAGATGTGATATCGTTGATAAACAAGACAAATAAAAGTGGTCCCAATATCAACCTTGTGGTACGCCTGACTTCTGCAAGAATTTGCCAGACCTGTATCCACGGTATTGAACAAATTTATACTTATCTTGCAAATAGGATTTAAGAAATTTAACTATTGGCCTGGAAAGTCCAAAGTTCTCAAATTTAGTTAATAAAATACTGTGCCTTGGAGAAGTCAGTATATATTACATCTACCTGACTTTGTTGATCTAATTTTGCGCTGATATACTGGAATTTACACACAAGATTTGTGACTGTAGACCTGCCTTTCACGAATCCATGCTGCTCAAGCGATATCATACCAGATACGTGATTGTATATGATTGCATGTAGAATAATCTCCAACAATTTTGCAAAGTTACAAATGATGGTTATTGGCCTATAGTTTGTTATTTCATTTTTATCTCCTTTTTTGTAAATAGGGCATACCCTCGAGAGTTTCCATAAATCAGGAAAACAAGAAGTTTGCAATATTAAATTAAAAATTATAGTAAGTGGGCAAGCCAAAACTGATGCGCAGTCCTTTATTATGAATGCTGATATTAAATCAGGACCCATAGTCATAGTCGGCTTAATCTTTTTGATAGCATTCATTTTTCGTGACGGAACTAATATTTAAGGACAACACGTTTTCTGAATTAAGAGCATTTAAATTATTATTACCAGGTTGCTTAAAGGAGTCAGAGACATAATCAGCGAAGCTCTCAGCTAATAATTGAGGATCTTCAATGGTTTCATTATTATATTTTAATATCGATGGATTAGATAAGTTATTGTTCCTTGTATTTATGTTTAACCAGAATTTCTTAGAGTTATCTTTTATACTATTTTCGATATTTTGAAGATATGACGCCTGCGAGATATTTACATCATTTTCTATTTGAGATCTCAATAATTTGAACCTACTTAGATCCTCATTACTGGAAGTTCTTTTATATTTCTGCCAAGCTTTATGTATTTGTTTTATTTTGTTTATAATTTGACCATTAAACCAAGCAGGATACGATTTAGAAGTTGGTATTTTCTATCACTATCCATACTATTTTTACACTTTGTAATTTCCAAGCTTTCAAATGCATACAGCTGAGTAGTACTGAGTATATTCCAATTGCTACTATCCATTTTATGGTTGTTTTCCTTAAAGGCATGTTGTGCAACACTAGACTTATCTGTTCTACCATATTTGAGATGAGCCATATGTTCCTTGAATCTAGTTTGAACTGTTCATCTAGTTTGTCCAACATACTTTTGATTACAGTCCTTACAGCTAATTTCATAAATCCCCGACTTATCGTTGGTTTCAATTTTGTCTTTTAGAATTCATAAAAGTTATTGTAGTTTATTTCCCAATGAATGAACCACTCTTACTAATGTTACTTCTTCTTACCTATGTCTTACTAATACCACTTTCATTTTGAAAGGTCGAGGAATCTCGAAGTGACTCTTTAAACTTTCGTTTCCTAATTATTTTATCAATTAAACTTACAGAATATCCATTATCTTTTTTTGTATTTGTCAAATTCTAACTTATTTTCACTATTTCTATTAGGATGTTTGATACTAGGAAAAATAAATTATTAAATTATGTGAATACAATAACTATTAGCATTATTAGCAAAGTAACTTCCTATAACAAAAATTTTACTCTTACAAGAACTGTCATAAGACGCATTTCAGTGGTTTTCTTCCTCTTCTAAACGATTTTCTTCAATCTGAAGTAGCTGTTTATAGAAACGTATTCTGTAGATAAGGAATCATGCTTCGAAGAGACACCATTTTTATTTTCTGATATCTCAGTTTCTGGTGCCCGCTTGATTATATTAGCCTGTCTAAGGCTAGCCAAAGTTTTCCGTTTCTTTAAAACATTAATTTGCACCTCTTCTTGAAGATTAGAATATGAAGTTTTTATGTTAACAATTGTAAGATTCGCCGCTTCGTAGCTTTACTAATATTTAACTTGGTAGTGTTAATATACTCATCCGCAGCTCGTTTTAGATCCCAAAAACCACAAGTTCATGTCAACAATATTAAAAGGTGGAGTATACCTTGCTGATTTAACTATTTCGTAAAGGTCTGAGTGTACATATGCTTTAGTTACCTTTTTGCGTTCTTCTATTAACGCAAAGTCTCCGTCGCAAGGCATGAAACTATTGCCACTTATAAGAAGTTTCTGTTCAGTAGTGTGGAAAATACCATTGGTTACCAAAAAGATCAATGTAAATAATAAAATCCTATTCTTATTTTGTCTCCGCAATTATTACACCATATTACCAAATGTTTCTTCTGAGTCAGTCCGCGATTAACGATATGAAGAAGACATGATACAATTTCGTTAGCCCCACGAGAAGCTCTACTCTCATGACACATATACATGTAAGCCTCATTCGTATCACCAATATGAACTTCTAAGTTGTAGCATGATAGCTGTGAGAGGTAGAACATATCGTTGTGGGTCAGTGCTGGAACAAACATCACTTGCTGTAGGTACATGGATAAAATACACTTTGTGCTTTCGGGTTCTTGAGATTCAATCGTATCTTGCTTTAGCACTTCTCTAGCTCCCTCGGCCTTGCGGTGGTGAAGCTCTAGCTGAATTTTGGCAGATTGATTCGGCGCAATGCTGGCTTTAATTTGACAGTCAAGTTTGTCACATGTGCTGCGCCTATCATGGTCTATGGAAACATAGGTTGGGAAAATCCTATATGAAAATAGATCTATAAGATTTATAGGCGACTATTGAAGCTAGGTGCTTTTGTAAAAAGGCTTTGAACAGTCTGTGAATATTCAAATCGGTGCTAATGTACTCCATTTCAGATTTAGTCCTTGAATAATGACCAACTTCTCTTGGAATCGTGTTAATATGAGTCAACTTCAGAACATTTTGTAGCAGCATGTCTGGTAGGTTTATCATTATAACAGGTTTTACCCATTTTTTTCTTCTCAACAATCACACGTAATTTTTTATCGTTAACAGCAAATGTATCCTGTAAGATTTTCTTACATACCCGAACACATTTTCCGTTACCATCAGAAAGGGAATAGCATATTGTTGCTTGACGTCGGCTATTTTGTTCATCCTCGTACGAACCATTTCATAAGCCCCATTAGAAAAGTGCCTTCTGTTTTCACATTTTGTGCGTAGTACTTTTTAAAAAGAGAACGTCGCCTTTCGTAAGTAACACTTTTACAGCCTAACTTACATTTGCATGTGATCTATAAAAAATATATTTTATTACTGGAAAAGAAGACATTATGTTTGTGTTTCAGGTACTATTTTTTTTTATATGTAGGTTAGATCAAAATATAATCAACAATCTAATCTACAAAAAACAAAATAAGTCCTTCTTGAAAAAACTTTATCCCACTATTAACGAGAGAAAAGTTCAAACATACATTTCATTACCATATTCAGGTCAACTCTCTTATTCAATCAGCAATACTTTTTTTCAAATTTAATATTAAAACATCTTTTAGTTCTAACAAAAATATAGGCAGATATCTTTTCAATGCAAAACAAAAAACTGATATCTCTAAAAAATGTGGTGTAATCGGTTAGATTGCCAAGAATGTAACGCCTCATATGTAGGTCAAACAGGTAGATCGTTCGGAGTAAGATATAGAGAACATATTTACACACAAAAACAACATTCCAACTTTTATAAACACCTAACAGATTTTGGTCATACAATAACTGATGACCATCAATCTAAAATATTACATATTTGTGGGAAAAGTAAAAAACTTAATTTATTAGAAATTAATAATTTAAATAGGAATAAAAATTACAACATATTAAACGACCAAATAGATTTAAATAATTCTCCATTATTAAACTTGTTCAGAACATAATGCTGTTAATAAAGATCATACCATAATATAATTTACTATTTTGAAAGAACCCCTACATTTAAAGACATAACATCTGTACAAATTTGAATTATATTATGAACCGTAAAGTGACCCATCCTTCTATTCAGTTCAGTTTATATTTAAATGAAAGTAAAATCTGTGTATAATTTATATTACTTGAAAATGTCTGAATAGGATGAAACTAGTTGTAAAATAACAAATAAAGTGAAAATTAGACAAGCAATAAAAAGTGTTTATAATTTTTGAAATCAAAATGGATTTTCACAAAGTAACTTCATCTTCAATCAATCTCTTAGAAGAATTATTCATGTGGTAGAAAGACCCTAGAAAGGAAAAAGTAAAATTGAGAGGAAAAATAACTCTCAGGCAATACATCCTGTAAATCTCAAAAAATAAGAAATAATAACTAAGTAGTAAGTTTTAATCTGAAACAAATAAGAATTTGGATGTGTAGAAAATTAATTATGTTGAAAACAACCCAAAGACGTATAATAATATCAATTATTTTTATATAAGCACGTCAAAAACAAGCTAATTTAACTGAAAGTTAATTTAGTTAACCTCGTTACAGTCTTACTACATTTATATTAATCACAAGTGCAGAAAAATTAGCTCCGCTGTTAAAGGGAGGAAAATATTACATTATGTAGGCTACAATTTGTTAAGTGGGGTCCCTAGTACATATTTTAATGAGTTTACATCGCTGCGAACTGCGGGGAAAATGATAATTTTACGGGTTCACGAGACCAGCTCGACTTATTTAGACATTAGCGTGACTTAATAAAAATAATTCTATTGGAATAGAAGGGAGCATTAGCTAAACGATCCTTGATAAATTTTATGTACAGTTTAAATTACGAGCGCTCTATACGAATTACACGGCAGTCACATCAACATAATATGAAAATAAAACATGTTGCATTTTTAGGAACATTGCCAAATCCTTTGGTGGTGAATCTTTATTGAAATAATACTAATAAAGATATTTTAAGCAGTAAAGTTCTCACTGCACACCAAGGATATTAACAATAATACTGGATTGCCAACGCTTCGATTTATTAGTTTTTTTAGAACACAAAAACTAAAATAATCCATTGAATAAAGGAATAATAACTGTAGACAGTGTAATGTTTCGGAACATCAGTTTCTTTAAGGGAGTTAATTTGGATCATGGTAAAATTTAGTACGAATAATGGAAGATCGTAAAGTGAAAAATATCCTACGAGATTTGTGAAAGAGAAATGTTATGACGTTAGAAATACACTATCCAAAACAATTAAAGGACCATAATTTAAAATTTTACTAGGCTTTCTAAAATATGATGTTTTGGTCAAAATCGGTATGCACTCGAACTCGTCTATCATTTACCCATAATTTAAATCCGAGTCATCTGAAAACATAACATTATGAGCATAAGACAAGCTCAAGACAGTAGGAATGATCGAGAAATATTCGAAAGATCAATTTTTAAAATTTATGAGATCCCAAAATGATGTATTTTCTGTAAGTAGTGAGTGTAATGTGCTAAAGTTGATTCAGAAACTTACTGTAATGTATTAAAACTTGATCATTTGTTTGTAAACTATGATGTCTGCATTGTTTACGAAGCTATTGAGCTTAAAATGCGTTATAAATGTCCAATGTTCAAAATAGTTGCAGGAGCAATAAATCAGCATGTCTTAAATGTTCTTTGGAACATAACATTAAAGAACGTCCCAGCAATTCTGCTCTAAGATTCATAAATTTCGTTAATGCTAAAATATCTGACCGCAGTTACTTTGTAAGGGACACTTCCAAGTGTCCTGTATGTATAAAAAAATTAGGACACTACAAGGACAAGTCATCGTTATTTGTAAGTGAATAGCAACCACTGAGGAACGAGTCTGATAAAGCTATAGGTATCCATGTGACAAATATCTCACCAAATTTGACCTCAAATAAATTGTTTCATCTTTATTATCAAAATGTACGTGGTCAGAAAAAATTAAAACCAATGAATTATACAATGAATCTGTAGCTTCTCAATATGACTTAATTGCCTTCACTGAAACATGGCTGGACTTTTTTTTTAAATATGATTTGAACGAAACAACTACTCAGCGGGCAAATACCCCGGCCTGCATAGGATTATACCTTCAAATCATGATAGATCGGTAGCCAATATCATTTGTCAATTCCTAACCAGACATAGACTGGTTTCGAACTTATTAGTTCTCCTCAGTATGCCATAGGTTATGGAACAGACAAATGATAGTGGCCAACCTGCTAGTCATATACTGACTAAGGTAAATTGAGTAGTGATGAGAGGTATGTGAAACTTCTCACATGGTCCAAATGCTACTATCCGACCGACATCATAGATGTCTCTGTGGCGGATAACGACTTGCGAAGCAAGTACCGAGAGCGGCGACCTCTAGACCAGGTGGACTAAACTACTGTTTTTAAATATGATTTGAACGAAACAACTACTCAGCGGGCAAATACCCCGACCTGCATTGGATTATACCTTCAAATCAGGATAGATCGGTAGACAATATCATTTGTCAATTCCTAACCAGACATAGACCGGCTTCGAACTTATTAGTTCTCCTCAGTATGTCATAGGTTATGGAACAGACAAATGGCTGGACTCCTCAGTATATGACAGTGAATTGTTTAGTAATGATTATGTCACTTTTAGTTCAGGCCATAATTTTAACCAGATTGGTACAAGTAGAGGTGGTGGCGTTTTGATATTACTTAAAAAATCATATAATGTTAATCTGCTGAATTTAAATTTCATTTCCGTTTTAGTCCCCAACATTGATATAGTGCGAGTAATGTACCTTCTTTTAATTTTAAGAAAGCAAACTTTAACAAGCTCTATGAAGATTTATGTAATGTCGATTGGTCTTTTACTTCTTGTCACGACGATGTCAACAGTGTCTGCGAGCATTTGTACGATATAGTAAATTCTGTATTTTTTAAAATCTGTCCCTAGGTTTACTCCTGGAAAAAATAATTATTCGCCCTGGTTTAATAATAACATTACAAAGGATATTAACAAAAATCTAGATTTTGGTTCATGTATAAAAAAACTAATGATAATAATGTACTTGATCAATTTAAAAGCTTGCGTACTAAAATTAAAAATGAAATAGATATAAGTTTTAATGATTACATTAAGAATTTCGAGAGGCAAATTAAATCCAACCCCCGAATGAGTTTTGGTCTTACATTAACAATAAGAAAAATGTATCTAATATTCCCAATTTAATGAATTTTAATAATGCTGTACTAAATGATCCCCAGGAAATACTGGATGCACTTGCACAAAATCTAACGCACCTTCTTTAATAATTTCAAGTATTACTGAAGATGATGTACTGAAAGCATTAAAAAAATTTAAAT